>SJYF01000263.1:955796-972183 GCA_006410515.1 Procapra przewalskii | reverse complement strand
ATTTTCTTTAAAAATCACAATATTTACACATATTTTTGGCGTATTAAAGACTTTTATATAGGTTTTACAGATATTTCTAATTCTCAGAGCTATGGTAGAGATTCTTATGCGAATTTTATACATGAAAAATAATCCCTGAAATCCTAAAGAAGTTTTTTAGCATGCCCAAAGTCTCAAAACCCAATGAGTGGAAGATCCACAAACTTGTCTGAAGTCTATCACATTGAAAACAGTTCTTCAGTGAGGACAGCAAAATCATATACTAAATTACATTTTAATACTTAATATGTATATATTAAAACTGTTTAGAGAACATTTAGGATCTTCATATAATAAAGGCTGAATTTTGCTGTCTGATAGAAATATATATTTTATACATAATGAAACATATTCATATGCTTCACATTAAAAGAACTAATAATAAAAAATAACTTTAAAAACGGAATTATTTCTTTCCTCCTAACAACAGCTACATAGACTTTGATTAGTAGATGTGGATCATTATTTTGTTTAGCCACTAAGTCGTGTCCTACTCTTTCTCGACCCCACAGGCTGTCCATGGGACTCTCCAGGCAAAAGTCCTGGAGTGGGTTGCCATTTCCTTCTCAGTGGGATATTCCCAACCCAGGGAAGCCATGTCTCCTGCATTGCAGGCAGGTTCTTTACTGTTGAGCCACCAGGGATTTAGTTTATTACAAGGTTTCATACTTACCCAGTGTGAGGAAATATCTCCCAGTTACATCACAATACCTTCAACATCTCCAGGTGAATGCTCAGAGCTCTAGAATGTTCATACAACATCCTACTAATGAAAAGAATGCATTATGACTCCTGGGAAAACTAGTGGGATAAAACCAGTTATCCCTTTTGCTAATCTTTCCCCCTGACCCCCCATGCTTTATGGCAACTGGTCAAAAGAATTTTAAAGAAGAAAAAAAAAAACAGTTGGGAAAAATTCATTTAATCATTACTCTACCTAAGGAATGGTCCAAACCTCTCAATACAAGTCCAGAGAAATTTCTGCTATATATAGCATCACCGACTCAAAGGACATGGGTCTGGGGGGACTCCAGGAATTGGTAATGGACAGGGAGGCCTAGCGTGCTGCAGTTCATGGGGTTGCAAAGAGTCGGACTTGACTGAGCAACTGAACTGAACTGAATAGAACCGATAAGATTGTTTTGAAAGTAAACCTCAAGGGCTAAAACATGATTTTTCCTCCAAAAGAATGATAAGTTATTTGCACAATCACATATTTTGAGCAAAATGTAATAAATCAAATAAATTCAAACACATGCGCTGAAAGGTTCTAGAGAAGCAAAGAGGGATTTTGAATCCCCTTTCTGGCCACATTCTGACAAACACTTGAGTGACTCTTCTGAGTTGGGTACTGTTTCGAGGCACTGATGACATCATGGGGATCAAGGCAGACACACCCCAGCCTCCAGCAGACCGTATATTTTAGAGGGGGGCAGAAAGACAGAAATAAACCAGCAGATTGATAAGCTAGGATGCCAGGCAGCGATCATTGCAAACCCACCTAACATGGTTCAAAATGGAATAACACACCTGTCAGTAGCCACTCAGAACTGGAACTTTCTGAGGTCAGTAAGTCTGTTCTCAGAAAAACCACACCTCACAGAGACACACCGGCCTGGAGACTGCTGGGGGCCGGAGCAGACCTCAGCTCACCCCGCTGTCTCCTGCGGCTCCCCCGCTGCTGCTGCTGCTGCTGAGTCGCTTGTCCGACTCTGTGTGACCCCAGAGACGGCAGCCCACCAGGCTCCCCCGTCCCTGGGATCCTCCTGGCAAGAACACTGGAGTGGGTTGCCATTTCCTTCTCCAGTGCATGAAAGTGAAAAGTAAAAGTGAAGTCACTCAGTCCTGTCTGACTCTTAGCGACCCCATGGACTACAGCCCACCAGGCTCCTCTGTCCATGGGATTTTCCAGGCCCATCACAGCTCAACAAAAGGCTCAAACCGCCACCCTTGGAGCCCACACCACGCCATGTGTCTGGCCCCTTTCCTCTCTTGGAAAGTGAACAAAAACTGTCTTCTCTTCTCTGGTTAATACTTCTGTGAGTTCTTTCACAGCCTGGCTCGGCAACAATCATAGGATGAAGACAAATGACATCGTCCGTGCATATGTACAGCTGCGTCCCTGCACGGTCCAGCATTGCTGATTGGCTACACCCCAATATGAAATGCTTTAGTGTTAAAAAAAAAAAAAGTTAAAAAAAATGACAGAGTCCAAGAGAATAGAAAGGGGGGGGGGTCAGAATCTTACAGACAGAAACATTGAAGAAGGAGCCTGAGGAAGCGGCACTTCTGTGTGGCCGTGAATTAAATGAGTGAGTCAGCAGGTGAATAATAAAAGGGAGGAGCTCCCAGGAGCCACATGTGCAAAGGCCCTGAGACTGGGGTGGGACTGACACACATCAGGCTCGTACTGTGTTGGCCAAAAGTTCACTTGGATTTTTCCAAAACATCTTATAGGAAAACCCGGGGGAACTTTTTTAAGCCAACCAATGCTTACAAAGTGGAGAGAAACTGTAGCTGCATTTTTCTATGGTTTATATTTCTTAATAACAAGTTATGCAAGTTTCTTCTGGGCTTCCCTAATGTTAGGGGTATCTTCTTCCAAATCTGAGCCACCATGGTCTAGAAGTTGGAAGAAATCAGAAGGAAATAAGGACCAAGCAAGGAAATACTTGGCTTCCCAGGTGGCACTAGTGCTAAATAACCCACTGCCAATGCAGGTTGGACATGAGCCACAGAAGAGACCTCCCTGGCTTGGGAAGACTTCCCTGGCACAGGAATCCACTCCAGTGTGCGTGCCTGGAGAAGCCCCGTGGGCAGAGCAAGCTGGTGGGCCATACTCCAAAGAGTCAGACATGACTGAAGTGACTTAGCATGCACGCATGCAAAGGAGTATGATTTCACTCTTCCAACTAATAGCTGTGAGAGTATCTTCAAAGGAGGAAATAAGTGTTTGTCCTTACCAAACCTAATGCTGATAAATCACAAAAATGACTTTGAAACCAACATCTCACCAACTTAGCTGGTCTGTCACGGTGATGGGGATATTTCCAGAAAAGGAAAAACAATCTCCTAAGATATTTAAAAGATGACATGAGCCAACCATATGCTGTCTATAAGAAACTCACCTCAACCAGAGGTAGGTTAAAAATAAAATGCTGGAAGATAGTATATCAGATGCCAAGATTTTTTGAAGGAAAGAAAGAGTGACTATATTAATATTAAATTCTGTAGTTTTTACAGCAAAGAAAATACCCAGAGAAATAGACCGTAGCGTTCAGTGGTGAAAGGCAAGTCCCTCGTGCTGCATACCAGTCCTACACGTGTGTGTGCAGCAAACGAGTGAACTGTCAAACGTGGGAAGCAGGAGCCGACAAAAGCAGAGAGGAAAATAGAAAGATCTCAAGACTTAAGTACAGATTTAGCACCACGCTCACAACTGACAGAACAGATACAGAGGTAATCAGCCAGGCATTAAAGAACCAAAAACCATCAACCAAAAGGATCTCATTTGCTAAAGGATTCTACTCAACATCAGAATATACAGTCTTTCCAAGAGCCCACAGGGCATGTACTAAGACAGGCTGTATCCTGCATCAAAACACAAATTGGAAAGAATTATACAAATTATGTTCTTTGAGCACACTGGGATCAAACCAGAAGTAACAACAGAAATATAAATGGGAATCTCTGAATAGTTGGAAGCCAAGTAAAACATTTCTAAATGACTCTTGAGTTAAAGAGGAAGCTTCAAAGGAAATAAAGAGACATTGAACTTGAACAAAAATAAAACCATAGCATGAAATTTGTGGATGCAATTGTAGCAGTTTTGAGAGGGGAATTGACAGTGTTGAATATTACATTATATAAGAGGAGAAGCATCCAATGATTTACATATCTCAGCTCTCAAGGACTTAGAAAAAGGGGGCACAATAATTCCAAAGTGATTATAAGGAAGAAAATAAAGATGACAGATAAAATCAATGAGACTGAAAACAAGCAAGAATAGCAGATAAAAATCAATGAGACAAAGTTCTTCTCTTTTAAATAATAAAACTATCAACTCTCTCTAGTAAGACTGACAAAAAGAGAGAGAGGGAAAGCACAAATTACTAATATTAGAAAGGAGATAGAAAGTATCACTATAGACAGTACAGACTCCCAAAGGATAATAAAGTTATACTAGCAACAATTATACACCCATGAATTTGACAACTTAAAAAAATATACCAATTTCTCAAAAACCACAAAATACTACAACTCATACAACATGAAATAAATAATTTGAAATACCCTACAACTATTTAGTAAATTAAATTTATAATTAATAACATCCCTAAAAATATCTCCAAGTCCAGATGGTTTCATTTGAAGAATTCTACCTAATGTTCAAAGAATTAACAATTCCTTATCTCTTCCAAAGAGAAAACTAAGATGAAGAGAAAATTTCCCGTTTTGTGAAGTTAGTAACCCTGACAACAAAAACAAAGATAGCACTAAAAAATAAAAAAGACGAAAGACAACCCAATATCCCTCTTGAATAGAGATGTAAAAGTTCTTAACAGAATAATACCGAGTAGAATCCAATATTCAGCGATTTATAAATAATTTCTATCACGGCCAAGTGGGACGAGAAACTGGAACAAGATGACAAGAATAAGACAGTAAGTAGGTCATGAAATGACTGAAAATGGAACCAATGTGATCAATAACTGCAAGCACACACAATATTAGTTTATATTATAAAACAAAATCCAATCTTCAGCTGTTTATAAGAGACTAATGAAAAATCTATGTAACGAGGCATACAAAAAAGATAAAATTACAACATTAAAATGTTAAAAAAAAAAAGTTTTCTGGATTCCAACTAATCGTGAGTAAAATGTTTCACTTTATAAGCTTAACGAACACCGAGCAGGAGGCTTCTGTGGAAGACGCTGTAATGACACGCCTTAGGCACCACGTAGTCAACCGCATAAGCAAGACAAGCTTCAGCAGAGTGCTAGGTTAAAACCGGACAGCTGCAAGCACAAGGAAACCAGAGCACCTCCTAACAGAATACACAGAAGTGCACTCAGAACGGGTTAAAGATTAAATGCGAGGCCAGAGACTATGAAGCTGCTAGAGCACAGGCAGGCGGCGCGGTCCGTGACATGAATCACAGCGAGATCCGCTGCGGCCACCGCCCAGAGCAACGGAAATAAAGGCAGACATGAACAAGCGGGGCCTGATTACCTTAAACGTTTTGACACAGCAAGGAAAATATAAATTAGGTGAAATAACAACCCTCAGAATGGGAGAAAATAATACCAAAGGAATCAACTGACAAAGGATTAATCTCCAAAATATACAAGCAGCTTATACAGCTCAATACCAGAAAAACGACCCAATCAAAAAGTAGGCAGAAGGCCTAAACAGACATTTCTCCAAAGAAGACATAAGATGACTAATAAACAGATGAAAAAATGGCCAACATCATCATTATTCAGTTCAGTTCAGTTGGTCAGTCGTGTCCGACTCTTTGCAACCCCATGAATCACAGCACACCAGGCCTCCCTGTCCATCACCAGCTCCTGGAGCCCACCCAAACTCATCCATTGAGTCAGTGATGCCATCCCACCATCTCATCCTCTGTCGCCCCCTTCTCCTCCTGCCCTCAATCTTTCCCAGCATCAGGGTCTTTTCAAATGATACAGATCTTCTCATCAGGTGGCCAAAGTATTGGAGTTTCAGCTTCAGCATCAGTCCTTCCAATGAACGCACAAAACTGATCTCCTTTAAGGTGGACTGGTTGGATCTACTCACGGTCCAAGGGACTCTCAAGAGTCTTCTCCAACACCACAGTTCAAAAGCACCAATTCTTCAGCGCTCAGCTTTCTTTAAGGTCCAACTCTCACATCCATACAGGACTACTGGAAAAACCATAGCCTTGACTAGACAGACATTTGTTGATTAAAGTAATGTCTCTGCTTTTTAATATGGTGTCTAGGTTGGTCATAACAAGATCATAACAACTGAGAGACTGAACTGAACGGAACTGTGTCGGCCTTTATGAGTCAACTGCCCCGTGAGAGTGCCTGTGACCAGACCCTGGCTGCTGTGTTGCCTGTACTGCGTCACACGCCAGCCACTGCAGCCCAGCACGTTCCGTTTCACTCAGACCACGTGGGTAGGGTGATTCACACAGGAAGATGAACCCATTAGTTTCCAAAAAGAGAAAGAATGCTAGGGAGGAAGACGCAGTATTTTTTCACTGTAAGGATTTGAATTTCACTATAAGGATTTGAATTTCACTATAAGGATATTCAATTAAGAAAGGCAGCCTTATAGATACAGACACCTGAATGTCACCTGCTTCCTCCTCCTTATGTGCAAAGAAGGTCAAGTTAACACAAGCATCGTTGCTAGCTTGCCGCCCACCACCTTTATAGCAGCCTGGCCTCTGTCGTTGCACCTTGCCTCCATCTATGCGAGTTCCTCAGCCTTTCTTATTTCTCCCAACAGTTCTAGGCATCTGTAGAGGTCTTCCATGCTCACAGGCAGTTTCTAACTACTGCTGTTCTGCCCCCCTAGCTACGTAGAAGCCCTCTTCTGTCGTTCCAGTTGGGCGATGCTCTAGAAACTGTGCCTCACCTTTGATCAGCCTCCTTGTCAGCACCAAGATTTCACATATTTCTTGTACATTTTCTCCCTGGCGTACTGTTGGTGTATAGAGTTTATATTCTCCTGCCCACCCATTTTCAAACGTGTATAATTCCCTTCCCTCTATTCCCTGTGGTCTCGCAGAACGCTGGCAATATTGGATGGATTTTATTAAAGAATGAGTGGCAGATACTTTGTGGGCTTGGATAGCTCTTGGGGTTTCATCATGGCATCTGTTATACCTGCTTCTTTGCTGGCTCCTCGGCCATTGCCTCGAGCTCCCGTTTCCATGAGAAAGCCTGTACTTCTTAGTGTGAAGGTTAAACAGGGTGACCGGATTTTAGAAAGACAGCGCAGGACAAAGGCATATCAGGCAAAAATACTGTAATGGTAGGATATATGAAATAATTGTCTGCATATTAAATTACGAGTTATTACTTTAACACAAAAATACGAAAAACAGATGCTTGAAATTCTGTATTCCTTTTTGTTATCTAATTTTTTTATTGTGGTTATTCTCTGCTGTGTCCGACTCTTTGTGACTATATGGACTGTAGCCCACAAGTTTCCTCTGTCCGTGGGATTCTCCAGGAAAGAATACTGGAGTGGGTACCCATGCCCTCCTGCACGATATTTCCTGACCCAGGGATCAAACTCACGTCTCCTGCATTGACAAGTGGGTTTTTTCATCACTAGCTCCAACTGGGAATCTCCTGTTACATGCAGCTGTTATTTAAGCGCAACAATAGGGCTAGTAACAGGGACAATTAATAGTAACTAACAGGAGGGCTAACAAAAGGCAACACGTGGGAAAAACAGAGCAGTAATGTTACGTTCCTTTGATTTGCAGTTTAACTTTAAAAATTCTTTATTTATCAGGTCACAGTATTGTATATTCTAGAGGTACATAAATTTAAGAATTTTAAAGGAGAACATCAACATAATGGACGGAGTGAAAGAAATATTACCTAAATTTTATTTAAAAATAACAATGGTGTGGGTTTTTTTTTCCATTCCACAATAGAATAGGATACTTTAAATCTTTCTGTTTCTTTTCAGTAATACTTCTCTGAACTTCATTTTGTCTTTAGGGTATCTTTTTATTCTTTTATGTAGTGGCAAAATTGAACACAGTTAAAGGTAAAATTCACTTTGACTTGAAATTTTGTTCTTGTCAAAGCTATACTACTAGATTCTTGGTGCCAGTCTAATATGGCAACATCAGACTAAACAGGCTCTCAACAGGAGTATAGGAGCATGGAGTACTCAGGGCTTTATTTACCAGCAATGGCAGTCCTTCTCAATTTGTAGGAATTAATTATCAGTTTTCCAATAATGTCACCCAGGGACTCCTGGCTTCTGGTCTGACATGTAAAGAGGTTGGAAGGTATGAATCCTGTCCCTGAAATAGGAAAAAAGGTAAGCAAACTGAAAATCACCAACTATCCCTTGAGCTATCAAAGAATTGAGGTTATAGATCAAGACCCTACCCTAACATTGAAGAGACAGTTGACTAACGGGATTCACAGTTTACTTGGAGCAAAAACACATGACTGAACTGTGTACCAGAAGGAATGCTCAAGTACTAATTGCTGGAGGCTCAGCACTTCCCAGCTTAAGAGCTACAAGCTCCTGGAGTTTTTTCAGATATAACGCCAAAAGCACAATCAATCAACAAAAATTGAAAAGTGGAATATCATCGAAATTAAAAATGCTATGAAGGCACTATTAGGAGAATTAAAAGATAAGTTACTGATTGAGAAAAGACCTTTGCTGAAATCATGTCAGACAAGGGACTTGCATGGAAAATATATGAAGAAGTCAAAACCCTAGAGTAAAAAACCCAGTGAAGTGGGCATAGAGAGAACATATCTCAACATAGTAAAGGCCACACACGGCAAACCAACAGCTAACATCATACTCAGCGGAGAAAAGCCTAAGGCTCCTCTAAGACCAGGAGAAAGATGAGGGTGCCCACTCTCGCTGCACCAACACCACAGATTACTTGGTAGATAAGAAGGGTGAAGATGAATGAAATATCAGACCCTTTTTCTTCACTAAGAGAAAACTTGGAAGATGCTGGCGAGTGTCTGGAAGAAAGAATGCATTTCTGCATCATCGTGGACTTTGAGAGTAACTCTGTTTAGACTTATATTTAAATTGTCTTAAGTGCTTTAAAAAATAATTTATAAAACCAAGAAAAAAAATACACCTTCAATAAAAAAGAAACAAAAAGCCCAATTATAAAATGTGAAAAATATTTGAAACTCAACAAAGAAAATGCACAGATGGCAAATAAACATAAGAGAAAGATATAAACGTCATATGCCATTAATGAACTGGGAATTAGAAGAATGAGATGCAGCTACATGCCTTTTACAGTGACTGAAATAAAAAGCGCAATTAAGTCACCCACATTGCATCTATATGCTTGTTTGTCAGATGAACAGCTTGCCATTCAGGTCATTTTCATCTATAAAGTTTTTATATAGATTAGCCATGTCTAAATACCCATCATTTTAAAGCATTCAGAAGTTCAATGGATTTCATCATAAGCTGCATTCCTACAGGAAAATGGATTTAATACCCAGAGATAGCTTGAACTTGTAAAATCAAAATTAGATTCCAAATTTTAGACTACAGTTTTTGTAAAGATGTTGAGAAAGTCCTATGAAACGTGGCTTCCCTTTTCTGTAGATGCACTTTTGAATTTCCAGTAAATGTGTCATGTATTTCATCATATGAGTTTTTGCTGCAACCCACACCTAGTATCAAATAACTCACGAGCAGTCGGGTCATCCTTTCTGCGACTCATTATGGCCCCTTTAAGATCATTAAGCAGTTTAAGAGAAACAGCACACAAGTTTCTGGTTTATTGTAATTCTTTTCCCATTTTTTTATCCTCCATGTAAATATTTCTGAATTGAAGAACATTTTTCTTGTCCCAAACTTTTGAAATGTGATTTTACAACAGGCCAACATTTTAATATATCTCCCGTGACTCAGTGTTTAAGAATCGCCCGCTGTGCAGTAGACACATGAGATCAGACACAGGAGACCAATCCCTGGGTCAGGAAGATCCCCTGGAGAAGGAAATGGCAACCCGCTCCAGTATTCACGCCTGGAGAATCCAGGGACAGAGGAGCCTGGCGGCTACAGTCCATGGGGTCGGAGAGAGTCAGACACAATGACTCTCTTCATCACAGAGTCATCCTCTAGACATGTAAAAGGCTATCATCTTTTATTTCAATAAAGTCTAAAACACCGTAAATGTTCCTCTGCACATTTCAAACAAACTGAAAAGTGATTAAAAAAAAATTCTCACTACAAAATCCTCACTCTCACAAATAAGCAAATCACACACTTTAGCACTGCTGTGTAAAGGTTTGAAGAAAATTCAATAAGATAAAATCTTTTTGTTTTCTTTTCTAAGACATTTATAAACTGAATGGAATTTTTCAAAATTTACTTTTGCTTTATAGGCCAAATCAACAGTTTAATGAACAGAGTTTAAAAGCTATTTGGACAGGACATCAACAATTTTTTTTTTTTACATGTACTCATGGTTCATTAAAATCTTCACAGAAATTTAGAAACCAGTTTCAAACTATCTTCTTCAAATCGAAGTACATGAGAGCTGGGGATAGCATTTTCATTTGTTTGCTTTTCCTGTGATTCAGCTCATCACTTGAGATACTATAAAATATATGATTGTTAATAAGATATGACAGAAAGGGCTATACACTCCAAGGAACCAAGAGGTTTGCAAAATTTCTCCTTCTGTTTCCTCATAAGACATTTCAGGTTGCATCCTGAACCAGGAAAGGCAGCAACACGTTTTCATAGCAGAAGCCGCAGAGCGCTGCGCTGTCAGCCAGAGAGCAGCTCACGGCCTGCAGGCGCCGTCCCGGCCTCCCGGCGCTCTGCCAGGGTGGGGCCCTCTCTTGCACGTACCCTTGTCAATCTGGGTAAAGAGGTAGACGAGGGCAAGCTTAAATCCCATGGATCCCATGCAATGTTCATTGAAGCAATACTTAAAATCGAGGTCACAGAAGCAACCTAGAGGTCCATTGACAGATGAATGGAAAAAGTTATAGTACATTTATACAATGGAATATTACTCAGCCATAAAAAGTGAATTGACTTGAGCCTGTTGTGGTGAAGTGGGTGAACCGAGGGCCTGTTACACAGAAGGAAGTAAGTAGAAAGAGAAAAACCAGTATCATATATGAACACATATACCTGGAACCTAGAAAAATTATACCGAAGGACCTAGTAGAGAACAGACTTACGAAAATGGAGGGGGAAGGTCAGAGGAGGATGAAATGAGGAAAGAGCACGGACACACACACACTAACGTGCGTAACATAGATCGTGGGAAGTTGCTAAATAACACAGGAGCCCAGCCTGGTGGTTACCTAGAGGGGCGGGATGAGAAGAAGGGAAGGAGGCTCAGAAGGGAAGGAATATATGTATATTTATGACTGATTCGTGCTGTGGTATGGTAGAAGCCAACAGAAAATTGTAAAGCAATTTTTCACCAATTAAAAAATTATTAAAGAAAAAATAAAAACCTGCTGTATAGTATAGGGGACTCTACGCAATACTCTATAATGGCCTATATGGGAAAATAATCTCCAGTTCACTTCAGTTCAGTCACTCAGTCATGTCTGACTCCTTGCATCCCCATGGACTGCAGCACACCAGGCCTCCCTGTCCATCACCAACACCTGGAGTTTACTTAAACTCATGTCCATCGAGTCAGTGATGCCATCCACTGTCATCCCCTTCTGCTCCTGCCTTCTGTTGTTCCCAGCATCAGAGTCTTTCCCAATGAGTCAGTTCTTTGCATGAGGTGGCCAATGTTAAGGGACCAGACCTGAGCCATGACAGGCTCAACAAGCTATACTAAGCCTAAGATTCAGATTCTTGTAAAACCTGAGTCATGATTCCGGGGAACCACACCCTGGGAAAGTCCCCAGTGGCGCCAAACCTGAGCCAATCCGGATAGGAATGCGGGATTTGAAAATCAGGCGCATGTACGGCTCAGCCAATCATTACCACCTGTATAAAAGCAGCTGCGATTCAGAGCTCAGGGCTCTCGTCAAGACTCCACTGCACTGGATGAGACGGGAGCTCTAGCTAGAGCTAGCAATAAAACCCCTTTATGCTTTTGCATTGCTGTGGACGTCTTATTCTCTCAGTTTTGGGGACTCGGACTTCGGGCATAACAGCCAAAGTATCGGAGTTTCAGCTTCAACATCAGTCCTTCCAATGAATACCTAGGACTGACTTCCTTTAGAATGGACTGGTTTGATCTCCTTGCAGTCCAAGGGACTCTCAAGAGTCTTCTTGAATAACACAGTTAAACGGCATTGATTCTTCAGTGCTCAGCTTTCTTTATAGTCCAACTCTCAGATCCATACATGACTACTGGAGAAACAATAGCCTTGACTAGACAGAACTTTGTTGGCAAAGTAATGTCTCTGCTTTTGAATATGCTGTCTAGATTGGTCATAACTTTCCTTCCAAGGAGTAAGCATCTTTTAATTTCATGGCTGCAGTCACCATCTGCAGGGATTTTGGAGCCTAGAAAAAATAAAGTCTGTCACTCTTTCCATTGTTTCCCCATATATTTCCCATGAAGTGATTGGACCAGATGCCATGATCTTTGTTTTCTGAATGTTGAGCTTTCAGCGGCTGGGTGGGAGGTGGGGGGAAGAGTGGATAAAAAAAATAAAAATAATTTGGGAAATGCAAATTTCAGCCAACTATGGGCAAGTCTGGTGAGAGTTTGGAGTGGGTTGTACATGTAGGCTGGGCATGCAAAGACTGCCTGAGGGTGGGAAGTCCAGATTAGAGTCCATATAGTAAGTTAATTGGCTTGAGGGGGTGGGGGGCACTCTTGGCAGACAGTCATTGGTCAGGAGATCAACTGCAGTTTTCTGTAGATCAGGCAGAGGAAATGAGTCTCCTTGTTCTTGAGACTCTCCCCTTCGCCCACCTTGCACCCCACCACCTTGAATGTGTGGGGTTCTCCATTTCATTTCAGATTGAAATCCTTTCACATTCTCGATAGCAGCTGGCAGAGTCACAAGCAAACGTGAGTTTCGGATGTGCCCTGTGGCCAGGTCTCCCTCTTCTCCCAGGGCCCTCCCTGTGTGCTTCTTAGAGGAGACCCCCGTGGAGCTTGTTAAAGCTCCACTGTTTTGGTTTGAATGGACTCACTCAGCCTTAGCCTCGCTACCCAAAAGCACCCCATGCACTGACCCTAATAAAGAGACAGCCCTAAGCCTGTCGCTGTCCCCACCTGAGCCCTGCATTGACGTCCCCTTGTGGACCCTTGAGGCGTGCCGCATATTTTTTTCAAGATCAGTCTTAAGCTTCTCTATTTCACTTTCCCTTGAAGTCTTTCGTTGAATCCAAGCTTACTATCCTACAGTAGATCCAGGGTTCTACTTACCAATTATTAAATCGAAAAAGCCAAAAGAGATGTGCGCTTGCTAAGTTGCTTCAGTCGTGTCCGACTCTTTTCAACCTTACGGACTGAAACTCAACAGGCTCCTCTGTCCATGGGATTCTCCAGGCAGGAACACTGGAGTGGGTTGCCATTTCCTTCTCCAGGGGATCTTCCTGGCCCAGGGATGGAACTCACATATCTTAGGTCTGCCGCATTGGCAGGGCATGTTCTTCACCATGAGGACACCTGGGAAGCCCATCAGATAAGTGAGGTGAAGAATGTCAAGTTGATTCAGTGGTTGCTTTTTATGGAGCATCAATATCATTGGGGGAGATCAAAAAGCTTTTAATTGGTTTAGAAGGACTTGCATATCTAATCCCAAACTTGTGAGACTGCCTACTTCTCCACCCAGCTCATGTCCAAGTTCCTCCGTGCATATTATTAACATGCTCTGTTCTGACCGTTCGCCTTCCTCATCCACTTGTATTTCCACCTGTTATTAACACAGGCACTTAGCCTTCTCTTTCGTGTTGTCTGGGTCATGCTAGTAATGGAATTGGGATCATTCTCATTTTTACTATTTAAACCCTTAAAATACATGATCACACTATTTACAATGTTAAAAATTAAATTTTCATTCTCTTGATAAAAAGTATAGCAGTTCATCCACAGGAAAAGACAACTAATAAACGCATGATTACAATATATTTAATTTTTATATTTATAATGTTGCATTGATTAGGCCTTACAGTCACAAATACACCAATATTGGGTTTTCTATTATGAATTTTGCTTTATGCTTGCATAAATAGATAGTTCATTCAGGGGGTTTTGTAAATCTGATAACTTATAGGCTCAAAGGTGTCCTCAAATCTTATAAAATCAGCTCACATCTTTGTTTCCTTAAAAATAATTTTTAATGAAATATAGTTGTGTTACAATGCTGTGTCACTTTCTACTGTACAGCAAAGTGAATCAGCTATACGTATCCATATATCCCCTCTGTTCTGGATTTCCTTCCCTTTTACATCCCCACCGAACACCGAAGAGGGCTCCCCGTTCCACACGGAAGACTCGCGTAGTCGTCGATTCTGTGCTTCGTGTGGACAGCACAGTCGTGTCGGTCTCCAATCTCCAGGTCCCCTCCCAGCCCCCCTTTCCTTGCGCCCATGCACATGTTCTCTAGGCCTGTGTTTCTACTTCTGCTTTTACAGAGGGTCATCTACACCATTTCCCTGGATTTCACAAAGATTTCACCATTTCCCTAGATACTCACATCTCTGAATGCCTGTTCTTCCAGGCTCTACTGTTGCAATGAAAACTTCCAACTTCTAGTCAAGACTGAGTGAGGTTCCCAGTTCTCTATTTACTCTGCAAACTGAAAGTACGTCTGGAAATTCTGCAGGTGGCAAACTATTAGAGACAGTATTGATGGGATTAATTTTTCGGAAGGCGATAGCACCCGACTCCAGCACTCTCGCCTGGAAAATCCCGTGGATGGAGGAGCCTGGTGGGCTGCAGTCCCTGGGGTCGTGAAGAGTCGGACACGACTGAGCAACTTCCCTTTCAATTTTCACTTTTCACTTTCATGCATTGGAGAAGGCAATGGCGACCCACTCCAGTGTTCTTGCCTGGAGAATCCCAGGGGCGGGGGAGCCTGGGGGGCTGCTGTCTCTCGAGTCGTGCAGGGTTGGACACGACTGGAGAGACTCAGCAGCAGCAGCAGCAGCAGCAGCAGGTGGCCTTCTGACAATTGTTCCTTGGCGTGTTACCACAGGAGTCTACAGGCTACTCCCTTTGGAGATCCACAAACGAAATACAGTTCAGTCATCTCAGAAGTCCAAAAGAGTCAGGAAGTTCTTAGTTTTAAATGATACATCCTTAAAAACTCCTCTTGAGGAGCACTTGGGAATACTCTGGACACTGTGCAAATAGCACTCGGATATGCTACTCAGCTTAGTGCTGACATTTGGTTGATACCAGGAATGCTTCCCCATTATCTGAAGGCAGATTGTGTTTATTTCAGAAAGACAGCAATGTCTGTGTGATCAAGTTTTCATTACCACTGCATATGCGGGAATATGGGGGCTCCATTTTCTCCCCTGTGATCGCAACCTTATGGAGAGAATTAGACATAGAGCGCAACGCTGTTTTCTCCAGAGTGTCTGCTCTTGGCATGATATAGCTTTCTTAATTTTTTTTTTGGTCTGAATTCAGTTTTATTTGGCTGTCAGAATTGCAATCGATGCTTTCACATAATTCTCCTTTGCCTCTGTCCTCGTCTTTATTTTTAGCCTTTTTGAATCACTATTTTAGGTGTTCTCTTGCATACACATTGAGGTAGATTTTGCTTCCTGATCCAATTCTTTAAAAAGATTTCCTTGATGTGGACCATTTTTAAAGCTTTTATTGAATTTCTTATGATACTGCTTCTGTTTTATGTTCTGATTTTTTGAGCATGGAGCATGGGGGAACTTAGCCCCCGCACCAGGGGTCAAACCCACACCCCTGCACTGGAAGGCAAAGGCCTAGCCTCTGGAGTGCCAGGGAAGTGCCCTCACCCAACTGGGGGAAGCTTTTCCTTTAGGACACGAGCGAGGCCCGCAGGCTTCTGCTGTGACTGGTGCATGCGGCCTCAGCTGCCTCATTGTTTCATGTCTACTGTGCATATTGTACTTACTGTGCTTGTTTCTGTAGTTGGCGTGTCTTCTCTGCTTTAAATTTTTATTTTGGTAAATATGGAGATTTCAGTTTCTGCTTTTGCTGTTTGTTCTGGAGATAACTATTTCTACACTTTTTAAAGTGCTCTCCATCCCCTTTTCTCATGCTTTTTACTCACCTATCACTGTCTGGCCAGTACAGACATTGGTATCTCTACACAATAATCCACGGTTTATCCCCTTTTTTCCTCTCTCTCTCATGTGCTCCTGTTCTTCAGTCACGTTCTTTATTTTACCAGAGCATATGATGATGCATATTCTTCTTGCACGTTTTGTTCTAGACTCAGTTGTAAAATTCAATATATAAAACACTCACTATTGTTCTGCTGGTCAAAGCTTTCCATCCTGGCTGGGTCAAGTTCATTTCTAGCAGACTCCACAGAGAGGATGCATGAGTGCAGCCTTCTCTGAGCGCCTGGGTGTTAAAAATTATTCTCCAACAAACTTGGTACTTAATAAAGAAAGCATCAGCAGATGAACAGATAAGAAAGCAATGGTACATATACACAATCGAGTATTACTCAGC
>SJYF01000263.1:932041-947803 GCA_006410515.1 Procapra przewalskii | reverse complement strand
CTAATAAAGATCATTTCTTGCTTGTGCCAGATGGTCTCAAGAATGGCAAGATGTCTTAACAGATGGCCAGTAGGCACATGAAAAGATGCTCAACGTCACTAATGAGGAGAGAAATGCAAATCAAAACTACAGTGAGGTACCACCTCACCCAGGTCAGAATGGCCGTCATCAAAGTCGACGAGTAACAAATGCCAGGGGGTGTGGAGAGGAGGGGCCCTTCACACTGCTGGCAGGAAAGCGAGCTGGAGCCGTCACTCTAGAAGCCAGTATGGAGGCTCCTCAGGGAACGAGACCGGGAGCTGCCACAGGCTGGCGCGGACACAGCCCTGGGCGTAAACCCTAATGAGACTGGCCACAGGATCGCGTGGGCACAGTCCTGGGCATAAGCCCTAATGAGACTCATCACAGGATGGTGTGGGCACAGCCCTGGGCATAAGCCCTAATGAGACTGGCCACAGGCTGGCGCGGACACAGCCCTGGGCATAAACCCTAATGAGACTCATCACAGGATGGTGTGGGCACAGCCCTGGGCATAAGCCCTCATGAGACTGGCCACACGATCGCGCGGGCACAGCCCCCTAATGAGACTGGTTCAGAAAGATGCTTGCGCCTCTGCATGCATAGCAGCACACTCGGAACAGCCAGGGCAGGAAGCCGCCTAAACGCCTGTCAGCAGAGGACAGACAGGAAATGCGGCCCACCCTCACCACTGGAGTGCGGTGCTGCCTCTTTCCTTCGACTGATGCCCGTGCGGCTCAGTGGCGAAGAATCCGCCTGTCAATGCAGGAGACGCAGCTTCAGTCCCTGATGGGGGATCCCCAAAGGAAGAAATGGCAACCCACTGCAGCATTCTTGCCTGGGACTTCCCAAGGGTAGAGGAGCCTAGTACAGCCAAAGGGGCTGAGAAGACCTGGTCAGGACTCGTGACTAAACAACAGTCCTAATGTTGTATGCCAATAACACATTTTGGCATTTCCATTTTGCTTCATTGGTCTTACTGTCAGTTAAGACACAGGTTCCACACTCTTCAAGGAAGAAAAGAAAGGTGTGGTAATGCATAGATGCAATGGAACACACTCCGCCACAAAGAGAATAAAATAATGTAGTTTGCAGCAACAGCGATGAAGTTACAGGTTATCATACTAAGTGAAGTAAGTAAGAAAAAGACAAACACCATATAATATCACTCATATGCAGAATCTAAAATATGACACAAATGATCCTATCCGTGAAACAGAAATAAAATCACAAAGAGATCAGGCTTACAGCAGTGAGAGAGGGGGATGGAATGGGAGTTTTGGGGTTGGCTGAAACGCAAACTAGGACATTTAGAATGGATAAACAGCAAGGTCCTACTATTGAGTATGAGGAACCACATACAGTCTCCTGGGGTAAGCCATAATGGAAAAGAATATAGAAAATAATGCATATATGTGTATAACTGAGTCATTCAGCTGCACAGCAGAGCTTGGCACAACGCTGTAAATCAACTATGCTTCAATTTAAAAATTGTAAGATGTGTGTCATCATTAGACTTCCTCCTAGTAAAAGCCTGTTAGCATTCTTTAATCAATACAATTTTTTAAAATATCCAATTTCCCCATAAAGGGCAATCCCATGCCACTGAATGATGTCTTTTTTTTTTTTTCAGGAGATTTGACTTTATTATTTTTATCTTTTTACTTTACAATATTGTATTGGTCTTGCCATACATCAACATGAATCTGCCACAGGTATACACATGTTCCCATCCTGAACCCCGTACCATCCCTGTGGGTCGTCTCAGTGCACCCACCCCAAGCATCCAGTATCTTGCATCGAACCTGGACTGGTGATTTGTTTCTTATATGATGTTATACATGTTTCAATGCCATTCTCCCAAATCATCCCACCTCTCCCTCTCCCATAGAGTCCAAACCACTATTCTATATATCTGTGTCTCTTTTGCTGTCTCGCATACAGGGTTATTGTTACCATCTTTCTAAATTTCCTATATATGCATTAGTATACTATAGTGGTGTTTTTCTTTCTGGCTTACTTCACTCTGTATAATCGGCTCCAGTTTCATCCACCTCATTAGAACTGATTCAAATGTATTCTTTTTAATGGCTGAGTAATATTCCACTGTGTATACGGACCACAGCTTTCTTATCCATTCATCTGCTGATGGACATCTAGGTTGCTTCCATGTCTATCAAGGTAAAAGTTTGTCAGATCCAGGTAGTTGATTCTGAGAGAGGTTAGGCCCAACACCATTAGAGAGGACTGACTTTTTGCACTGATTGATAAGGTCAGTCCTTGAACACCAGATTCTCTTTTTGTTTGAAAACATGTAACTATATTCTGAGCTTTCCCTTTCATTGTCTAACCACACTCTGACAAGAATTCTCACTTATTTAGCTTAAATCTCTCTCACTTTAGTGAAAGCTAAAGAACTAAGAATATTATAAAAAGCTATAGAACTAAGAATGTTCAGTGGCATCTTAAAAATGTGTAATCATATTAGTAAATAAGTTCATCTCTCATTTTCTAACCTCACCCAAGAAAAAATGTGACTCTGATTAGCAGGCCATCTCAACAGTGGGCCATCTTCCAAGGCATTGTCAGTTTGGCAAATCAAGAAATAAGTTACTTGAACTATTTACAAAGTGCACTTGTTATTTCGGCATCACGCAGTCTCTTTAACAGGTGTGTGCGTCTCATTTTCTCGCTTTTGAGAAGGATGCAAAGATGAACAGAGCTGAGCAACCCTTGGTTCGTGCGTCTTTCAAGACTGCTACAAGATGGCTGACTTGTTGCATCACTCAAAGGTCGATGTGAGCCTGTAGCCGCGGGGAAGGGGGATGTGAAGATACCGTGAGAGCCCTAAGTCATCTGTCTGCCCAGAGGCACCATGGTTTTCTCTCCTGTTTACAATGTGCGGTCTCTAAGTTTGCGTTGGCATGCTAAAAGGATATGGGATCGGTGATTGCCTTGGGGTGTGCCCACACCTTGCTGTGACTGGGCAGAGCGTGCCAGCATCAAGGGGCTGTAGAATGCTCCAGCACTGGCAGAAGCGGGTGAAGGCTTGGCTCAGAGGATGGAAAGACAGTAGAAAAGATTTACTTAACTGACTGAAAGGATATAGAACCAGAAAATGGGAGTGCAAAGCAACATGGCTAGAGTCAGTTCTGAAGAATGATAATTTTTTTCATGATGATACACCTCTGGCATCACGGCCTCAATGGACATGAGTTTGAACAAGCTCAGGGACTTGGTAATGGACAGGGAGGCCTGGCATGCTCAGTCCATGGGGTTGCAAAGAGTCGGACACGACTGAGTGACTGAACTGAACTGAAGTTCACTCTGTTTATTTAGTTGGTTATGTGTAGTTTGAGACATTGGTGTTAACCACGATAGTGGTTTTATTAGGAAAACTCTGAGGGTCTTTACTTCAACAAAACTGTTCTGTGACCCTATGGACTGAAGCCCACCAGGCTACCCTGTGCATGGGGTTCTCCAGGCAAGAATACTGGAGTGGGTTGCCATGCCCTGCTCCAGGGGATCTTCTCAACCAGGGATAGAACCCAGGCCCCCTAGGTCCCCTGCATTGGCAGGTGGGTCCTTTACTGTTAGTGACACCTCGGGAGCCCACTAAGAAGTCAAGAGACCAAGATGGATTTTCATTTTCACACACAGTTCAATCCACTCTGGAATTTACCCTTAAGATAGATCCTCTTTCTGAACTTCTGAACTTTTGGGACTAGATCCAGCCGTTCACTCCAGATCTTTTCTTGTACCTACTTCCTCCCGCTGCAACACACACACACACACACACACACACACACACATTATTGTCTATCTGTTACCAAAGGCCTTGAGGGCAGTATCTTTTATTTCCTTATTGAAATATTTCAGGCTACCAGCCCATCATCTGAGCAGAAATTAATTTTAGTCTAAACACCATTTTAAGTATATCATCATTATTACTATTCATTGATTTTAAATGGAGAATTTTTGGAAATTAAACTAGAAAAATATTCTTTCACTTACAAATGGCAGAAATTCTAACTACTTTCAAATTTTTTGGACTACTTTAAGCCTAGTAGACATGCATTGTTATATTTCTTTTAGTTTCCATCATATTTTGATCTTATAAGCCCCATGCCACATTTTCTTATTTCTGAAAAATTCCTCAGTTCAGTTAAGTCACTCAGTCATGTCCAACTTTTTGAGACCCCATGGACTGCAGCACGGCAGGCTTCCCTGTCCATCACCAGCTCCTGGAGTTACTCAAACTCATGTCCATTGAGTCAGTGATGCCATCCAACCATCTCATCCTCTGCTGTCCCCTTCTCCTCCCACCTTCAATCTTTCCCAGCATCAGGGGCTTTTCAGATGAGTCAGTTCTTGGCATCAGGTGGCCAAAGTATTGGAGTTTCAGCTTCATCATCAGTCCTTCCAATGAATAATTTCCTTTAGGATGGACTGGTTGGATCTCCTTGCAGTCCAAGGGACTCTCAAGAGTCTTATCCAACACTACAGTTCAAAAGCATCAATTCTTTGGCGCTCAGCTTTCCTTATAGCCCAACTCACAACCGTACATGACCACTGGAAAAACCATAGCTTTGACTAGACGGACCATTGTTGGCAAAGTAATATCTCTGTTTTTTAATATGCTATCCAGGTTGGTCATAACTTTTCTTTCAAAGAGCAAACGTTTTTTAATTTCATGGCTGCAGTCACCATCTGCAGTCATTTTGGAGCCCAATAAAAATGTCTAAAGAATTACTTATATTCTTTTTAGACCTGGTTTCTCATTTGCAAAATTCAAGTTCGGATCTCCATGATTCTCCCCCTTCTCTCTGTGACCCCATGGTTGTTGGTTTCTCTCTCTTCTTCTTCTTTTTTTTAAAAAATCTTTTGGCCACACAGCAGGTGAGATCTTATCTTCCCAACCAGGGATTGAACCTGAGTCCCCAGCATTGAAAGTGAGGATTCTTAACGGACCACCAAGAAAGTGCCTTTTCCCATCTCTTAACTGCAGAGTAAAAGACTGCACACTTTGATAGTTGCATTTATTCTATAATAAGGGAAGTAATTTGAAGGGTCATCAGTAATTCTCAGCTTTCCTATAAAGACAGATCACAAAGACATCCAGCTGTTTCTTTTCTGGTCTCAGGCAGAACTCGGGCAAGTCCTGAGGCAGTGCACGCACTTGGAATGCCTTTGCACCTTCCATCATGAGGGCGACAATGGGTCCCTCTCCATTTCCTACTTAATTAATACATCCTTCAAAACGCCAGTATTTCCTCTCACTCATCACACTGAAGGCCATAAACGTCATGTAGAGGCGGGTGTGTATTAGTTATTATTTCCTTTATTTGTGTTAATTAGGTTAAACATCAGGGTTTAAAACAAACACAAACAGTATTTTGCCAATCTTTTGCATTTTGTGACCAGGTTGAAATAATAAATCCTTTATACCTAAAGTCAGAAACAAAATTATTTATTACCTATTTCCACTACATACTTTTACATTTATTTGTCACTTTACTTATTTAATAACCACTGTTTAATGTATATCCACTTATTTCTAAAAAGCATTTGAGGCAGTTTCGAAGAGATACACATACTTGAGGTGTACTTGAAATGATTAAATAAAATTAAACTAAAAACTTGCACATAACTTGCATCTGGTTTGAATAAAGCAATGTGGACAATATTTATTTACAAACGTTTGGCTTTTTCATATGAGATTTTCCTAGTTTTCAGTTTTCACAGTGGTAGGATGTACATCCTATATTTTGTTGATAGTTTTTTAATGGCTTCATCTCCTATGAATGCCAGCACGCCGTGGATATGACATGAATCTTTCTCACTGGTATTTTCCTCTTTAACAGCTCGTAAATTGGAGAGTTGAAGAACTGTTATGGAGTTGAAAAGGCACAAACGCTTATGTTTGGCACCAAATAGTGGACCCCTCAGTGTTACTGCTCTCAGATGTTTCTATTGAGTTACTTATTTAAATCCTAATATGATTTCAGCTTTTTATAACTAATCTCTTTATATGAGGAGCTACTTTTCATTACACATTCTGGCACGGTCTTTAAAACCAAGTCAGCCCCTGTGAGACACATGCTCTGACCAGTCAGGGCCAGGTGCACCCTCATTCAGTGGTGGGACTACTTCAGAGGGTTCCAGGCCCAGGGAATACCCGCTATGCCTCCCCCTAAGTGCTGGCTGGTTTATAAACATTAAGCCTTTTAGCTGAAAATTCAACAGTCAACCTTAAAAAAAAAAAAAAGCAAACCGTGAGAGTTATGAGATAAGCTTTATTTGGGGTCAAATGAGGACTCTAGCCCAGGAAACAGCCTCTCCAGTCGCTCTGAGGCACTCTCAGAAGAAGGAGGGAACAGGTCAGTGCAGATGGGATTTTAGTTACAGGGCAGGCGTGACGTGAAGCACACACTTGGATAGGAGGCTGTTCTAGTCACAAGAAAGTTGCTGCTCCTCACGAGGAGCAGAAATCCCTTCTAATGATTTCAGTGCTTTCCTAGATATAAGAAGATGCACAAGGCGGGCTTATCAGATGCTCCACTGAAAATGTCTATCTGACATCTGTTCTGGCAGTTCTTGCCAGAGCGCCGAGTGCCTCGTCCTGATCTCCACCCTGAAATCTTTTCAGGGCTTGTGGAAGGCCAGCAGCTGCAGTGGCTAATGATTCAATTCTTCTAGAACCAGATGGTGTGTGGCAGTTTTTAGTTGGCACTGTAACGCTGGTGTTATTTTAAGGCTGAAGAGAAGAAGGTTCAGAGAGAAGAGGAGACTCACCAAGATGATGTGTTTTATCATCTACTAATTTTTGCTCAGTTCAGTTCATTTCAGTCACTCAGTCGTGTCCAACTCTATGACCCCATGGTCTACAGCATGCCAGGCCTCCCTGTCCATCACCAACTTCCTGAATCCACCCAAACTCATGTCCATTGAGTCAGTGATGCCATCCAACCATCTCATCCTCTGTCACCCCCTTCTCCTCCTGCCTTCAATCTTTCCCAGCATCAGGGTCTTTTCCATTGACTTAGCTCTTTGCATCAGGTGGTTAAAGTATTGGAGTTTCAGCTTCAGCATCAGTCCTTCCAGTGAATATTCAGGACTGATTTATTTTAGGATGGACTGGTTGGATCTCCTTGCAGTCTAAGAGACTCTCAAGAGTCTTCTCCAACACCACAGTTCAAAAGCATCAATTCTTTGGCACTCAGCTTTCTTTATAGTCCAACTCTTACATCCATACATGACCACTGGAAAAACCATAGGTTTGACTAGATAGACCTTTGTTGCAAAGTAATATCTTCGCTTTCTAATGTGCTGTTTAGGTTGGTCATAGATTTTCTGCCAAGGAGCAAGAGTCTTTTAATTTCATGGCTGCAGTCACTATCTTCAGTGATTTTGGAGCCCCCTCCCCCAAATCTCTCATTGTTTCCATTGTTTCCCCATCTATTTGCCATGAAGTGATGGGACCAGATGCCATGATCTTAGTTTTCTGAATGTTGAGTTTTTAACCAACTTTTTCACTCTCCTCTTTCACTATCATCAAGAGGCTTTTTAGTTCTTCTTCACTTTCTGCCATAAGGGTGGTGTCATCTGCAAATCCCAGGTTATTGATATTTCTCCCAGCAGTCTTGATCTCAGCTTGTGCTTCATCCAGCTTGGCATTTCTCATGATGTACTCTGCATATAAGTTAAATAAGCAGGGTGACAATATACAGTCTTGATGTACACTTATCCCAGTTTGGAACCAGTCTGTTGTTCCATGTCCAGTTCTGTTACTTCTTGACCTGCATACAGGTTTCTCAGGAGGCAGGTAAGGTGGCCTGGTATTTCTATCTCCTCAAGAATTTTCCACAGCTGGTTGTGATCTACACAGTCAGGGGTATTCAGTAGTCAATAAAGCTGAAGTAGATCTTTTTCTGGAACTTTCTTGCTTTTTTGATGATCCAGTGGATGTTGACAATTTGATCTCTGGTTCATCTACCTTTTCTAAATACAGCTTGAACATCTTGACGTTCATGGTTCATGTACTCCTGAAGCCTGGCTTGGAGAATTTTAAGCATTATTTTGCTAGCATGTGAGATGAGTGCAATTGTATGGTAGTTTGAGCATTCTTTGGCATTGTCTTTCTTTGGGATTCAAATGAATACTGACCTTTTCCAGTCCTGTGGCCACTGCTGAGTTTCCTAAATTTGCTGGCATATTGAGTGCAGCACTTTCACAGCATCATCTTTCAGGATTTGAAACAGCTCAACTGGAATNAGTGATGCTTTCTAAGGCCCACTTGACTTCACCTTCCAGGATGTCTGGCTCTAGTAGAGTGATCACACCATCATGGTTATCTGGGTCATGAAAATCTTTTTTGTATAGCTCTTCTGTGCATTCTTGCCACCTCTTCTTAATAATATCTTCTGCTTCTGTTAGGCCCATACCATTTCTGTCCTTTATTGTGCCCATTTTTGCATGAAATGTTCCCTTGGTATATCTAATTTTCTTGAAGAGATCTCTAGTCTTCCCATTCTGTTGTTTTTCTCTATGTCTTTGCGTGGATCACTGAAGAAGGTTTTCTTATCTCTTCTTGCTATCCTTTGGAACTTTGCATTCAGATGGCTATATCTCTCCTTTTCTCCTTTGCCTATAGCTTCTCTTCTTTTCTCAGCTATTTGTAAGGCCCCCTCAGACAACCATTTTGCCTTTTTGCATTTCTTTTTCTTGGGGATGGTCTTGATCTCTCTCTCCTGTACAATGTCATGAACCTCAATCCATAGTTCTTCAGGCACTCTGTTTAACACACTTAATCCCTTCAATCTATTTGTCAGTTCCACTGTTTATTTAGGTCATACCTGAATGGTCTGACCAAGGCAAACCATTCAATATCACAGTAATCCAAGTCTAGGTCCCAGCCAGTGATGCTGAAGAAGCTGACGTTGAGCGGTTCTATGAAGACCTATAAGACCTTCTAGAACTAACACCCCCAAAAGATGTCCTTTTCATTCTAGGGGACTGGAATGCAAAAGGAGGAAGTCAAGAAACACCTGAAGTAACAGGCAAATTTGGCTTTGGAATACAGAATGAAGCGGGGCAAAGACTAACAGAGTTTTGCCAAGAGAACGCACTGGTCATAGCAAACACCCTCTTCCAACAACACAAGAGAAGACTCTACATATGGACATCACCAGATGGTCAACACCGAAATCAGATTGATGATATTCTTTGCAGCCAAAGATGAAGAAGCTCTATACAGTCAGCAAAAACAAGACCAGGAGCTGAGTGTGGCTCAGATCATGAACTCCTTATTGTCAAATTCAGGCTTAAAATGAGATTGCATCCAAGAACTGCACTTCAGGCTCTTTTGTTGACCATGATGGTGACTCCATTTCTTCTAAGGGATTCTTGCCCACAGTAGTAGAGGTAATGGTCATCTGAGTTAAATTCACCCATTCCAGTCCATGCAGTTCACTGATTCCTAAGATGTCAATGTTCACTCTTGCCATCTCCTGTTTGACCACTTGCAGTTTATCTTGATTCATAGACCTAACATTCCAGGTAGGAATGCTATTGCTATTTACAGCATCGGACCTTGCTTCTGTCACCAGTCACATCCACAACTGGGTGTCGTTTTTGCTTTGGCTCTGTCTTTTCACTCTCTCTGGAGTTGTTTTTCCACTGACCTCCATTAGCATACTGGGTACCTACCTACCTGGGGAGTTCATCTTTCAGTGTCTTATCTTTTTGCCTTTTCATACTGTTCATGGGGTTATCAAGGCAAGAATACTGAATGAATTTTTGTTAGTTAACTGTTAACCTAAACATAATACAAATTAACTTCATTCACAGGTTAAGCACATTCAGAAGTAGGCACTCTGTGATTCATATGGACCCTCCGATAAGTCTTCATAGACCCATGCTATTTCTGTTTCTGCTCTGTCCAACTATGTACTTGACATTCATTTTCAAGTTTGCCTCATTGCCCAAAGTGGCTGCTAGAATCCTGGAAACCGCATTTATAGTTCACTGAGGAAGCAAAAGGAGTCACAAGGGAGATAGAACTGATGCAATGCGGATTTGTGTCCCCCTCTTACGGACTTTTATTGGAAGCCATCCACATCGAATGCTTCTCTCTTAAGAGCCACTGGTCAATCGTAGCAACATGCAAATGAGAGCGATGCTGCTGGCGGGGCTGTGGGATGGAAGAAGATGTTTCTATTTTTAAATCAAAGTCAAGGATGGATTTGAGGCAGAAACTAATAATCTCTACCATGATAGGGGCAGAGTCAGGCTCTTAACCCAGATGTCACAGGTTTCAGTTCCTCCAGATACATTATAAGCCACCAGAGTTGAGAAACCAAACATTACATCTATTTCTTTTTGTATATACCACAGTTTGAGCATAGTATAGAGAGTTATCCAGTACTCTTGCCTGGAGAATCCCATGGAAGGAGGAGCCTGGTAGGCTACAGTCCATGGGGTCGCAAAGAGTCAGACACGACTGAGCGACTTCACTTTCATGGAGAGGTATATGTGTTTGTTAAATTGATAGATGAGTGAATGCACGAGTCAAAGAAATGCGTGAAGGGTGGGTGCATAGCGTTGTACTGCTGGTCGGTCGGGGGGCAGAGTCCTATATGCTAGTGTTTTATTTTATGAACAGTGGAGGTAGAGCTTAGGATGGATTGGTGTTCATGGGGAGAAATGAAACAAATTAAACTGTCAAATTTAAATTCTGTGTGTTACTGTTTACAATTAGCAGTTAAAATACACGTGTTAAATAGCCAAGATTTGAAAGTGATCTACATATCCAACAACAGAATGGATAAATCAGATGTGGTTTATACATACATACACAACTGTACATAATACAGTAAGATGGCACTCAGCTCTAAAAATTCATGAAATAATGCCATTTGCAGCAACATGGATGGACCTAGAGATTATCACACTAAGTGAGATAAGTCAGACAGAGAAAGACAAATATCACTGCTGTTCAGTCGCTACGTCATGTCCAACTCTTTAGGACTGCATGCAGCATGCTAGGATCCTCCATTCTCCACTGTCTCCTGGAGTTTTCTCAAACTAACGTCCGTTGAGTCAGTGAGGCTATCTATCCATCTCATCCTCTGCTGCCCTCTTCTCATTTTGCCTACAATCTTTCCCAGTGTCGGGGACTTTTCCAATGAGTTGGTTCCTTGCATTAGATGGCCAAAGCATTGGAGCTTCAGCTTCCATATCAGCACTTTCAATGAATATCCAGGGTTTACTTCCTTTAGGATTGACTGGTTTGATCTCCCTGTAACCCAAATGACTGTCAAGAGTCTTTTCCAATACCACAGTTAAAAAGCATTAATTTTTCAGCACTTTACCTTCTTTATGGTCCAACTCTCATATCCATACACAACTACTGGAGAAATCATAGCTCTGATGAAACAAACCTTTGTTGGCAAAGTAATGTCTATACACTGTCTAGGTTGGTCATAGCTTTCCTTCCAAGGAGTAAGCATCTTTTAATTTCATGGCTGTAGTCACCATCTACAGTGATTTTGGAGCCCAAGAAAATAAAGTCTGTCACTGTTTCCATTGTTTCCTCATGTATTTACCGTAAAGTGATGGGACCAGATGCCACGATCTTAGTTTTCTGAGTGTTGAGTTTTAAGCCAGCTTTTTCAATCTCCTCTTTCACTTTCATCAAGAGGCTCTTTAGTTCCTCTTCACTTCACTTTCTTCCAGTAGAGTGACGTCATCTGCATGTCTGAATTTGCTGATATTTCTCCAGACAATCTTGCTTCTAGCTTGTGCTTCATCCAGACCGGCATTTTGATTGATGCAATCTGTATGGAAGTTAAATATGCATAACTACAATATCAACTTTGACATATTCCTTTCCCAATCTTGAAACAGTCTGTGGTTCCAGTTCTAGCTGTTTCTTCTTGAGCTGCATACAGGTTTTTTAGGAGACAGGTAAGGTGGTCTGGTATTTCCATCTCCTGAAGAATTTTCCAGTTTGTTTTGATCCACACAGTCAAAGGCTTAGCATAGTCAATGAAGCAGAAGCAGATTTTATTTTTTTTTAATTCCCTTGATTTCTCCATGATCCAACAAGGGTTGGCAATTTGATCTCTTGTTTCTCTGCCTCTTCAAAACCCAGTTTGTATATCTCAAAGTTCTTGGTTCACGTACTGCTGAAGTTTAGCTTCAAGGGTATCGAGTATAATCTTTCTAGCAAGAGAAATGAAAGCATGGTATATTGAACATTCTTTGGTATTGCCCTTCTTTGGGACTGGAATGAAAACTGACGTTTTCCAGTCCTGTGACCACTGCTGAGTTTCCCACGTTTGCTGACAGACTGAGTGTAGCACCTTGAAAGCATCATCTTTTAGGACTTTAAGTAGCTCAGCTGGAATTCCGTCACCTCCACCAGCTTTGCTCACAGTAATGCTTCCTCAAGCCCGCCTGACTTCACATGCCACGATCTGGCTCTAGGTCAGTGACCACACCATGTAACATCACTTACATTTGGAATCCAATATATGAAAAAATGGACTTACCTACAAAATAGAAACAGGCTCACAGATGTAGAGAACAGACTTGTGTTTGCCAAGGGGAGAGACCGTGCGGGAAGAGAGACTGGGAGTTTGGGATTAACAAGTGCAAACTCTTATTCACAGAACAGATAAGCCATAAGGCCCTACTGTATAGCACAGAGAACTATGTTCAATATCCTGTGATAAGCTACGATGGAAAAATATCAAAAAGAAATTGTTTCTCTTTGCTGTATGGCAGAAATTAACACATCTTGCAAATCAACTCTACTTCAATAAAATAAATTAAAAATGAATAACAAAGCACATGTGTAAAAATCTTTGAAACACAGAAGGGGCTAAATAGCTATCAGCTTCATTCACTCATATGCATTCCTCTTATCAAAAATTCATCTCACTTATATGCATAAGTATATTTCTCCTTTTAATGACTGTATTTGACAAGTTTCTGATTGTCAATGTCTCAAAAAATCTGTATTTTGAAGTAAAAAATGAGATAGATAAGTAAAGCAATTATCTGAATATTTCAGAAACCTTTTTGTCTCAATTGCTGTAAAAACGATTATCAAGATATTTCTCTTGATTTCCATTTCAAACACTGTGTTTGTCTATGAAATTAAATCAACCATTCAGCTCTTGATTATTTTGTATTCTCTTTTTAAGTTAAACACACACACTGCCACGTAGTTAACCTGCTCTGATTATTTTACGCACTTTTCATTGTCTAGTGAGCGCAGTTACTCTTAATGAAGACGCCAGATTTGGCCTCTTTGGCAAGTAATAATTGAGTGCGCAGTGAATCTTAGTCCTCATTTGGGCAAATTGCTTCCGCGTGACAGCACAGCATGCCTAACTTTGGCACATGGGGGGAGCAGCAGACTGTTTCAAGCACCGTCGGTTCTAAGTTGCTTGCACTTGAAACAGAGGTTCCAGAATCACCCAAACCTTCTTCACTTAGCTAAGCCCATCAGAGCAGGAATGCCGTAAGACTGCCTACAGGTCTCTGATGCAGTAGAATTATGCTGTGCAAATATCACTTAAAATAGATGGGCTGCTGATCAGGCCTTGCAAAGACTTTTACAATGTGGAACCTCAGGTTTTAGTGACATTTGTTGGATAATCGTCTGCCTTCTTAACTTACTGGTAAGCTTCGTCTGAAGATTCGGGTTTCTTTAATAGCTATATATATTCCACACAAGTTGTTAGGCCAGTTTTCAAGGTTCAGTGTGTTTCAAAATAATAACCAAAACTAAATGTGGAAAAAGAGAGGTAGAAATGAATTACCAAAAGCAAGGGAAGTGTATTTTCATTTCTGGTAACAAATGTCACATACTTCATTTTCTATTTGCTAGAAAAAAATTGATTTTGCTGGGAGAGAATATTAAAAGGAAAATGAACACAAGGAAGAGACTGCTTGCAGCCGACTCAGGGTAGCTTGACGCTGGCAGCAATCAGATGTGTTTCAGGGAACATGCGAGAGGAGTAGGCTCACCTCCACAGACAGCATCTCAGCCTGAGGTGCTAACAAGAAGGGAAAGCTGGTTAGGGCCCGCACCGCACCGCCCCCTCACACTGTGCGGCTGCCTTTTATTCTCGGCACCACCTCTTTCTCGTTGCTTCAGTTAACAGCAGCTGGCACTAGATGCCTGTTTCCGTTACCTGGGCCTGTCAGCCTGGATCAGTCACCGGTGCCAGCACTCAGAAGGCAATCACTTAGCTGGACATCGCATCAGCCAGTCGTGCAAGATAAAGGATCTTTCCAATTTAGAAGATCAGCTCTCGAGGAAATGGGCTGTTAAAAAAGATAGCACGTTGCTCCTGACACACACACACACACACACACACACACACACACACCCCTCCTTTTCAGCTGCCTCTATTGCTCTTGGGCCCAAGGTTAAACAGCAGTATTGGAAGAGGGAAGAGAGTAGATTCATCAGATGAGAAGCGACTTGTGAGAAGGCTGCATGCAGTACTGGCAACTTACCGTGAGCCGTGTGGGATCCGTGATCTCCGAAGAAGATTTAGCTTTCGGACCAGGGACCAGCCTTGATCACTCAGGAGCTTTTGTGTAGCAGAGTTTTATTAAAGTATGAAAAGGGGCAGAGAAACTTTTGACAGAGACATCAGAAGGGGAATGGAGAGTGTCCCCTCACTAGTCTAAGCAAGGGAGTTGTACACTTTTCTATTGGTTATTACAATAAATCAGAAGAATGTCTCAAGGTGGTAAAAATTTTACCAGACCCATTCCCACAATTTACATTTTAAAGTAACAGGATTCAGTTCAGTTCAGTCATGTCCGACTCTTTGCGACCCCATGAATTGCAGCACGCCAAGCCTCCCTGTCCATCACCAACACCCAGACTTCACTAGACTCACATCCATCGAGTCAGTGATGCCATCCAGCCATCTCATCCTCGGTCGTCCCCTTCTCCTCCTGCCCCCAATCCCTCCCAGCATCAGAGTCTTTTCCAATGAGTCAACACTTCACATGAGGTGCCCAAAGTACTGGAGCTTCAGCTTTAGCATCATTCCTTCCAAAGAAATCTCAGGGCTGATCTCCTTCAGAATGGACTGGTTGGATCTCCTTGCAGTCCAAGGGACTCTCAAGAGTCTTCTCCAACACCACAGTTCAAAGCGTCAATTCTTCGGTGTTCAGCCTTCTTCACAGTCCAACTCTTACATCCATACATGACCACAGGAAAAACCATACCCTTGACTAGATAGACCTTTGTTGGCAAATTAACGTCTCTGATTTGAATATGCTCTCTAGGTTGGTCATAACTTTTCTTCCAAGGAGTAAGCGTCTTTTAATTTCGTGGCTGCAGTCACCATCTGCAGTGATTTTGGAGCCTCCCAAAATAAAGTCTGACACTGTTTCCCCATCTATTTCTTACAAAGTGATGGGGCCAGATGCCATGATCTTCGTGTTCTGAATGTTGAGCTTTAAGCCAACTTTTTTCACTCTCCTCTTTCATTTGATCAAGAGGCTTTTTAGCTCCTTTTCACTTTCTACCTAAAGGGTGGTGTCATCTGCGTATCTGAGGTTCTTGATATTTCTCCCGGCAATCTTGATTCCAGCTGTGTTTCTTCCAGTCCAGTGTTTCTCATGATGTACTCTGCATAGAAGTTAAATAAGCAGGGTGACAATATACAGCCTTGACGGACTCCTTTTCCTATTTGGAACCAGTCTGTT
>SJYF01000263.1:907970-926015 GCA_006410515.1 Procapra przewalskii | reverse complement strand
CAGAAAACGAAGATCATGGCATCTGGTCCCATCACTCCATGGGAAATAGATGGAGAAACAGTGGAAACAGTGTCAGACTTTATTTTGGGGGCTCCAAAATCACTGCAGATGGTGACTGCAGCCACAAAATTAGAAGACTCTTACTCCTTGGAAGAAAAGTTATGACCAACCTAGATAGCATATTCAAAAGCAGAGACATTACTTTGCTGACTAAGTTCCGTCTAGTCAAGGCTATGGTTTTTCCTGTGGTCATGTATGAATGTAAGAGTTGGACTGTGAAGAAGGCTGAGCGCTGAAGAATTGGTGCTTTGAACTGCGGTGTTGGAGAAGACTCTTGAGAGTCCCTTGGACTGCAAGCAGATCCAGCCAGTCCATTCTGAAGGAGATCAGCCCTGAGATTTCTTTGGAAGGAATGATACCAAAGCTAAAACTTCAGTACTTTGGCCACCTCATGCAAGAGTTGACTCATTGGAAAAGATTCTGATGCTGGGAGGGATTGGGGGCAGGAGGAGAAGGGGACGACAGAGGATGAGATGGCTGGATGTCATCACAGACTCGATGGACGTGAGTCTGAGTGAACTCAGGGAGATGGTGATGAACAGGGAGGCCTGGCGTGCTGCGATTCATGGGGTTGCAAAGAGTCAGACATGACTGAGTGACTGAACTGAAACTGAAATGCAACTGAAATAAGTCTAAAAATGAGTATAAAATAACATCATCAATAAAAATATATATACATAGAAAGATATAGATAGATATAAAAGTAAAAATTAGGTTGAATAAGAATGGATATATACATATATAAAAATTATATGTTCCCTGGTGGCTCAGAGGGTAAAGCGTCTGCCTCCAATGCGGGAGACCTGGGTTCGATCCCTGGGTTGGGAAGATCCCCTGGAGAAGGAAATAGTAACCCACTCCAGTATTATTGCCTGGAGAATCCCATGGATGGAGAAGCCTGCTGGGCTACAGTCCACGGGATCGCAAAGAGTCGGACACGACTGAGCGGCTTCACTTGAATAAGAATGGAATTATAAGGAATTGGCCAGCACGACTGTGGAGTCCGAGGAATCCCGCCTTGTCTGCGGTCTGTAAGGTGGAGACCCAGGAGACCTGATGACATGGTCTAGTCTGGCCCGTAGCCTGAAGGCAGGAAGATCAGTGTCCCAGCTCAAAGCAGTTAGTCTGAGAGAAGTTCCCTCTTATCCAGGGCTTTCGGTCTAGTCTTCAGCTGACTGGGTAGTCCACCCACATTATAGAGAGGGTGATCTGCTTTGCTCAGTCTAAGAATTCAGATGTTAGTCTTATCCAAATTGCCCTCACAGATATATCCAAAAGATGCTTAACCAAATGTCTGGGCACTCCACGGATCAGTCAAGCAGACCGATAAAATTAACTATTACAGACCTGTATCTTTCAGGTTTTTTCTCTGATAAATGTTGTTATCCTAAATTTTAAATGACCTGAAGAAAAGTACTTTATCATGGTGGATTTATTGCTTTACTCAGACAAGTAATCTCTCCCCCTATTTTCAGAATATTTTTAGACTCAATCAAAACCTGAAGCATAAACTGTTAGATCAATACAAAAAGCAACTCTCATGTTTTACCTGTTCATGCTTTCTTCACGATCAAACCAGGGAAAGCAAAACCATGATCTGTGCAGTAGAGAAACCCTTTCATCAGTTTTTGTGATCTAACGATATTTTTAATAGTCTATGGATTCTGAAATCACCTTTTGTATGATGGACATATTTATTATTATATATTGTATTAATTAAAAATGTAATCACTTTGATTTCTAAATTCCAGAAAGAATGAGAAATATATGTACTTATAGTTACATATTCTATAAATACATGATATATATTTTTGCAGCCAAGGCCTGCATATGTGACCACTTACTCAGTCTCTCACTGGGCTATCAGGGAACCACAAACTGAGTACATTTTAACCTGAAGGAATGTTGCTCTTCATACGGTTTTCTCTAGAACTGACCTCAGCGTTTTTATCGCTTGGTTCTAGCTTCATTCTGGATTGGAAGGTCCCAGGATCTGCTGAGCTGTTTTGCTCTGCGTGTTCAGTCATTCTCCCCTAACGTTCCTGTTCCTTAGCTCTGACCTTCAGGAATTTGACTCTCCTTGGTCTTCTATAGCTGTAATTTTAATTATAATAACTTTTACATTTTAGTTCACTAACATTTGGTTTTGAAATATTTCCCTTGATCTGCCCAACAAATCACTGATTGTATTTTAATTTGTATTCATTTTTTCACCTTCCGTGTTGTAACTTGCCTTTTCATACTCTTCATGGGGTTCTTGAGGCAAGAATACTGAAGTGGTTTACTTATATGCAGAGTACATTATGTGAAATGCCAGGCTGTATGAATCATAAGCTGGAACCAAAATTGCCAGAAGAAACATCAACAACCTCAGATATGTAAATGATACCACCCTAAGGGCAGAAAGAGAAGAGGAAATACAGAGCATCCTGATGAGGGTGAAAGGGGAGAGTAAAAAAGCTGGATTAAAACTCAAAATTCAGAAAACAAAGATCATGGCATCTGGTCCCATCATTTCATGGTAAATAGATGGGGGAGAAGTGGAAACAGTGACAGATTTTATTTCCTTGGGCTCCAAAATCACTGCAGATGGTGACTGCAGACTTGAAACTCAAAGATGCTTGTTCCTTGGAAGAAAAGCTGTAATAAATCTAGAGAGCGTAGTAAAAAGCAAAGACATCACTTTGCCAACATAGGTCCTTCTAGAATTAGACCATCAAGAAGGCTGAGCACAAAAGAATCGATGGTTTCGACTTGTGGTATCGGAGAAGACTCTTGAGAATCCCTTGGACTCTCAGTCCAAGGAGATCAAACCAGTCCATCCTAAAGGAAATCAACCCTGACTATTCACTGGAAGGACTGATGCTGAAGCTGAAGTTCCAATGCTTTGGCCACCTGATGTGAAGAGCTGGCTCATTAGAAAAGACCCTGATGCTGGGAAAGCTTGGAGGAGAAGGGGACGACAGAGGATGAGATGGCTGGATTGCATCACCGACTCAATGATGTGAGTTTGAGCAAACTCAGGGAGATAGTGAAGGTCAGGGAGGCCTGGCGTGCTGCAGGCCATGGGGTCACGGAGAGTTGGACACAGCTGAGCGACTGAACAGCAGTTTCGGCGTGCAGCTCTGCCATGTTCAGGTTTTTTCCACATTTTTTATATCCTGTTATCTTGAAATATCTTCTGTGACTATTTCCATCTTTTTCTTGAGCCATTTTTCTAGAAAGATTACATTTTCAGATTTTTTTTTTGAGAAATGAATAGATATTTATTCGAGTGTCTCCTCATTTCCCTGACTAAGTCTTCTTGAGGGGTATAGTTTTTATTTATATCTTGCATATGTTCTCTTCCCCCCTTTCCCCGCATCTTTTTCTTCCACATTTCTGCAACCAAAAAGTCTGCATGACTTAACATTCCATGTAATTCACAACATAAGATAGAAGTTCACTTAATAAATGTTTTACCCACTTCTTTCATTTTAAATTTTTTCCATTTCTTGTCCATATTGAAATAAACTTCTTTAAAAATTACTCTGAGAGTTTGAGATACAGAATGACAAAAATCTATCAGCAATGAATATTAATTATCCTCAGTTATTTTAGTTAAAATGATTAATCTATCTCTTTTGCAGAAGCAGCCTTGAAGCGGAAACATGTAGTGGAAGCTTTTCCTTCAAATCATAACTCAAAAATAGTCACATTGCTGCAACCGTGATCATAGCAAGAGAACTCACTGTGTCAGTGAGGCCGTGATTCCCAGCAGCCCGGCAGCACCCGCGAAATGTGAGCTCATGTCTCTTTGGAGCATATAATGTGCTGTGCGCTTGGTTTGTAATTGCAGGTGTAAATAGCAATCTGGACTTGCAGTTTGGCATCTGAACGTGCAATTTGCCATTTTACGGTTCTGCCTGTGCCTGTGTTCAGGTGCAGTGGTAAACGTGCCATGAGGGGCAGGCGCTCGGGGCCTCATCATGTCCTGATAATCCAATAGCAGACTCAAAGTCAGAGAATATGGAAAATCAGCTTGGCAGGTGAGTCTCTCTTATCAAGTTTACCTCTGTCGATTATTTACAGATCAAACATGATGCAACTGTAGAGTAAAGCTATTCATAGGTCAGTTTCAGGAACTTACTTTTCAGGGTGGTTACAAGTTGATATGGAGGTTCCTGTGAAAACTGAAAGTAGAGCTACCGTAAGATCCTTCTGCCTTATTGACTCTGCCAAAGGCTTTGACTGTGTGGATCACAACCAACTGTGGGAAATTCTTCAAGGGACAGGAATATCAGGCCACCTGACCTGCCTCTTAAGAAATCTGTATGCAGGTTAAGAAGCAACATTTAGAACTGGACATGGAACAGCAGACTGGTTCCAAATCAGGAAAGGAATATGTCAAGGCTGTATATTGTCACCCCGCTTATTTAACTTTTATGCAGAGTACATCATGTGAAATGCCAGGCTGAATGAAGCAAAAGCTAGAATCAAGATTGCCAGGGGAAATAGCAATAACCTCAGATGTGCAGATGACACCAACCTTATGGCAGAAAGCAAAGAGGAATGAAGAGCTTCTTGATGAAAGTGAAAGAGGAGGGTGAAAGAGCTGGCTTAAAAGTCAACATTCAGAAAACGAAGATCATGGCATCCAGTCCCATCACATCATGGCAAATCGATGGGGAAACAATGGAAACAGTGACAGACTTTATTTTCTTGGACTCCAAAATCACTGCAGATGGTGACTGCAGCCATGAAATTAAAAGATGCTTCCTCCTTGGAAGAAAAGCTATGACCAACCTAGACAGCATATTAAAAAGCAGAAACATTACTTTGCTGACAAAGGTCCATCTAGTCAAAGCTATGGTTTTTCCAGTGGTCATGTATGGAAGTGAGAGTTGGGCTATAAAGAAAGCTGAGTGCCAAGGAATTGATGCTTTTGAACTGTGGTGTTGGAGAAGACTCTTGAGAGTCCCTTGGACTGCAAGGAGATCCAACTAGTCCATCCTAAAGGAAATCAATCCTGAATATTCATTGGAAGGACTGATGCTGAAGCTGAAGCTCCAATACTTTGGACACCTGATGTGAGGAACTGACTCATTTGAAAAGACCCTGATGCTGGGAAAGATTGAAGGTGGGAGGAGAAAGAGATGACAGAGGATGAGATGGCTGGATGGCATCACTGACTCAATGGACATGAGTTTGAGTAGGCTCTGGGAGCTGGTGATGGACAGGGAGGCCTGGTGTGCCGCAGTCCATGGGGTTGCAAAGAGTAAGACACGACTGAGCAGCTGAACTGAGGATCCTGCAATCCCACTCCTGTGCGTATATCCAGAGAAAACCATAGTTTGGAAAGGTGCATGCACCCCATGTTCATAGCAGTGCTAATCACAATTGCCAAGACACGGAGGAAAGCCTGAAAGCCCATTAACAAATGAATAAATAAGGAAGATGGAGTATATCCATCTACCTACCTAATTAATTCCATTATATATAATGGAATAGTACTCAGCGATCAAAAAAAATAAAACAAACAATGCCGTTTGCAGCAAATGGATGGATCTAAGATCATCATACCAACTGAAGTCAGTCAGATAAAGAAAGATAAATATGAGATCACTTATGAGCGTAATTCAAAAAATGCAGATAAATACTTATATACAAAAAGAAATAAACCCACTTACATAGAAAACAAGCATGGTTACTAAAGGAGAAAGCGGGGAGGGATAAATGAGGAGTTTGGAATAAACACAGACTGCACATGAAACAGAGGACCAGCAAGGGCCTAGTGTACCGCACAGGGCACGGCACTCAGCGCTCTGGAACAGCCTCCGTATAACCGGGCCATTGGCCGCACGCCTGAAATTAACACAGCACTACTATGTCTCAGCTTAAAATATATCGGTCTATACAAAAGGTAACCTGTTGAATTTAAACTGGTTCTTTTTGACAGAAAGCAGTTGGAGTTTAACACATTTGTCAGAACAAAAAAAAAATGTAGATTTCTTTCACACACACAAAAAAGAGTGAGAAGTAAAATAGTGTACATCCATCTGAATACATGTCAAGGAGCAAAGAAAAATGGGAAACAACTGTTTTATGTGATAATAGAGGTCTCTAAAGATGTACATTGTGAATAAAGTAAATTATATATATGCACATATATACAGAAACTGCTAGAGGAAAACAGAGTGCAGACAAGAAGTGGAAAGTGAATCTTTTTGTAGATATAACATTCTGACAAGGCAAAGTTAATACCTTTAAGACATGAGTTTGACAAATAAACACTATGCAAGTTTTTGCTTTAGAATAGTTTTAGATCTATAGAAAAATTACAAAGAAAGTACACAATTGTCATATGCCCTACATCCAATTTCTTCTACTATTAACATCTTATAAAATGATGGTCTATTTGTCACAATAATGAACCAATGTTGATATAATAATATTCACTAAAGTGCATACTTTGTGTTTTCTTAGCTTTCACATGATGCAATTTCCTGTTCCAGCTTCCCATCCACAATATATTTATTGTCTGTATATATATATATTTATTGTCTGACATATATATATATCCTTAGGCTCCTCTTGGCTGTGACAGCTTCTCAGACTTATTTCGCTTTTGATAAACTTGAAAGTTCTGGAGACTGCTGGTCAAGTGTTTTTTCAAATGTTCCTTAGTTGAAATTTGTCTGGTATTTTCTTATGTTTAAACTGCATTGATGGGTTTTAGGAAGAAAGTTCACAGAGGTTGTCCATTCTAATCACCGCGTGCCAAGGGCACCACAGTTTAACGACTGGTCACTACTGATGCTGGCCGTGGTCCCCGGACGGAGGTGGTGCTCTTCAGTTCTGCCCTGTGCCAAATTTGTAGTCAGAATGCTATGATGATGAGCACTTTTTCTAGAAATAACGTCTATAGCTTTTATTCATTTCTCAAAGAGGCCTGGGAGGTAATAACACTGATGAATCATTATATAAACTTAATTCTTAGCTTTGCAATCTTAATTCATGAATCAGAATCTTAGAAATATATCAGGGACAAAATATATCTCAGGATCCTAACATTCTTGTGACGAAACACATTTATCAAAATATTTTCAAGCTATCAGAAGTGGGCTTTAAACATAACCTTTAAAAAATCACTGAATTATTATGCACAAAGGTAATTTTAAAGTAACTCTTACTATCTGGGGCCATGCTGGGTCTTTGTTGCTGGGGGCTTTCTCTGGCTGCAGCGAGTGGAGGCCACTCTCCCGGTGGGGTGTGCGGACTTTTCACTGCAGAGGCTTCTCTTGTGAGGAGCAGGGGCTCCGGTAGCTGGGGCTCCGGGCTCTTTACAGTTGCAATGACTGTGGCTCACGGGCTTATTTGCTCCACAGCATGAGAGATCTTTCTGGACCAGGGATTGAACCCCTGTCTCCTGTGCTGGCAGGTGGATTCTTTACCACTGAACCACCAGGGAAGCCCCACAAACTGTTTTTGCAACCTTTCTATGTCACCAACACAAGAGAAAGAAGCTTTTGCTCTATCTCTCTTTTGATGTATTTCTAATTAATTACAAGTTAGTTCCTATACAAGGCAGTTACCAAATGCATATTTCAAACTCGCTGATACGCAGCATGCATGCTTTCATTTCCTCAGACTCAGTTTGTATTTGGATGTGCTTCCTCCTATCACTTTGCTACTGACTCTGATGTCAAGTAAAGGACAATTTTCAAATTCCAGTTAACTACTCTTCAGGAAAGCTAGGACTCTGAGACACTTCACGGTATACCATTCTCACAGAGAAAGGGTATCTTAGTTTGGAATGAGGAAGCAAATATTTTGATTCTGTTCCATTGTTTTGTAAATAAGCAGACTTGAGCAAGTCATTTCATATTGTAAAAACTTATTTTCTTTGTTTGCAAAATGGGGGTGGGTTTCCTTTCCATTTTTTTGAATTATTGTGGATACAACAGATATACAAGCATACTTATGTATATGTGGAATACACGCACACACACACACATATATATAAAATACACATTATATATTATGAAAAGTGAAAGTGGCTCAGTTGTGTCTGACTCTTTGCAACCCCATGGACTACACAGTCCATGGAATTCTCCAGGCCAGAATACTGGAGTGGGTAACCTTTCCCTTCTCCAGGGGATCTTCCCAACCCAGGGATCAAACTCAGGTCTCCCGCGTTGCAGGCAGATCTTTACCAGCTGAACTACAGGTCTATGTAACTGTCATATTCCAGATAAAAAGTGCTAGTTATTATAATAAACTCTCTTCTATTGATTTAGATTACTGTTTACATAAATAAACACTTTTTTAAAAAGGCAAAATACAAGTCAACACTTGAACTTTATCAAAGTTTCTTCTTTTTTTCCAACTTTATTGCTATATAACAGCTATAACAGATGTGACATTGTATAAGTTTAAGGCACACAATGTGATGATAGTCACAGGTATATATGGTAAAACATTTTCCACAACGAAAGTTAACACATCCTCTGCTTCATATAGTCAATTATCTTTTAATTGTTGCTGTTATGATTTGAACAGTTAAGAGCTATCCTCTTAGCAACTTTCAAATATACAAGGCAAATATTGTTAACTGTAGTGACCATGTTGCATTAAACCTCTCGACTGCATCCCTCTATTAACTAGAAGTTTATACACTTAAAACTTCACGATTTGAGTTTTCTCACCTCAATCAATTTTTTTTGAGAGATGGATTATAAGCTAAAGGATACCTTGTTTCTAGTGATTCCCAGCTGAGCTTTTGTTTCTAACAATGAAAGTGTGACTTCAGTGGTGTTTGAAGAAGCTAACACCATAACATCAAAAGATAAGATTTGGATCCTGTTTTGTGGCCACAGGGGTTTCCTAAAACCCAGACCAATTTGAGGTCAAATGGCTGCATTGATAAGTTAGTTGGAAATGATAGGGGCCTCATTTCTGAGAATTAGGGTTCTGAATTTTGGTTGCCCTTTGAAATTTTTTTGGAGCTTTTAGACGTCTTGATGACCAGGTCAAAAGCCAGAAAATTTAACAGATCTCTGCCAGTGGTACACAGGTATCAGGGTATTTTAGAACTCCAAGGTCATACCCGTGTGAAGCGAAGTTTCAGAGCCATTGTGCTTAACCAGAGTCATCTGGTTATCACCTAACCAGCCAGAAACACTGCTGCAGGCCCTCTCTACCCACGCCCGGCTCCTTGTTTCCACACCCAGCTGCCTAACCACCCAGCATAAAACAGTCAGCTCAAACTAGTCGTACCCAAGGAACAGCTGTCTTACAACACGTATCTGACTCTCCTTGCTTTTAGTTTAACGTTCACTTCTGATATTTTAATGTATTTTGGGGTGAATTTATTTTTTATTTTTAAGCTCATTTTGGCAGAACAGCTTTGAACAAAGAGCTTATGTTGCATGTTTGAGTAACTATATTTGGTATTGAGTACTGAATTTTCTTTAACTTTACCTTGTTTTAACATCCACCCTATAGGATGATATAGGTTCTGTTAATCAGCGATATCTCTTTCCAGCTAATAGTGCTGTAAACAGCAAAGTCACACGAAGATGGTGGCGGTGGTGCCAACTCCTAAGCAATCCTCTTACCGTCTTACCGTCACGTGATCCATTATCTTCAGGCGTTGAGGAATGACAGATGCTGAGAGGTATCGCTTCCTCCTTTAAGCTGGTCTAGCTCTTGGAAGCCCTTGTAGATAAGCCCAAAGCAGGAACTCGCTGGCACAGTGACGCAGGCATGGATGTGCATCTCATCATCTCACCACGGAGTCAGATGCAGAGACTGCCAAGAGGAATACCTTATATTAGGTGTTCCTTACCCCACACTGAGAGCAAAGGTGTGCTTCTGTCCATTAGAAGGGAGAGATAAAAAACCACACCATTTTCTTTCCTTTGTATAACCAGAATGACATAATGGCTACAACAGAATCAATTGCTTTGAAAGTAATGGGGTGATACTTTCAGCTCTGGCTTTTTGCCAAGTCCATCCAACAGACACTGTAACTGAATTCAGTGACTTGCACATTTTGTATCTGCAAATTTAGGGTTTTGGGATTCTTCCCCTTTCAGTCCAAATGCATACACGCAAACACACTCCAAGGAAGTAAGGGGTGGATTTCAGCAGTTTCCTGGGGGAAATTCCTTTCAGAGCTTATGAGTGAGTGTTAGTTCTGATATCACACAGCCTTTGTGCCTTTGCTGAAAAATTCTAATTTCACAAACAGCGTCCTTTTAAACAGGCTGGATGAGAGCTGCTTTTGGGGGAAATGGCTTTCCTCTGGTGCCGGTGGGTCACTCATCATGACTGAGACTCAATTGCCACTTCACAGAAAATGCCATCAATGGAAAGGAAAAAAGAAAAAAAAAACACCCTGCTAGCTTAATTTAATCAGGGATGGGTCTGAAGAATGCAAATAAGGATGATAGCATCTAATTATTTCTCCTTTTTTATCTCCATTAAAGCACATTAATTCTAAAAATTATTTTAGTGATGAACTCTGATTTTCAAATTGGGGTCTGGAATACGCCTGGGCTTTTTCTTCCTCAGGAACATATCTTTAAGGGAGTCGTCATATGTGGGAAGACAGGGGTTCATGCTTTTATCTAATTAAACATATCTAGATCTAATTCTATCAATATTTGAAAAACAAATATGACAAGGTAAAATCTTTACAGTCACTTATCCACGTAGAGAAAAATTCTTCCATGTGGCAAACTTTTCAAAGATGCAAGACATTTGAAGTTAAATCTGGTCTCTGTACTCTGATGCTGAATTACATCTCTGAGAGAGTTCTGGGGGAAGTGAAAAATAATAGCTTTATTGCTTTGCCAGGCGAAGGACGCCACAGAAGCAAGTCCTGATCTGCAAGGGGTAGTGAAGAGTTTCGTAGTAAGGGTTCAAAGAGGGCGTGGCCAGCTCGTGCCCATCCTCCTGATTGGCTGGTGGTGAGGAAGGCGGGGTCAGCATCTTCAGCCTGCTGCTCTAACTAGTCGGGACTCCGATGCTCTCTGGGAGCAGAGAGTCCGCTCCTCGGTCTGGTCTGGGCCTCAGCGTCTGCCAACAGCTCCACGCTCCTGTCACGTGCGTCCCGGCCCCAGGGCTGCATCGCTGTTTCTTGACTGCTCTCCACGTGCGCTCCCTTCCCTGATTGGAACATGTTTGGAACTTTGGAATTCGTGGAAGGTCATGGAGACTAAATGAAGCCCATTTCCTGTAATCAAGAAATGAGAGACACAGAAAGGCCTTCGTGCCCGGGAGACACACAGGGCTCTGCTTGGTTCCACTATTATCGAGGTGCCAGAGAAGGATATGGCAAGACGCGCCACTCCCAGCCGCTTCGGACTGGCCAGATTTGGAAGGCAGATTTTTGCAAGAAAAAGAGAGGAAATGTCGATTGCCTCAGAGCTTATTTCAAAGTGACTTGAAAACTTACTTAGGTCCCTTCAGTGGAAATTCATGAACAATTACTATATACTATTTTAACTAATTTTAAATTCCTCAATGCTTAAATTTATTTCCATATTTGCATAGACTTTAAAAGTTCCTAGGAGATAGCTTTGGAAAATCAGCACTTCTTTCCCTTTATTCTGGTTCTAAGACTACCTTATGAAAAATAAGCCAATAAAAATAAAAATAAATAAATGAAAGGCGAGAGAAGCAAGGGGAAAGTGGCTTTCAGGAAGTGTCAGATAAACACAGATTTCTATCACTCTGAGTCCAGGGGACAGAAATAGAGGACCTTTCAAAAGTTACTTAAAAGGTTAGGAGAAAACCTTAATACTGCCAAACCATTCCACAAACTTAGCTGAGTCAGGATATCTCTCCTTCCATGGATTTGGGAAAGACTTCAGAAAATTTCTCCATCTATAGTCTTCAAACTTTTCATCACTTGGAATTCATATTTTTGAAAGAATTGATGGACCAATTGCATTCAACATGAGTAATAATAATTCATTGTGATGATTAATTTTATGTGCCCAATTGGCTAGCCCACGACAATCAGATATTTGGTCAAACACTAGTCTAGAGAAGCCCAACTAATGCTTTCTTATTATTTTTGTTTGGCAAATGACATAAAAATTATTATTCATCAAAGTCACATGTGTTAGGAAGTGGAAAGAATGCATTTCAACAACTGCTACATTAATTTGAAAAGGTAAAAATAAGCAAGTAAGTCATGTAGAGTGGAAAATGAGAACTCACGGACAGAATAAAGCTCCCAAAAGTAAAGCTCGATGGTTTTAAATAGGACGAATCTTGCTCCAGGAGAGAATGAGAGGAGGAGGGGAGGGAGAAGCGGAGGCAGAAGGTTAGCTGGCACGCGTCACCGTGCATAGCCTGTTTGGTGTGGGGGACTGATGGCCTGGACGTCACACCACAGCTAATGTCGCACAGGTGGCGGAGGTACAGGACTGCCTGCCTGGGGCACCTGGCAGGTAGGGTCCGTTTCTTGCAGCTCTCAGTAATGAGAGGGATTTAAGCTGATCTTTGCCTTCTGACCAGTGGAGAATTATCACTCTTACTTTTTCAGAGTAGGAAATGGCAACCACGCCAGTGTTCTTGCCTGGCAAGTCCCAGGGGCAGAGGCGTCTGGTGAGCTAGAGTCTGTTGCCTAAAAACATGCACAACTGGAGTTTTATTTGGAGAAAAATGAGGACTGCAGCCGTGGAAGCAGCAGCTCAGAGAGCTCTGAGGGACTGCTCCAAAGCTGCAGTGGGGAAGGTCCATATATAAGGTTTTGCTGGAGGGGGAGTTCAATGCCATGAAGCACTCAATTTACTGAAGGTTTCCTGCCAGTCACAAGGATCTGATGTCACCTTGAAGGGATTTAGTGCTTCTCTAGGTACGAGGAGATGCCAGGACTGAGATCATAAAATCTGTTCCTAAAAGCATCCAACCATCTACAGACCTGTCCCATCAGACTCTGTGGAGCACAGAGTGCCTCAGTCCACCCTGCACTCCTCAGGGGTGTCGAGGGCCAACAGCATGGGATTCCATCTCCTAGAAGCAGATGGCAAAGGCCCTTGTTACTCAGCTGTTGGCAATGCTCTTGGCAAGTGCCAATTTGTAGTTGACAAGTCCGTAGGGTCACAAAGGGTCATACATGACTGAGAACATATGCTTACTTACCTTTTTAGAATAGATTTAAATCAGCTAGAGCAAAGAGGGTTATCAGCTAGATGAGAATTTTTATTTTACATATTGAAGCAAAGTGAAACCCTGTGGGGTCCCCAGACATGAAGGTCCTGTAGACCCCATTTCTTCTAGGCAAGACCCCTGAGTTCCAAAGGGCAGATTTGAACAGTTGCTAATCAAGTGATTTTTAGGGCTGCAAAATCACTGCAGATGATGACTGCAGCCATGAAATTAAAAGACACTTGCTCCTTGGAAGAAAACCTATGACCAACCCAGACAGCATATAAAAAAGCAGAGATATTACTTTGCCAACAAAGGTCCATCTAGTCAAGGCTATGGTTTTTCCAGTAGTTATGTGTGGATGTGAGAGTTGGGCTGTAAAGATCACTGAGGGCTGAAGAATTGATGCTTTTGAACTGGGGTGTTGGAAAAGACGCCTGAGAGTCCCTTGGACTGCAAGGAGATCCACTAGTCTGTCCTAAGGAAATCAGTCCTGAATGTTCATTGGAGGGACTAATGTTGAAGCTGAAACTCTGATACTTTGGCCACCTGATGCGAAGAGGTGGAAAAGACCCTGATTCTGGGAAAGATTGAAGGCAGGAGGAGAAGGGGATGACAGAGGATGAGCTGGTTAGATGGCATCACTGATGTGATGGACATGAGTTTGGCTGAACTCTGGAAAGTGGTGATGGACAGGGAGGCCTGGCGTGCTGCAGTCCATGGGGTCACAAAGAGTTGGACAAGACTGAGTGACTGAACTGAACTGAACTGAATCGAGGGTGGAGAAGCCAGGAAACCACCTGAGGCAAGGTTAAAGGGACGAGCGAAGGCCATCAGGATGCGGAGGTAGGCCACCTGAGACCTAATCATCTCAGCAAACTTAGCCTTGGACCACTGTTATAAAATCTCTCATCACATCCTTCCAGGTTAAGACAGAGATTTTCAGGAAGCCCAGGGTGTCCTCCTTTGCCTGGCAAAGTAATAAAGCGATCCATTTCTACTCTACCCAAAACTGACTCCAAGATTTGATTTGGCACTGGTGTACTGAGAAGGCGAGCTTCGGCAACATTATAAAGACCAGTTCCATTGGCTTTTGAAACAGGGCATGGCCCTAGAAATTCAGCGAGAACAGACTGGGGACAATTTGTCCTCTCCTGCATCTCTTGTTTTACTGATGAGGAAACAGAGGCCCTGCAGGAGGTTTCTGGAGTGAATCTTTCTAGACATCTTTCTAGACTGAATCACAAAGCCCTTGAACAGATTGATCATCAGCTTTCAATCTGATTTTAGGTTTTAGGATTATTTTTAACTTTATAGAGTTCTAAAACTTTTTCCTGGGGGATGTTTCAGTTTCTGAGAAGCGGATGAGGGTTTACAAGCTCTAGATTTCACTTGCCCCCAATGTCTCCATTCATTTAACTATTTGGGAAATGTTTAAAGTAGAAGATATATTTTTCTGCAGTTTTTGTTTTGTTTTGGTGGGGGGCGGTTCTTTGGCCATTCCACATGGGTTGCCACTGATCTTAGTTCCCTGACCAGGGATTGAACCCATTCCCCTTGCAGCTGAATCATGGAGTTCTAACCACCGGGCCTCCAGAGAACTCTTTGTGCTCTGGTTTGAGGAAAGCCCCTGACAGTGCACGAGTCAAATCATACTTGTGGCTAACACAACATCCCCACTGCTGCTGCCAGCTCATCAGCCGGGGTGGTAGCTTATCTCCATCTTTCTGACTTTCTGGACCCTATGGGAGTCACTAACCATGAAACAGATCCCTGGTTTAGGGGACTAAGAGGTGGCTTGCAAATTAAACCTTGTGGCTGAAAGGAGCTGGCAAGCCCAGTGTGTGCCTTGTGTCTCTGAGATCAAATGTGAAAAACTTAATTAAAATTCTTTCTCATCTCCTCTTGAAAAGCAACACTAGGGCAACACGCACGTTTGGGAATCGGAGGCCAGCATGTGACTTAAACAACGGCTTAATCATTCAAGGAAGGAAGACCAGGACGCCGGCTTGGGTTCAGGGGCTGAGACAATTTTACCCCTCTTTTTAGATCTCCCAGAAAAAAGATCTTTTTAGAACCATTCAAAAATGGAAGGCCTTGAAGAGTCACCTTTTATATTAAGGAGCTGCAAGTAATGTTTGACTCATTCGAATTTCACATTCTCCTGAAAGGGGAGGAAAGCGTCTCTTTGCTGTGTGCATCCTTGGCCTTAAATGTGCTGAGTGGATGGGAGAATTTGACAGCCTTTGTTCTAAAGATAGCCCTCATTCTGTTTCAGACTCCACAGGGGGAGGACTGAACTTTGTAATTAATACTCAGGAAATTAGCAATCAGTAATGGCAGAGAGACAAGGTAGGCGTGTGGGTGCATCCCAGCGGCCCCAACAGGCAAAGACCAGGGGGCTCACAGCGGCAGAGACCCCAGCCACAGCGCCTCCTCACTTCAGCTGGTTCTGGCCCTTTCAAACGTACTTTATGTGGTGGCTCAGCAGTGTAAAAGCTGCTCTTGTTTTTGCCTCTGTGCCTCTGGCTATTTACCTTAGAATCTTTTTTTTTTTTAAGGAGATGGCTGTTGCTGCTGCATTTAGATGTACTCGGATAAAACAAAGGTAGACTCTTCACCAGAATTCAAGAATATTTTTCCTTCTCCTCGTGCATAAAAATAAGAGTAGTATCTGAGAAACAGGTTTTGATCCAGCAGGCTTTGAGAGGGCAAGCTGTTTTTATTTCCATAATAAGAGAACATTAAAACATGAAAATTGAACATTTCCTAAAAGGGCAAGCTGTTTTTTGAAAGGGTCAGGAACAAGAGTCAGCAGGAACCCTGGGGACTGATTTTGGAGAACTTAAATCTGTTGGGGAGAACAATAACTCTTGATTGACTCCATTATCTGCAGAAGTGACAGAGAATGTTCACAGAATTATAAATTCTAAAGGGGTTTTTTTCTGCATAATCACAGTTATAAAGGCCTCTATTAGTCTAAGCGTGTGTGTGTGTGTGTGTGTGTGTGTGTGTGCGCGCGCGTGCGTGTGCATGTATGTGCATACTTAGGGCAAATAAGTCACTGTGTCATTTGCTCAGTTTTAGCCACTTCTTGGAGACCCTGGAATTTGATTTCTTTTACCCAGTCCTACTTTTTATTCAATAAACACTCAGCAAACATTCTTTCAAGTACAGTGTGAAGCACTGAAACCATCTTTGAACCAAAGCAATGGCTGACTTCCATGGATCTTTTATTTCTCTATTATTCTGTAATTTTTTTCAAAAATTTTATTATATGTTAGAACTTAGTTGATTAACAATGCTTGTGTTAGTTTCATGTCTACAGCAAATCGATCCAGTTATAAATATATATGCATCTATTATTTTTCAAGTTATTTTCCCATGCAGGTTATTAGAGCACTGAGCCGCGTTCCCTGTGCTGAATAGTAGTCCTGTTGGCCCCAGATTTTAAATGCAACAGTGTGGACATGTCCATGCCAGGCTCCCAGTAAACCTTGGTGAAAAGAATGAATGAGCAAACCTCAGTCAGCTGTGATTCCTCCACAGGCCTCAGGGCTGCTTCCCCGCACCCACTTTTCCTGGAGTTTCCTTCCATCGCGAGTCAAGTGCCAGAGCAGACTCATCTTACCTGACCTCACTTCGGGGTGGCGGCTTCCCCTCCAGTGCGAATGAGGGCATGACCCACAGTGTGCAGACTGATTTCTGACAGCTATTTAGGGGTATTCCGCCAAAGAAATCCACTCAGCAGCTAAGAGGAGTCATATCTAGTGCTCCAACTTATAAAATTTAACTAGCTTTAATTTATGAGTATATAATTGTCTGATGCTAATGAATATTTCATGCATAAGTCCGTTTTTATGTCTTACCAAATACTGAGTTTTTGTACTTTAACATGAAGTTTTCTTGAGATACATCTTGTGAATGCAAATCTGGAACTGATGTGAGCTGTAAGAAGAATCCAAGGAAAATAAGCTGTCATCTTGCAAACAAAATCTTTCAATGATTTATGTGTTTGGCTTCGACTATAGGTTATCATTACTAAAATATTTGAGCTAGGAGATAGCTGAGCTGTAGTCTTTATCAGAGACCTTTAAATTATTAACCAGACTTCCAGCTAATTTGCCAAATCATGAAATATTATCTAGGAAAAGTGGGCAAGGGTGGTGGAGGGATCTTTGAATCATGAAATTATCTTTTAATAAAAGGCAATGGTACAAATATATTGATTAAAGAAGTTAACTTTATAAACTTAACTTGAAATTTGGGAATATAGTTATCTTCTGGTTCCTGTGTATAGGTCTCTCCTGCTGGCTCAGAGGGTAAAGAATCTGCTTGCAATGAAGGAGACTTGAGTTAAATCCCTGGGTTGGAACAATCCCCTGGAGAAGGGAATGGCTGCCCACTCAGGCATTCTTGCCTGGAGAATTCCATGGACAGATGAACTTGGGGGAATACAGTCCATGGGGTCACAAACAGTCAGACATGACTGAGTGGTTAACACACACACACAAACACACACTGTGTATAAAGTTGAATGGTCATCTGGAAATCTGTCCAATAAGAGCAATAACAATCATGTTTTTAAAAGAATTACCTCAAAGACATTATTTTCTAAATGTTTCTGGGCTCATGTTCTGATGACATGTATTACTATTATTCCCATTTCACTGTGTGTATCATATGACGGTACAGTATTTGAACATGGATATTTTACAGATGTATAGAACAGTCTTTTGGACTCTGTGGGAGAGGGAGAGGGTGGGATGACTTGGGAGAATGGCATTGAAACATGTATAATATCATATATGAAACGAGTCGCCAGTCCAGGTTTGATGC
>SJYF01000263.1:891899-907941 GCA_006410515.1 Procapra przewalskii | reverse complement strand
GCTGGTGCACTGAGACAACCCAGAGGGATGGTACGGGGAGGGAGGAGGGAGGGGGTTTCAGGACGGGGAACACGTGTACACCTGTGGCGGACTCATGCTGACGTACGGCAAAACCAACACAGTATTAGAAAGTAATCAACCTCCAACTAAAATAAATAAATTTACATTAAAGAAACATAAATTCATGACCACAGACAGGTGGATGCTCACTAAAAAAATAAGTAAATAAAATAAAATATGTCCAACTGTTTGACTAGGAAAAAGACATCGAATATGAGCTGTAATAGTAAAGACTGCTATGACTGAGAACAGCCACACACGCTTATGCAGCTGCCGCTTTTTGAGGGCAGAATTTCAGCCCTGGAAAACAGACTGTATATGGGGTCTATTCATCCATATTTCTTTATGCAATTATAAAAGGTGACTTGGAGACTTTGGTGATACAAAACTGTAGGTAAAACTTCCAAAAATTCAGAGAACAGATGTATGAGCAAGTGCATCCGAAAGAATATGCATAGTTTGAAAACAGCCAAAGTTGCTCTGAATGTGTCTTCCCGTTCATTTGCTCATCTATACAGATATGCCAGCGATAAGGAAAATGACCCTACCCTCATACAGTGGAAAAGGGGCGCCTCCTCTTGGTAGAAAAGAGGCAGACGCGAGAGAGCCTAGCGAAGCAGGAAGCAACGGGAGCCAGGGAAAGACTGGAGGCAGCACAGGGCTCTGCGCGGTGGCTAGCGAGAGAAAACGGGAGGTGAGGGCAGGAAGACGCCCTTCAAAGAGGACCTCGAGCCAAGTCCTTAGAGAGTAGTTGCTTTCATAAAAGTAGAGAGAAGGAGAGAACAGAGAAATATTATGATGGGGTAACTAGTTCAGAGACAAGGTTGTGGATGACACTCTTTAATTTAAAAAATCAGGCTGGTTTGGAAAAATGTGCAAAAGAAGAGTTGTGCAAGTTACAAGTAGAATTTTGAACTGAAGTTTTGTGTAAACAGACAAATGAATTTAGACAGAAAATAGATCAAACGGGCAATTTCCTTATCGATCCTCTGTCTGAATGACCTAGCCATTATGGAGAGTGAGGTGCTGAAGCCCCAGCTATAAACGCACTGCTGTTTACTTCCACTTTTAGCTCTCTTAGGTTTTCCTTTATACATTTCCCTGGTGGCGCAGAGGTTAAAGCATCTGCCTGCAATGTGGGAGATTTGGGTTTGATTCCTGGGTCGGAAGTTCCCCTGGAGAAGGAAATGGCAACCCACTCCAGTATTCTTGCTTGGAGAATACCATGGACGGAGGAGCTTGGTGGGCTACAGTCCAGGGGTCGCAAAGAGTTGGACACGACTGAGCCGCTTCACTTCACTTCACTTTATACATTTAGCTGTGCCACTGTTGAAAGCATAAATATTTGCAACCATTATGTCTTCTTGATGGGTTGACCACTTTATTATTGTAGAAAGACTTTGTCTCTTTTTACTATTTTTAGTTTAAAGTCTATGTTATCTAACGTAAGTGTAGCTACCCCTGCTTTTGTTTTGCTATCATTTGCTTAAAATATCTTTTTCCATTCTTCACTCTCGGTTTATGTATTTCTTTAAAGTGAGCCTCTGTAGGCAGCATATCCTCAGATCCTGTTGTGTAACTTGTCATTCCATGCCCTTCATTAGAGAATTGGACCTGCTTATTCAGTGGAAACTGCTGTCTGATAAATGCTTGCTATGCCTTCCAGGTGGCTCAGTGATGAAGAGCCTGCCTGCCAGTGCAGGAGCTGCAGGAGACTCGGGCTCAGTCCCTGGTCAGGAAGACCCCCTGGAGGGGGTGTGGCCACCCCCTGCAGAATCCTTGCCTGGAGAACCCCGTGCACAGCGGAGCCTGGCGGCTACAGTCCCTACAGCTGAAGAGTCAGGCATGACTAAGCGCGGCAAGATGTCCTGTTGCCGTTTAGTTCATTGCTTTCTGGTTTTTTCTTTTTCTGAGGAAGCAGGGTAGATTCCTTGCTTTTTATCCTGCTGTCTTCTTTCTTTTAATATCAGTGCTTTAAGTTCTTTATCAAGTCCTTTTGTCTATTTGCTACAGTTCCCTTGTGGCTACCATAAGGCTTACATAATCTTAAAATTATAACACTTTAAGTTGGTAACAACTTAACTTTAATAGAATTCCTAAACTTAACACTTTTATTTCTCCTCCCCCTCACATTATTTGTTATTACTATTACAATTTACATGTTTTAATATTGTGTAACTAATAGGAAATTATTGTATTTACTGTTATTTTTACTATATTCATTTTTTCAACTTTCAAATTATAGTGGTAAGTGAATTATGCACCACCACTACCATAGACAGAATCTGACTCTGGCTGTATATTTACCATTCCCAGTGAATTTTATATTGTCTTTCTCAAGTTTTTTTTATGTTAATTAGCATCATTGTGTTCCCCTCTAAGAACTCCCTTTAGAGATTCCTGCAAAGCAGGCATAGAGGCAGTGAACATCCTCAGATTTTGTTTTTCAGAGAAGTCTTTATCTTTACTTTATTTCTGGAGCATGGCTTTGCCAAGTGTAGGATTTTTGATAGACTATTTTTTTTCCTTTCGATATTTGTATATGTACTTTTATTCTCTCCTGGCTTTGGAAAGTTTCTGTTGAGAAATCCACCAATACTCTTATACGGATTCTCTCATATGTAACTTTTCTCTTTAGTCTGATTGCTTTTTAAAATTATTTTTCTTTGACTTTGGATCATGTAATTATAATATGTCTAAGTGTACACCTGTTTGGGGTCCTTCGGGCATCCTGGTCTGAAGGTCAGTCTCTCTTCCTGCGTTTGAGACGTTTTCAGCCATTATTGGTCTAAACACACTCTCCCTCTCTTGTTCTCTCTTCTGCTTCTGGAATTAACAAAATGTCAATTTCATTTCTTTGCATTGTTCCCTGTTAGTACTGTAGATGGCCTTCACTCTGTTATTATCTCCTCTTTTTGTAGTTCTATGTAATTTTGAATATCTTTCAGGTCACTGATACATTTACCGCATTATTGAGTTTAGTTCTGAAAAAAAAATCTCTATTGAATTATTCAGATTGATTTTTTTTCAACTCAAGGGTTGCTGTTTTCTTAACAAAATGTTTCTGTTCCTTTGTGGAACTTCTCATGTTGTTCATGCATTGCTCCCCTAATTTTAGTTTGTTGTCTATCTGCATGCTTTACTAAACTTCCTTAAAACTATTATCCTGATGCATCTCCATTTCTTAGAGTTTATTGGTGTCCTTTGGGACCATTGTATCCACCTGATTTTTCTTTATCCACGACTCTTTTCCTTGTCTCTGCTCATTTAAGTGATCAGACTCTTCCAGATGTTACAGGTCTGCTTTGGCAGAGAACTTCCCTCATCACCTGGCTCAGTGAGGGGGTCTTGGCGTGCCTCTTGGTAATGTTCTTGGGCAGGTAAGACCTGCTATTATCTTCTATATGGGGGGCAAGGCAACTGCTGGAACTCTGAGGTCAGGGTTGGGGGCTATGCTACTAGCTGGGAACAGCTGAATGGGATTGCGGGCTTGGCCTCTACACTAGTCGGGCTGTAGGGTGGTCTGCACAGTAGCCTGGGTTCTCTCCCAGATTTAGCAGATGCTTGGGACTGGGTATCACATGCAATGGTTCAGCTCAGTTCAGTTCAGTCTCTCAGTCGTGTCTGACTCTTTGCCACTCCATGAACCACAGCACATCAGGCCTCCCTGTCCATCACCAACTTCCTGAGTTTACCCAAACTCATGTCCATTGAGTCGGTGATGTCATCCAACCATCTCATCCTCTGTTGTCCCCTTCTTCTCCCACCCTCAATCTTTCCCAGCATCAGGGCCTTTTCATATGAGTCAGCTCTTCGCATCAGGTGGCCAGAGTATTGGAGTTTCAGCTTCAGCATCAGTCCTTCCAATGAACACCCAGAGCTGATCTCTTTTATGATGGATATCTCCTTGCAGTCCAAGGGACTCTCAAGAGTCTTCTCCAACACCACAGTTCAAAAGCATTAATTCTTCTGCATTCAACTTTCTTTATAGTCCAACTCTCACATCCATACATGACTACTGATAAAACCATAGTCTTGACTAGACAGACCTTTGTTGATAAAGTAATGTCTCTGCTTTTGAATATGCTGTCTAGGTTGGTCATGGCTTTCCTTCCAAGGAGTGTCTTTTAATTTCATGGCTGCAATCACCATCTTCAGTGACTTTGGAGCCCAAAAAAATAAAGTCTGACACTGTTTCCACTGTTTCCCCATCTATTTCCCATGAAGTGATGGGATCGGATGCTATGATCTTCATTTTCCAAATGTTGAGCTTTAAGCCAACTTTTTCACTCTCCTCTTTCACTTTCATCAAGAGGCTCTTTAGTTCTTCTTGAATTTCTGCCATAAGGGTGGTGTCATCTGCATATCTGGGGTTATTGATATTTCTCCAGGCAATTTTGATTCCGGCTTGTGCTTCTTCCAGCCCAGCGTTTCTCATGCGGTGGTAGATGGGGCTATATATCAGCTTCCTTGACCTGGCAGGCACCATAATGGGACTCCTTACCTGCAGAGATTACTGTTTGACCCCTTGCATCGGACAAGGGCAGGCACTGAATCCCCTGGTCAGGTGAGTCCACCAGATTCTCTGTGCAGCTGGAAAAACCATGGGCCCTGTGCTCTGTTCCCCTGAAAGCAAGGCTCTGGGATGAGCTCCCTATGTGTTCTGGTTAGGGTCCCGGCTCAGGCGGGCAGAAGGTTATGTTCAGCAGTTAGTGGGGCTATAAGCTGGTTTCCGTGTCGCTCAAAAGATGGTTCTTTGCTGTCTTGGCTCACGCCAACCTGTGCCCCAGTTTCCCGGTCAAGCAGGACCGCTGGGTTTGCAGACGACGGACTCAGTCTGCGCTGCTCTTAGCTCAGGTATAACTGACCTAGCAAGCTTCCAGATGATTCTCGCCAGCCCTTCCTTGTCAGGCCGTGGTGGGAGGCCCTCTCTGCAGCAGCCTGGCTCTATCTCAGCCCCTCGCAGGCAGGATGGAGAGAAGCTGTTTCAGGCTTATCCCCGTATTTCTCAAAGAGGCCTTAAGACGGGAGGGCCCCAACTGCTCTGAGCCTAGGCTGTAACTCCGGCTGTCTGAGGCCTGCAGGGGCCACGCCGGGTCTCGCTTTCCTCGGGCGGTGAGCTCTGCCTTCCCCGTCTTGGTTCCGGAGGCGGGCTGTGCAGTGTCCAGCGCTCCTCCAGCGTGGCGGACCGGGCAGGCGGCATCGCAGCCACGATGGACGGGCTGTGGCTTAAGGTCACAAGTCAGGGGGGACACCCAGGGCCTTACCCCAACCCCCGGAGCTTCTCTGACTTGCCAGCGGGGAGGAGCTGTGCTACCTAGCAGGCTTGGTTTCAATACACGGCCGGCCTGGGCGTGGTCCGGGCTCCGCTCCGGGGGCCTCGGCGCCCGCGCGGCCCCCAGCCCAGGGCCCTGGGCGCACAGCCGTCCTGTGGGCACCCCAGCCCTGCTGACTGTAGGCTCAGATGGCATCCCTGTCAGCGGCGCTGCGACTCAGCTACCTGTCTGGTGAGGGCAGTCACCCAGAACTCACAAAGGACATTATCAAAAAGGGGGAACTTTCTGCACCGCACCCCTCGCTGTCTGCCACACGTGGCTCACACTGCATCGCAGATGTCTCTGGTGATTGTTGCTTTCTTGGAATATGCCCCCATCTCTATTCTTTTAGGTAGTTAGTAGGAAAGTAAACAGAAAAGATTCTTTCTGAGTATTCGATTTGTTTCTCATGCCAAAGGGGCGGGAGGAGGGGGACATTGTGAGCAGGGAGGGTTTTGCTTCGCTGCCACCACTTCAGATCTGCACCCCAAGTTCCCTGAGGGGAGAAAAGCGAAGCTTCCCACGGGGATGACTGCTTGAGCAGGGATGGCCGCGAGCCCTCTCCCTACTTGTTCCATCAGGTTTCCAGCGGCTGAGCCTTGCAGATGCCTCTGCAATCCCGGGCGTGGGGAGGGAAGGTCAGAACAGAAACAGGGGTTCCCGCCAGGTGGCCCCCTTTTCCTGGGCGCTGTTTTCCTGCTGGAGGAGCACAGACTTGGGGAGACCTCTCTGTAGTGCCACCTTCTCCTGGGGAGGTCAATGCGGTCAATGTTTAGCCCCCTTTCTCACCTTCTAATGCGGTCTGTCTTGGTCTCTGCGTGCATGGGGCTCTTCAGCCTCAAAACCCCAGCTTCCAGGATTCTCTCAGCCGCATCTTCTTCATCAAGAGCTGTTAGCTGCTCTTCCTCTGAGGGGAGCAAAGTCCAGAATGACTTATCTTGCCACCCTGGGTGTCTGCTCTTAAGAACAGATGTCCAGGATGAGAAAGGAACTGCAGGGAAATTAGACCCAGTTTCGTGGAGATCAATGTCCTTAGCAGTTTTCTTACAAGGGATTATATCCTGTCATCTGTCTGAATGTGTGATCAGAGATCCTTCAGTCTCTTCCATGAGTGAGACGGAAGAACTCAACTTCACCTGTATGAGAACCTCTGGGGCCAACCATCCAGGCCACGGGAGATGCTAGTTACCCATGGGATGCCCGGCCGTTACCCTCCATCTATCGCATGCGCATCTCATCCTAATAATTTAGGAGTTCCATTTAAAAAATGATTGTAACAAAACAGACGCAGACTCACATAAAGAGAGTGAACTGGTGGGTCCCAGCTGGGAGAGAGATGCCGGGAGGGCAAGTGAGGGAAAGGGATCAAGCAGCACAAAGTGCTTATATATTACAATTATGATAATGAAAAACACAAATAAATAATCCTACTAATATACCACAGGGAATATACCTAACATTTCATAATAATGTTAAATGGAGTATGATATATGAAAAAAGTTGAATCATTGTTGGATATTTGAAACTAATCTTGATCAACCCTATTTTAATAATATATCTATCTGCTCAAAAAGAATAAAAATATCTGGATGAAATTCATTTGTTCAGCAAATACTTCCTGAGGCCCTGCTGCTTGCCTAATCCCAGATCGCTGAAAATACAGCGGCGAAGAAAGTGGATATGCTCCGAGCCCGAGGGATTTATAGGCCAGCCGGGCTCCCAGGTGGCCTCGTCCTGCAATGACGTGGAGCAGGGCTTGAGTTCCCAGCCAGAGACGGGCTGGATCGTGGTGATGAGAACTCCAGACCCCAGCCACCAGACCAGGGGTCCGTGACAAGGTCCTGGCCCTTCAGTTGTGCAGAAAAGAATTTTCACAAAGATGGAAAGTGCTGAAACAGTAAAGTATTTATTAGGAGGGGAAAATGTACAGTATGTGCGGATAGACGCCTGGGCAGACTCAGGGAGAGACAGTCCCGCGTCGCGCCTGCTGGCAGTCTGAATCACTTTTCCGGGGCATTTCTTCCAGTTTTCCTTGACCAGGCATTTTGATTCGCCTGGGTCGTAATCCATATTTGGTGACTCTCAGGACCCTCCCATATGTGCGCACACATCTCTCAGTCAAGATGGATTTGACCAAAAAAGCATCCAGGTAGAACATCCCTTGAGGTAACTTCTCTTTGACCCCAAGGAGCCTTTCTGCGCATGTGGGGTCGGGGAAGTCTCCTGACTTCAAGAAACAGAAACACGTGGTCCGTGCAGGGCCCAGCCGCCCGTCTTAATTGTCCTGCTAGTCTCGTCTTGGAGTTTCGATCCGCAGGGAATGAGCCCCCAACAGCTTTACCCCGGGGGGAAGCATCCCTCTCCTGCCTCTGTAGGATTTAAACCTTCTTTCTTTGTAAAATTTCCCTCGGTGCTTCTCATGCTCTTTGACTTGTTGCCTCTTGCTTCATCACACTACAGTTTGTCCTAAATAGTGCTTCTGGCTTAAATTTCGTAAAGGATAGGTCTGAGCGCCTATTTTTCATAATTAAAAATCCTCAGTAGCTGCGGTAGCTCACTTTTCTAATTTTGAAAAATATTCGTTTGTCTGCACCTGGTTTTTGTTGCAGGACACGAGGTCTTCAGTCTTAGCAGAAACTTGAGTGAGCGCTCAGTTCTGGCATGTGGGCCGAGTTCCCTGAGCAGGGATTGAACCTGGGGCCCCTGAATTGTGAACGTGGAGTTTCAGCCACCGAACCACCAGGAAAATCCTTCCCTACATCTTGTTAACTGAAAGATCCTCTCAGCCTGGTCTCAACATGGTATTCCTAACTTGCCTTTCTAGGTATCTCTCTCTAGATAGTGAATTTCCAGGCATATCTCATTAGACTGTGGGTTCCATGAGGAAAATAATTAAATCACACACATTTTCATTTCTGTAATCCTGTTCATTCAGTGACTGTTTTCTATTTTCTCCTTGTACTCTGGCTTCTAACCTAATTCTGGTTCTTCTGATTGGAATATTTCCTTCACCAAGTAGTCAAGTTGTGTCTCAAATAACAACATCTTTAAAAAATATGTGTTAATTCCTATCTCCCACCCAAAGTACTAGTTACCTCATTTAAATCCCCAGAACAGTTCTGTGAATTGCTATGTACTTCAGCTTCAGTTTCAAATCTTTGCCTTTTGAGGATTTATGAAATAATTAATAACAGCAAATAGCATAATAAGCCAAGGCAAATAATTATAACCCTGTTAGGCAGAGATTGGCAGCAGAAAAAAAACAAAAAACTTGTAAATGCTTTCAGACATGCTTGATAAAAATTTTAATTTCCTGATCTTTTAGCTATCTACAGTTGAAACAGAATAAAAATTAATGGTGGTTCTGGCGTAGTAAAAATGAAAACTGCTGTCGTATCTGGCTGTTTGTGACCTCATGGACTATAGCCCATCAGGCTCCTCTGTCCATGGAATTCTCCAGGCAAGAATACCGGAGTGGGTTGCCATTCCCTTAAACCCATTTCCTGCTTTGCAGGCAGATTATTTACCATCTGAGCCACCAGGGAAGCCCAGTGAGCCCAGTTCTGAGGGACTGATTGATCTGAATCCTGAGGGATGATCAGATTAAAATCCCCATGGGCTTAGAGGTAGATTAGCATGAGTAAGAGCTTCAGAGCCAGTCAACTGAAATGACTGATTAGAAATATTATGCAGAAACACTCCTTTACAACATCCCAGAGAAACACACTGTTAATCTGTAAATATGTCATCTATTATCCACATTAGAGCGTCTATTGAAAAGGACAGAATGAAACTAATCTCCTTCCTTCTTTCGAGATTGACTTTTGGTCCTTGTCATGAAACGTGAGAGAACCATGATCCCCAATCCAGGGACGGAAGTGGAGAATTACAGTAAACGCCATCCTTCCCCTGAAGCCTTTGTATTCCTTCCCATGGGGTTCATCCTCCCCAGTGTAAGCCGCCTCTCTGCTCCTATTGGCAGGAGTGTGCGTGCTTCTCAGCAGGAACTGTGGGCTTTCACGGCGTCCCCATCGCTAATACATGGACATGTTCCTTTTCTCTCACGCCTTTACCTTCCGAATTGAGCACAGAGTTGGTCCAGATACATGGTAAACATTCGTTGAGTACATGAACTAACAAAAAATGAAGATATGTTTTTCTAGAAAGAGTTACAGATTTCTAGCTACAGAATGGCTAAGTCCTGGGGAGACAATGTGATGCACGGGGGGAGTATATTCAATAATATTGTAACAGCTTTCTGTGGTGACTGATGGCACCTGGTTTCACTGCTGTGATCATTTCATAATTCATAGAAATATTGAATCACTATGTCATACACCTGAAGCTAATAAATTATTGTATGTTAATTATAACTCAGTTAAGGGAAAAAAAAAGGTGATATTTGGGTTAATGCCAAAGCCCTGGGGGTGGGTGGGGAGGACCACATCCCATGAGAGAGAACAGTCTCTTCAGGGCCTGAAAAGCAGTTTGCTTGCAGCTGGCCCTGGGAATAGAATTGGGACCTTGGGAAGACTATCAAATAGCATGTTTTAAATCTAGTCCTACCATTGTGTCACCAGATTATCAGATTAAAATCTCTGGGTTTTTCTACCTACAAACTCCCCTAAAGTTTGTATTTAGTTTCTATAGCTAAATAAGTTTACATAGATAAAGGTATTTTCTCAGTAAAATTACTGCTGGAATGAATACCTTCATGGAATGCTACAAGTCACATTGTGTTTCTAAGAGACTTAGCTGTTGATAAATTGGAGACCATGGTAACAGCTTATTGGGCTAAAGAAAGTCACTGGATGTCTGAACTGGCTGGGTGAGTTGTTTCTTTCCTTGGCTTCTATTATGCACCTGGCTTTGAGTCATAGTTAAATACAGTTTCTCAAATAATTGAAACCCATTTGACCTGAAAGAAATCTCCTTCCCAAGCTGAAGGTATTTTAGAACACATTGTAGAGCAAGACATTTGTTGTTTTAAAAATGACAGGAGAATATATATTTTGAAAGAGGTGTTACATTCTTAAAGAAGGAAAACCTTGCCTTATCATTTAATTAAGAGTGCAGAGATTATTTATTCCTTGATGGTTCTTAGCTAAATGCCCTCACTTAGCTGAAAAGACATTGCCTCAAAAATTCTCTCAAACAAAATAAGTAAATTCTCATTGTTGTAAAAAATTTTCTAAGGAAGATTTGGCTTTATTTCACTCTTTTCTTTTTACCTTTTATGTTTATGATATTTTTAGAATTGCAGAAGAGTTGCAAAAATAGTACAAAGAATTCCCTTATCCCCTTAAACCTGGCTCTCTTTAAAAAAAAAAATTGGAATTGGTTTACAAAGTTGTGTTAGTTTCAGGCCTGCAGCAGAGTGGTTCTGGCCCTCTTAGTGTTGACATTTTATGCAGCTCTATTATAATCATCCATCTAAGGCGTCAGCATTGTCTGATGCCACAGACTGTCTTCTAGACCACAGACCTTTTTCATTTTGCGTCCTGTTTCAGGATCTAATCCAGGTTCTCACGTTGCATTTATTTTCATGCCACCTGTCCTCCAACCATGAGAATCTCTCAGTTTTCCCCTGTTTTTCATGGCCTTGAGACTTTTGAAGAGCACTGAGTGGTCATTCCACAGAAAGTCCATTGTAGGTTTGTCTTATGTTTTGTCACGACTGTGCTGGATTTACGCAGTGATGTACTTTTCTGTGCATTGGATCAAGGGTACGTTAGGTCAAAGTGTTTTGTTGCAGATAATGTTAACCTTTATCCTTAAAGTGGCATCTTCTAGTTTCTTCCCTATCAAGTTACTGTTTTTCCCTTTGCAATTTATAAACAATTCTTTTAGAGCAGATGCTTTGAGGCTATGCAGATCCCTGTTCTCCTTAAACTCTGTGCACTGATTTCAACATCTATCATTGTTTCCTGCCTGCAGCAGATTTTACTGGGTCTTCTAACAAGACTTTCTATTTTCACCATTGCTTCTACGCTTGTTTATTTATTTTGTTTTTATCAGAATGGACTCAAGGGTATTTATTTTACTCTCTGGATTATATTACAATATTATCATTTATTTGCTAAACTTGTTCCAGCTAAAGCCACTAGGCGCTTTGATTTTTTTTTCCTTGTTTTAAAAATATTTTCTTTAGAATAGCTTTAGAGTTACAGAAAAATTAATAAGATAATATATGGAGTTCCCATATACTCCCAGTTTCCACTATTATTAACATCTTACATTAGTATAGTACCTTTGTTACAATTAATGAATTATATCAATTCATACTGATGCCCAATATTGATGCCTTATCCTTAAATTCAGATTCTTTAGTTTTTACCTAATGTCTCTATTCTGTCCCCAGGTCTCATGGGGTACTGCAGTCTATATTTACAGCTGTCTTCTTAGGCCCCTTGTGGCTGTGATGTTCTTAGACTGCTTGGTTTTGATGGCCTTAATGATTTTTGGGGTAGTACTTGCCAGCCATTTTCTAGGATGCCTTCCTACTGAAATTTGCCTTAATATGTTTTTCATAATTAAAATATAGTGATGAGACTCAGAGGGAGGTGAAGTGCCGTTTTAATCACATCACATAGAGAACATGTCAGTACAACACAGTCTGCCAGTGTTGATGTTAATCTTGATTAAAAATCTACCTCCTTTTAAACATTTTATAATTTTTGAAACTTTTTATTTTGTGTTGGGGTATAGTCAATTAACAGTGTTGTGATCATTTCAGGTGAATGGTGAAAGGACACAGTCACACAGATCCATGGATCCCTCCTCCCCCCAAAGCCCCTCCCATCCAGGCTGCCACATGACGCTGAGCAGAGATCTCTGTGTCATACAGAAGGCCCCCCTTTTTTTCTGCCTTTCCATCCTTGACTTCTTGGATGGAAGCTGCTATGCATGGCACATACTTAAGGACTGGGAAGTTAGCCCTTTCTTTGGACAGCAGGGCATGTATGTGAGTTATTTGGAATCCTGTGTGGGAGACTCACTGATTGTTCCACATTTATGTATTTATTCACATGTGTGTATCACTATAGAGCTGTGTGTATCTACTTTATATTTCATGTAAGTATTGCAATACTGTCTTATTGTGTTGAGACTGTTTTGGCTTTGGCCATTGGATCTGGGGAAGAAGTGAGAGTAAGACTGGCTCTTGTGCGCCTGTGGTGTGTCCTCTCAGTGTGGTTTATATGCTTAATTAGGGAACTTCTGACTTTCCGGTTGGTAGGATGCTCTTATCATCTTGTGTATCTCCTGCCTCCATCTAGAATCAGTCATTTCTCCAGGAAGCAGTGCTGATTCCCTTTAGAAGGGACCACAGTCTGGTTTAGATGTGCTCGTTGCTACTAGGATGCCATTGCTTTTAGGCTCTTTCACGGAACAGAGTGAGAACAGATATTTCTATAGTAAGCCAGGTGTATGCACATATACGCACAGGACAGTTCCAGGATTTCCACATGTAGTGGTCTGCGGCTGCCCTGGTGGCACAAAATGTAAAGAGTCTGCTTGCAGTGCCAAAGACCCAGCTTCGATCTCTGGGTCGGGAAGATCCCCTGGAGAAGGAAATGGCAACACACTCCAGTATTCTTGCCTGGAGAATTCCATGGACGGAGGAGCCTGGCAGCTACAGTCCATGGGGTCGCAGAGAGCTGGACACGACCGACGGCTTGACTAGCTAGTGATCTGTACCAACAGCAGACTAGACATAAATGCATAGGAATGTCGTCAACTCTAATCCCTTACTATGTGGACCACTTTAGCTTCCTCCACATGCTGATCTGAGCTCTCTTGAGTTCCTACAGCCCAGGTGTCATCCCATTCCTGTCCTGGCAACCATCTATCTCCACACCGTCTCCGTGGTTTCACCATCTCTGTGGTTTTGTCTTCCCTAGAGCGTCATGTAAGTGAAAGTATGTCGCTTTTTAAAGGTTGGCCTATTTTATTTCCAATGTACATTCAAGTTTCTTCCATATCTCTTTTGGCTCGACAGGTCATTTCTTTTTATCCCTGAATAATATCCCATTGTGCGTGCACGCCAACTCATTATCATTAGTTTATCAAAAAGACGTTTGGGCCGCTTACAGTTTTGGTGATGGTCAGTATTACTGCTCTAAATATTCACATCCAGATTTTTGTGTGGACATAAATTTTTTAATTGTTTGGATAAATGCAGCCGTAGGGCCCCCTGTCTGTGGTGTATGTTTTAAGACCTCCAAAGGGTGCCTGAAGCTTCACATAGTACAGAACTGTGTATATACTTTGTTTTTTCCTATATCAGCATACAAACTTATAATAAAGTTTAATTTATAAGTCAGCATGAGGTTGCTAGGAGTCGGACATGACTGAGTGAGTTCACTTTCACTTTCCACTTTCATCCAGTGGAGAAGGATATGGCAACCCACACCAGTGTTCTTGCCTGGAGAATCCCAGGGATGGGGGAGCCTGGTGGGCTGCTGGTATGGGGTTGCACAGAGTCGGACACGACTGAAGTGACTTAGCAGCAGTAGCAGCAGCAGCAGAATGTTTGAGTTGCCAGTATCAGTACTCTTGCACTTTGGGGCCATTATTAAGTAAAATAAGATTTACTCTCAAACACTGTAATACCATGACCATTGATTTGATAACCCAGTAGGCTACTAAGTGACAAATGGTGGGTAAGGTACCCAGCATTGTCATGCTGGATAAAGGAATAGTTCACCTCCTGGGCGGGATGGAGTAGGATGGGGCAAGATTTTAGTATGCTACTTAGAACAGGGTACCATTTAAAACTTATGAATTGCTTATTTCTGGAATCTTGACCTAACAGTTTTGGACCGCAGTTGTTTGCAGATAACTGAAACTGTAGACGTTGAAACCTAGGGGCCCGGGGGGGGGAGCTGCTATACCTGGAGTGGGGTTAATACATTGTCCAGTAAGACTGTGTTCACTTCGTGAGAAACTGCCCAGCTGTCTCCCCGTGTGGCAGCGCCATTTCTGCGCCCCCCTGGCAGTCAGTGCCAACCCTGCTGGACGGCAGTCTCACCCGTGCTCAGTATTGGCAGTTTTGTCTTGTTTCCCCTTCCTAACTGGTGTGCAAGATCTCATTATTGCCTTAATTTGCAATTCCCTAGTGACAAATGATGTGGACATCTCTCCACATGCGTATTTCCCATATGTTGATTTTCTGTTCAGATTATTTGACATTTTAAAAATCGTATTCTGTTTTATTGTCTCATTGTAAGAGTTCTTTGTAGATTTTGAACCCAATGTTTTATAAGATACATATTTTTCAAATATTTTTCCTGTGCTTTATTTTTATTCTCTTGATAGAATCATAAGAGAGTAAAAGTTTTTAATTTTAATGAAGTCCAATTTATTGATTTTTTTGTCATTTATTGTCCTTTAGGGGTTGTATCTCAAGACTCACTGCCAAAGACAAGATCACTTAGATTTTCTTCTGTATATTTATAGTTTTATATTTATGTATGGAATTTGTTTTGAGTTAATGTTTGTGAAAGATGTAAGATCTGTGTCTTGATTCACATTTTTGCTTATGAAGATTCAATTATTTCAGCACTATTAGTTGAGAAAGACTACACTGTCTGCATTTAATCGCCGTGTTCCTTTGTAAAAGATCAGTTAGTGGTATTTGTGGGTTTATCTCTGCACTATTTGTTCCATTGATCCATAGACTTGTATTTTCACCAGTACTGCACTGTCCTGATTACTCTAGCTTAAGAGCAAGTCTTGAAGTCAATTTGTGTCAGTCTTCTAGCCTTATTCTTCCTCAGTATCACATTGATTATTCTGAGTCCTTTTCCTTCCCTTATAAACATTTGATCAGTTTGCTGACACCTACAAAATTTGCTGGGATTTTGACAGAGATTACATTGAATCCAAAGGTCAAGTTGGGAAAAACTGACATCTTAAAATAGTTAACCTTGCCAATCAATGAACACAGAATATCTCTTAATTTATGTAGGTATTGTTTTACTTTTTATCAGAGTTTTGCAGTTTTATACATGATTATCTGGTACATATCTGTTAGGTTTATAGTCATCTTATTTTTAATGCTATTATAAATAATATTGTGGCTTTATATTTCAAATTCCAATTGTTAGTTGCTAGTATATAGGAAAGGAACTGACTTTTGCATCTTTATCTTGTGTCCTGAAACCCTTTTATCATTGCTTATTAGTTCCAGGAGCATGTTTGTTGATTATTTGGGCTTTTCTACATAGGTGATCGTGTCAACTGTGAAGAAAGAGTTTTATATCTTCCTTCCCAATCTTCATGGCTTCGATTTCCTTTTCTTGTTTTATTGCACTAGCTAGAGCTTCTAGTTCAATGCTGTGCACAGGCGGTGTTTCCAGTATCTTGTCCCCAAGCTTAACGAGAGAGGAGCTAGCTCTCACCAGTAAGGACAACGCTGCTGCTGCTGCTGAGTCGCTTCATTCGTGCCCAACTCTGTGTGACCCCAGAGACGGCAGCCGATGGCTCCCCATCCCTGGGATTCTCCAGGCCAAGAACACTGGAGCAGGGAGCCATTTCCTTCCCCAATGCATGAAAATGAAAAGTGAAAAGTTGGTTCTAGGTTTTTGGTAGATTTTCTTTATCAAGTTGAAGAAGCTTTTCTTTAGGTTCTTGTGGCATTTTATCTCTTTTATTTTTCTAATCGT
>SJYF01000263.1:880570-891884 GCA_006410515.1 Procapra przewalskii | reverse complement strand
AGGTAGAATGTCATCCCTGAAAAAAAATCTACAAAGTTTCTCCAAAGAATATTAGTTGAAAATCACTTAATTCTTATGATAAGAAGAAAAAAGTTCCAAAAATTGTATATTTAAATCTAGTTCCATAACATCTTTTCTTCATAAATCTCTCTATGAAATGATTGGTTGACTTGTTGAAGCTCTTCCAATTTCATTTAGGTCACACATCAATATACCCATCATAGGCAAGTGTTTTCATGGACACAATTGGGAGAGACCCTGAAATTTCTGTCCAAGGAGAGCTGTTCAACACAAGGATATATTCTGTGACTTCCTGTTGTGGAGAGGATGAGCCTGGATGAGCTGACACAGTGAGCTCACAAGACTCATGCATGAAACTCATGGTTGTGCTGACAGCTCTCAGCTCGCACTGTGCAGACCACCATATTACCGGAAGATGGCTCCCCAGTCACCTGCATACAGGGATGACTTGTGCCTAATTGAGAGATGAATAAGTTTCCTTCGAAGGGGAAAATAAAGAGACTTTTGCATTCAAACTTTATTTATTAGCATTATGAGTAGTCTCATATGAATCTGTTCTTAAGGGGTAAAGATGGTCTTGAAATGCCAAGAAGTGAAACTTCTAATCTCTCAAAGTCTAGGAATTGTTTATCAAAATTCATTGAAATTTTGAGATTCTTGAAAATTTTGAAGTTTTGAGTGAGAGATGTGATTCTTGGGACCATCAAAATCTACCGTATGACCAGTCCTCTGGTTTGAAAAGAAATCTGTGGCCAGAATAGAGAATGTACTCTGAGAATGGGATACCTGGTAAAAAACAAGTGGCATAGATAGGAATCTGCATAAAAATTTTAAGTCTGCACTGATGACTATAGTTCTCAGGGAATCTTAAGAGATGAAGAAAGCAATAATTGGAGTATATTTCTTTAGACCCATAGTAACAAAGGCTCTTCCCTTTTCTGTCCCTTAGGAGGTAATCAGAATTCCAAAGAGAGCTGGATAAAATGGAATAATACATTTTGTATAAGGAGGCTTAGAATTTTTCCATTGTAAAGTAAACATNNNNAATTTTTCCATTGTAAAGTAAACATATATATATATATATATATATATATATATATATATATATGAAGTAATCAGTGGAGGAAGAAAAGAATTTTTCCAAAATACTGTTGGCTTCTTTGCTTCACCCTTGCCACACTTTTGTTTCTCTTCATTGTCTAACTCCTATTGATCTCAAGCCTGCGAAATTCTTTAAAGGTAGACAAGAGGTATGAAGAATGATCACGATGGTATTTTCTTCAACACTTTCATAGCCCGTGTTACCTGTGAATCTTCTGAAGTAATCAATCACTACCTTAGGTGAAAGAAATTTGCAGTCCTCTAAAGCTTTACATAAAATTTCTCTTAAGTCATATGAATAAGTAGAAAGTACTCAAGATTTAACAAATTCAGACCGGTTTCTGGTGATTCCATTCAAGCTCACCAAACCGAGCACTCTGGCGATTCGTAGTCAGCCACTGGGCCTGTCTGGCTAAGCAGCAGCTCTCTCTGGTCCCCCAGCGAATGCGCTGGACTTGGCGGTATTTCAACTCTCTTCCAGCTCTTATGTTATAACTTTTATAAGCACTGACACTCCTTGGAAACTTAAATAATATCTTTCCCATGTGTTCATTTTATGCATTTTGATTCGTTTTCCTTCTAAAATAAGGTAGTTGTATTGGTAGAGAATAAACAAAATCCAGCTTTCACAGGCTAACCGAGCCAGAGAGCAGGAAGCCGGAAGGACTGAAAAATCTTGTAAGATGCTCAGATTAATGTTAAAGATGTTGTGGTTAGCCACAATCAGAGAAGGTTTTAGATGAACACCCAAGGGCCCAGTGCTTTCAGCATTTGGAATTCCTGCTAATATTTCAAAACAATTTTCCATAATAAATCTGTTGTATTAAAGAATGTTAACATGCTGTATTTTATCATCTCTTATACTTTACAGATGTTACTTGCTTTAAGAGTTTTAAATTTATCTTACTGGTATTTATATATTTAGGAAAAAACAATAAGAAGAGATTTTATAAGAAAACAATAAGAAGAGATAGAATTAACTTTTGACATGGATGAAACACAAGGTGTGACAAGGAATTTTCCTATTCACGTATCCATTCCTTTATTCATCAGTTTTTCTATTCACATATCCATTCCTTTATTCATCACATTTTTTTTGAATGCTTACTATGTGCCGGGCGATATGAGAATTGCAGTGAATAGAAAGAGTTAAATTTCTGCCTTCACAGTGTTTACGTTTTAGGAGAAGGCAAAGCAATTAGAATGTAACATGATAAGTGTAACAGGTAACCCGGGGCATGCAGAGAAAGAATGTCTAACTGGAACATGATATGTTAGGAGAGCTTCCTGGAGAAGCAACATACTAGCTGAGGCTAACTGTGGGTCACAGAGCATGCAAGCAGAGGATTATGCATGCAAAATATCAGAGGCCAGGGAGATGATGCTAGGGAGCCAAGCAGATTTCAACCTAAGCTGCATATAGAGAACAAGGTGGGAAGTGATGGAGAATCAGACTGGAGGTGTCAGCAAAGGAGACTCTGAAGGATATGGTTAACCATGAGAAGCATGTCTGATTTTGTTCTAAAGGCAATGAAAAGCCATTGGATGTATTTAGATAGTCACTGACATGATTTAGAACATTTACTGTGGCTAAAGTAGGGAGTATAGAATGGAAATGAGACATTACTTTAAAAGTCACAGGCACCTTACTTAGAAAGGATGGGACATAACAAGTTGAGGTGGCTGAACTGGTTTGTAACAAGGGGCATTCAAGACAAGTGACAGAATTTGAGTCAAGAGTCTACGTGACTTGTTAATGGATTTCAGGTGGATCAAAATAGAAAGCTGTCAGATCTGATGCCTAATTTCCCATCTTACATACACAGTTTGGTGGTAGTTGGGCAATCTGTGCCTCCCAGAAAAAGGAGCAAACTGGAAATGAGAGATAAGAAGAGGGATCTGTGTTAGAGGCAACTTCTCTTTGGAGTTCCTGTGACCTCCGAGTGGAAATGTCAAGGATGTTGAATGTGGGGGTTTCAGGGCTCAGGGGAGAGATTTGAACTGAAGGACTAAAGTAATCCTCAGTAGTTCTCATTGGAAAAGACCCTGATGCTGGAAAAGATTGAAGGTGGGAGGAGAAGGGGGTGACAGAGGATGAGACGGTTGGATGGCATCACCGACTCCATGGACATGAGTCTGAGTAAACTTCAGGAGTGGGTGATAGACAGGGAGGCCTGGCGTGCTGCAGTCCAAGGGGTTGCAGAGTCGGACACAACTGAGCAACTGAACTGAACTGAACTGACTAAAGCAGTGAGTCACCAACGGAAAGACAATAATGGTGAGGATAATGAAAGCTCATTCAGGACTTTCTATGCTTTAAGGACTGATGAGGATTCAATTACTTCAAGTATTTCATTCATATTAGTTCCTGAAATCTTCAAAATAACACTTTGATGTAGATACTACTGTTATTCCCATTTTATAGACGAGGGAACAAAAAAAGACAAGGAGAGGGACAGATCCAGAAGTGAATCCTGAAAACCTGGTCCAAGAGTCCATGGCCTTAATCACTGAGGTCCGTGGATACATGACTGAGGGAAGTATGTACAGTGAGAGCAGAGCATCCTCAGAGAGGACCCGATGTCACCGGTATTTCAGAGACTGGGAGAAAAGAAAAATATGCAAAAGAGATTTAAGGAGTAGAAGGTGATAGAGGGCAGATTGCAGGTGTGCGGGGGTGAAAAATCTGCCTGCTAACGCGGGTGATGCAGAACTGGCAGGTTCGGTCCCTGGGTTGGGAAGATCCCTTGGAGGTGGGCGTGGCTACACACTCCAATATTCTTGCCGGGACAATTCCATAGACATAGGAGCTCGGTAGGCTACAGTCAATGGGGTCTCAGAGAGTCGGACACAATTGAGCACACAGCGATGTACAAGGAAACATATCCTGAGTCGTAAGAAATCATCAGCACTTTCAAATTCCACTGAGAAGTCTATGAAGATCAGCCCTAAAATATGCTCCTTGGGCCTGACAGGTCATGAGCCCAAGGGGAATGAGCTTGTATGTTATCCCAAAGTCTGGCTCTTGTTCCATGGTCTAGAGATGGTCTGTCTGGGTTTTGTGCGGCAGAGTCCCCTGGATCTTGTTGAGGCGTGCAATGACAATGTCTCCAAACCCAATCCAAAGATCCAGACACTTTTGAAGTTGAGAGGGAAGGACAGACACTTTGAAAGCTCTGCAGGAGATTTTGATCCCCATCCAAAATTCATAGTCAGTGCTTTTAGCCACTGGGAGTCCCTGATCACACGGGGCAATGACACTGTTCCATTCAAGTTGTAGGAAGATTTCTCTAATGATTGTGCACCAGTGTGGGGTGGGGCTGGCAGGGAGAATAGGGGCCCAACAACAGCTAAGAGAGCTAGACAGGCCAGTATTTTGGATAAACTAAACCTGGACTGAAAGTTATAGCTACTCCTTGAATTTCTCATACTTTTTACTTTCTTGAGACAGAATCTATTCTGTCTCATCGGATACCTCTCACGGATACCTCATCTCTGAAACTCTGTGGTCTTTGTACACGAAAAAGCTTTCCATGGTGAGTTTTCGATGACTTAGTCTGGCAGACGTGAAGTTCAGTCAGAAACCAGCAAGTCTCAGATATAGTTGGACACAAAGGGCTCCCCGACATTGTGATGTTTGTTAGAAACGTGCAATTCCCCCCCCCACCCACTGCTTAGAAACAATGCTTTAATATGTCTATAATTCCAAAAGCATGGGAGGGGGGTTCCAATGGAAAGCACTGGGTTTATTTATTTATTTCAAAGAATTACAAAGAAGAGAGAAAAGGCACTGTTTTCCTTCCTGTCTGCTGCTTTTCAAAAAGCCTTAATTGAGCACAGCTGTGATATAGCCCAGACCTAAAACAGGAAATGAGTGTTTCGATAATTCTACATTTGCAAAGCACTTCTTAAATGCTGTGGTGAAAATACCAACAGTGTCTTTTGAGATTAACTGTGAAGGGATTGGATTTAACTCACCCAATTATTTCAGAACACCCCACTTTCAAAAAGATTTTGAAAAAAATCCCTTTTCTCTAAGCTGTCAGGGTGCAGCAAACATAAAAATAAAAAGCAAGAGAAAAAGAAGAAAAGTGAGTGTATAGAGTAGAGCGAAAGGCTGCCGCTCCCAGCAAACTTTCTTCCCTGCGCTGTGGCTGCCAGGCACAGTCTCACACTTTTGGATTCAGGAACAGTCTTCGCTGGATCATTTCCTCAGCAGGAATGTGACTGGTGATGCAGCACGTGGGCTCTTGGACCAAGTTCTTAAGTACTTTGCAATGAAGTGCTTCAGGAAGAGTTTTTTTTTTTTCTTAATATAAAGACTTTCAATGTCAACAAATTTTAAAGTTAATAGCAGCCCCGAGTCACACAGAGCCTTCCCCACCGCCACCCCGAGTTCCTCTCGTTTGGATTACTGACAGATAACGCTGACCTGCTGGCCTTGCTGCTGGCTGCGCAGGGAGACGCTTGCTTTGGGTCCCTTGACTACAGTGTTCTCAGGCATAGGTTGTTGGGCTTGGGTGAGCTGCAAAGCGTGCTCAAGACAGCAAAAATTTTGTGTCCTATTTTGAAAAACCGGCTCCCTTGAAAAAACAAAAAGAAATGATGACCGTTTTCATCCTGATTTTTCTTAGGAAATTCACCATTTAGTTCAGTTTGAAAAGCACTTACTGAGTATACAGAGTTCCAGGTACTGTGCTATATGTTGGTAACACAGAGTTCTACTGCAAATAAGTAATCGTTCAATGCAAGAATATGCAGACTTTTCCATATAAGATCAAGAAATAAATATTTGGGGCTTCGTGGGACAACACACAGTCTCCACCCCACGCTCTTCTTGTGCCCTTTTCATGTTCACATGTCCTCTCCTTTACAGCCATTTAGATATAAAATCAGTGCAAAAGTAAATCACTGATTTAACAGGTAAACAAATAATACAGAAAAGACAGCCCTACACATGAAGAAACAGTAGTTTGGACCATAGGAAATTGCTGGTGGTTGACCATTTTTAATGGCAATTTTGTATGATTCTATTTGTGTGCTAAGTCCAACATACAACACAGTTATTTAAATTCCAGACAATCTTACAGTCTATAAAGTTAAATATAAATGTATCGGTGAAGGAATTAATAAACACTACCAGAGAGTATCTTATCAGGAAGATAAATTTTGACTTATATTTTAATAAGCATGTAGGAAGTAAGGTGGGAGGCATTGGAGAGAGTCCAAGCAGATAAAACAGACGAGCTATGACCCCATACCCTCACAGTGGCTCTGAAGTGCAAAGTGAGTATGAGAGATATACTTGGATAAACTTGGGACTGAGTGTCCAGAGCTTTGAACAAGCTAAGGAGTTTAGAGTGTATCCTACAAGTGTCAAGAACTGAAGACTTAACCAGAGAAATGCTGCGATTCTACGTTCTAGAAAGTTAACTTTTTTCAGTGTCAAATATCTCATGTGGCACCTGTGAGCAAGAGGTATAAGACACTCCTTTCTTATCACTTGTCTTCTATACGTTGGGAACGTTGTCAAGTATATTGATTTTGTTACAACAGAGTACTTTATCATCTGATGGAAATCCGCCATAATAAAATGTAAGACCCTATGGTGTCTGTCATGTAAATAGTTTCTCTAAGGGGTAAGTTTTATTTTGATACGAATTACAATACGGTAGCCATGGCTCTGGAAACAGAATAAAGTTACTTTATTCTGAAGTAAGTTAGGAAACTCAAAATAATCCAGATCCAGGCAAGAGTTGCTGAAGCACTGGGCAGTGGAGGTCATGGGTGTTACCAACACAGACGCCCCATGTAAAGATTAATGAAGAGAAGGGTTTACATGACGGTGAATTACTTTTATCTGAGACAACTGGCCAAACAGCTTCACCTTTAACTGTGAAAGGAAATGAGTGAGCTGTGACGAGCTTACGGAGAACTTGGAAAGTTGAATTTTGGAGATGCCTCGTGTAAGGTGTGTTTGTCTGGATCTCAAGAGAGGGGCTGATAGCACGCACAGGATTCTTCAGAGTGTAAGGATAGGAGAAAATTTAACATAAAGAGAAGACTGGATAAGAAAGAGGAATCAGCTGAGAACAACATACAAAGTTTGAAGGAAAATTTCAAAGGAAAACCAGATACAAGTGTTATCATGGATTCAGAAAGGAGCAGAAACATTTCCACAGGTGTGGACATCAGAACCATACCACATCCTTCCATGCGGGTCTGCGGGCCGCGAAGCTAGGAGGGCAGCAGTTACTTTGGTAAGAGTGGTTTGAATAGTGTGGCCAAGAAAGAATTCAGATTTCCGGATAATGAGGCAAGAAGAAAGTGAAGGTTGGGAGACAATGAGTGAGCGTCAAATGCCCTGTCATCACCATTTCAAAGTCTGACTGTGGAGTCAATGTCAGGTAAATGAAACTCACTGTGGAAAGCTTTTGGGGGTTTTTAGGGTAGGAGAGGAGAAGGCAATGGCACCCCACTCCAGTACTCCTGCCTGGAAAATTCCACGGACAGAGGAGCCTGGTGGGCTGCAGTCCATGAGGTTGCTAAGAGTCGGACACGACTGAGTGACTTCACTTTCACTTTTCACTTTCATGCATTGGAGAAAGAAATGGCAACCCACTCCAGTGTTCTTGCCTGGAGAATCCCAGGGACGGGGAGCGTGGTGGGCTGCTGTCTATGGGGTTGCACAGAGTCGGACACGACTGAAGCGACTTAGCAGCAGCAGCAGGGTAGGAGAGAAATAACAATAAAAGAAGATTGCATTTCAGTAACTACATGTATGAATAATGTACGAAGGACAAGTCACAAAGAAAAAACACAGCAAATGAACTTCCAAGACCAACATAAAAGCACACAAAGGCAGCAAGATGTGACCGACTGTCCAACGGGCAGCCTGCACCAGACGCGCAATCAGTGTTGCTCCGACCCTCCACCTGAGTGCCCTTTGCATTTTTACCAGGCTGCAGGGATTTGGAATCAGAGAAAAGGAGAGGAGATAGCATTGTCTCTAGGGTCTGCAGATATCTGAGCATATCTGCAGGAATGGAAGGCCACCGGCAGTTTGACTCTTCTAAGCTCCCTGCATAACAGCAGCTCTGCTTCTCTGGGACTACCCTGTCTTGGGTCTGAGGATGAAAGACAAACCTAGAGATAAAGTCACTCATCCTAAATGGAAAAGCTTTCTCCACAAGCGAATTCTGGAGCTCAGTGTTTAAAAAGTACTGTCTTTTTAAAATTTTTTCTTGGTATTCCTCTCCTACACTTCTCACCCCCATCACTGCTGTTACCGTTGAAGCCATGGGACCAGTCAAGCTGGCATGTTTATTTTCTATTTTTTAATTTTGTTGGAGTGTAGTTGATTTACAATGTTGTGTGAGTTTCAGGTGTATAGCAAAGTGAGTCAGTCATATGTGTACATGTATTCAGCCTTTTTCAGATTCTTTTCCCATATAAGTCATCACAGAATACTGAGTAGAGTCCCTGTGCCACACAGCAGGTGCTTGTTGCTTGTCTATTTTGTACATGGCAGTGTGCGGGTGTTCATCCCTAGCTCCTAATCCACTCACACCCCACCCCGACCCCCAGTTTTGGTATATTTAGACTTTCCAAAGCCGTGAACTTGTCCTGAGGACAGGTTTGTGAGCAAATTTCACTTCCATGATTAAATGAAACCAGCGTTGCTTCTGACACCAAAGAACACAAGCTCTCTTCTTCCGAGATGGATCGAAAAACATCATGCTCTGCTTGAGTGGCACTCTTGAAGACTGCTCATTTGTACACAGACAACAATCTCCCTCTGAATCTCAAAATGGATGACTCCATACATTATTCCCGGAAAACAGAGAGAGCTGAGTCGCTTAGAGTTCACCCAGGTCCTGATCAGACACAACGATACGTTTAGGAGGAACACGCCGGACGCCAGCAGCATAGATCATCACAGGCTTATTGAGCGCACCGTAAGAACTAAATTTGTAGTCTCTGAATCTTCCTAGACCATCGAAATGCTCTTTGCCCTTCCCTGCTGCTCAAGAGCCTGGCAGGAACGTAGAGAACTTAAGTATCCAGGGTGGATATGCCTAAAATTCAATCAGATTGGCAGGGTGGGAGAGGAGCTTCATTTTGGTGAAGAGATATGAGGGGTTAAAACTGCAGCTTGACATTTCTGAAATCTATCTACATGTCTGAAGGCTGAGGCTGAGGTTCACTGGGCTTTGGATTGTCTATCTTTAACGTCATGAACAAGGCAACTAGGAGACTTATTCACGTGCAACTACGGTGTGACCTCAAAAACATTGGAGCTGACAATAGAGCAGCATTAGGGATTAAGGTGCAAACTGCTCAAGAGGTTTGAAGGGCACATGACGATGGGCTTGTTGATCTCAGCCTATATGCTTCTCACAAAGATAAACGCTTTGCGATTTCTTTCGAGTGGAGTGTATCCAGTGTACCAATATTGAATAAAGGACCTGCATGTCCGTCTGCTCAGAAGGAAATGAAGTTGTCCCTGCCTGTAAAGCTCCCACCTTGTCCTTTACAAGGTGGCTCAGTTGTAAAGAATCTGCCTGTCAAGCAGGAGACACAAGAGATGTGGGTTTGATCCCTGGGTTGGAAAGATCCCCTGGAGAAGGAAATGGCCACCCACTGCCATCTTCTGGCCCGGGAGACCCCATGGACAGGGGAGCCTGGTGGGCTACAGTCCGTGTTTAGTCACAGCTTAATGACTAAACGGCAGCACAGCAACAGCTTTGATGGTCTGGAAGAGGTGTTCCTGTTGTTGAGAGAAGGTATGTGAAATCTGAATTGGGATAACATTAATTTTTAATAAAGTTTTTTTTAATGTGGACCATTTATTTTAAAGTCTTTATTGAATTTGTTACAATATTGCTTCTGCTTTATGTTTTGGTTTTTTGGCTGAGAGGCATGTGAGGTCTTAGCTCCTCAGCCAGGGATTGAACTCATACCTCCTGCTCTGGAAGGTAAAATCATTTTTTAGAAGATTTTTAGCACATTTTTTTAAATTTAATTTTTAATTGTTACTTCATGGAAGCAACTTCCATGAATGAATGGAAGCAACTTCATGGAAGAATGGAACTTGTGGACACAGGGTAGAAGGCGAAAGCAGCATTGACATGTATATACCTGCCGTGTATAAAACAGACAGATAGCGGGCTTCTCTGGTAGCTCAGATGGTAAAGAATCCGCCAGTAATGCAGGTGCCCCTGGTTTGATTCCTGGCTCAGGAAGATCCCCTGGAAAAGGGTTAGGCTGCCCACACCAGTATATTTGGGCTTCCCTGGTGACTCAGATGGTAAAAAAATTCGCCTGCAATGTGGGAGATCTGGTTTCAATCCCTGGATTGGGAAGATCCCCTGGAGAAGGGAAAGGCTACATACTCCAGTATTCTGGCCTGGAGAAGTCCACGGACAGAGGAGCCCAGCAGGCTACAGTCCATGAAGTCGCAGAGTCTGAGACTGAGCAACTGAGCATAGCACAGCACAGTGGGAAGCTGCTGTCTAACCAGGGAGCCCAGTCTGGGGCTTTGTGACCTAGAGGGGTGAGATGGAGCGGGAGGGAAACTCCAGAGGGAGGGGGTATATATATACACCCTCTTCCAAAAACACAAGAGAAGACTCTACACATGGACATCACCAGATGGTCAACACAGAAATCAGACTGATTATATTCTCTGCAGCCAAAGATGGAGAAGCTCTATACAGTCAGCAAAAACAAGACTAGGAGCTGACTGTGGCTCAGATCATGAACTCCTTATTACCAAATTCAGACTCAAATTGAAGAAAGTAGGGAAAACCGCTAGACATTCAGGTATGACCTAAATCAAATCCCTTATCATTATACAGTGGAAGTGAGAAATAGATTTAAGGGACTAGATCTGATAGAATGCCTGATGAACTGTGGAATGAGATTCCCGATGTTGAACAGGAGACAGGGATCAAGACCACCCCCATGGAAAAGAAATGAAAAAAAGCAAAATGGCTGTCTGGGGAGGCCTTACAAATAGCTGTGAAAAGAAGAGAGGTGAAAAGCAAAGGAGAAAAGGAAAGATATAAGCATCTGATTGCAGAGTTCCAAAGAATAGCAAGAAGAGACAAGAAAGCCTTCTTCAGCGATCAGTGCAAAGAAATAGAGGAAAAGAACAGAATGGGAAAGACTAGAGATCTCTTCAAGAATA
>SJYF01000263.1:865153-879196 GCA_006410515.1 Procapra przewalskii | reverse complement strand
GGATTTCTTTGGAAGGAATGATGCTAAAGCTGAAACTCCAGTACTTTGGCCACCTCATGTGAAGAGTTGACTCACTGGAAAAGACCCTGATGCTGGGAGGGACTGGGGGCCAGAGGAAAAGGGGACGACAGAGGAAGAGATGGCTGGATGGCATCACCGACTCAATGGACATGAGTTTGAGTGAACTCCGGAAGATGGTGATGGACAGGGAGGCCTGGTGTGCTGCGATTCATGGGGTCACAGATTTGGACATGACTGAGCAACTGAAATGAAATGAACTGAACTGAATTGAATGCTACAATGTCCAAGATTGTAGCCACTCTTTAGCTACATGTGGTTATTTAAATTTAAATTAATTCAAATTTAATTCAAATTTAAAGTTAGGTTCTCATTCACACCAGTCAACCAAGTGCTCATTTAACAGCAACATGTAACCAGTGGTCACTGTCCTGGGCAGCCCAGAAGCAGAGTCTCCCTCATCTCAGAACTCTGTACTAGACAGCACTGGTCTAAGGAGTATCCAGAACATTTGTTTTAAAAAGTTCATTAAAGTTTGAGGTACTTCTTACTGAAGGCTACTGAGTAGAAACAAAATGAAGCATATGGTAGGGAAAAAGATCATTTGGAAAAAACGGAGATTAAACAAATAAAAGAAATGATGACCAAAAAATTGCCAGTGGTTTTATAATTTCAGTTACTCTTTGTTTGTTGCTAGTACATAGAAATGCAGTTGATTTTTGATGTTGATTTTGTTTCTTGCAATCTTGGTAAATCATTTGTCAGTTCTGGTAGCTCTTTAGAGATTTCACTGGATTAACTAAATAGGTGATCAGGTTGTCTGTGAATAAAGAGAATTTTGTTTATTTCTTCCCCTCCAAAGAAAGCTTAAACAAATGCAGAAGACTGGGTTAATAGTTTTAATGCTTTGAAAAAGGGTCACTGTGGAGATGAACACACAATCGATATCTTAATTTTCCCTTTAAAGGTAAGGAGATCTTCTTTAAACTCCTCCTTTTTTTTTTTTAGCACATTGAATTATTAAATCACAGAGTATTCATTTCCTAGTTACAGTTAGTGAGTGTCAAGTCATTCTCACTCACTTTTGAGCTACTTGGGTAGTCCAGAGGGCATATACTACTTTCTGGGTCAGCCTGCTCACTTAGCTGCAGAAATAACACATCTCCTCAAGTCCCAATCTAAACAACTGGCATCTGTGGGCCAGGTATATTCAGGACATCTTCCTAAGAGTCACTTATCTGAACTACAAACAGTCAAAGCAGAGCCTTTCAGAACACAGCCATCCTGGTCTCCTGTGAAGCAGGGGGTTGTGCCGTGGCCCTTCTACAGGTCAGCGTATAGCTGGATGTAGCTCTGTTTCTCCAAGGACCAGGGAAGAGGAAGTAAGCCGCCTGGTGTCATGTAACCAAACCTGACTCCAAATCGTCTAAATTTTATCCCCTGAAGTATACAAGTCTCTCAACTTTCTCAAGCAACTTGGGAAATTAAGTCACTGTTGGGAGGTACATTTTGCTTAGATAAGGGTCTTTGTCGCTAAAATAATGGTTTTAATGAAAAGGAAAAAAGCATTCGTAGGATTCTTTGTGATGCATCCCGCAAGCCAGAACCAAAGAGAGCATTTCCTGTTACTAAATGAAATGCTTTATGCGAGGAAGAGAAAACCGTCAAGCATACAAACCTGCTTTAAATTAGGTCAGTTTCCAAAGAGTCGTATTCATGCAAATGTAAGTGAAAAATATGCTTTTGTCCTTGGGGGCAAATCTTCCAGGTCTTGAGTTCCGGGACTTACTCTGGACATTCTTAAGTTTTACATTTCCTTAAGTGGTTTAGTGTTGGCTTGGCTAAACTCTCCCTGCCTGCCTGCCAAATCTCCCTGTCTATTGCACATTTGATGGCTTCCTTCTGGGGCTGCTAACTTTTGCTGTCTGACAAATGAATTAACAAGAGGACATCATCAAAGTGGATCGTAGATAATTAATGTACATCTGACATTTCAGTGCGTTTCTACATTGCAAGACATTTGATTTAATGTGTACTCTTATTCCCAATTTTACTTGGGATTTTTTTCAGCTCTTTACAACCTTTTTGGAATAATAATCATGTTTCTTCTCCCAGGCTAAAGCAAATTCCATTTATTTTGCTTAAGTTCTTTCATGATTCTTTGTCTCCTTTGCTGAAGATCTCTTTGATTCTAAACCAAATCATCACTTTAAGGCCCATTGGATGATTCAATTTAACACATGTTTTTACTTTCTCCTGAGTAGGTTAAGCTGGCCCTCTGCATTGGAAATGGTCTGTAATGCCACTTAACAGGAGTCAACCCTTCCAGGAGGCTGGCAATCTGAACGCTAACAGAAAAATTGTCTTAGAGGGGTGACTTACTTTCTGAGGAATGGAAGAATGAAACCAAAAGCTATTCTTTTACTGAGGTCTTCTGATGCTGTTCACCACCTCTTGGAGCAGAAGCTAAGCAAAAAAACCCTAACACAACCACAAATAGAAATACACCCCCCCCCCCCNNNCCCCCCCCCCGTTATCTCACCGATGAACACGTCGTGTCGGCTTCGGGTGTACAGCAGAGTAGGCCAGTTACACTCACACGTGTGCTCATTCTTCCAGACTCTTCTCCCATATAGGTCACCACAGAGTACCGAGCAGCGTTCCGTGCGCTGTGCACTAGGGCCCTGCTGGTTGCCTTTTTAAACAGAGTAGTGTGTTTATGTCCGTCCCAATCCCCTGATTCCCCATCCCCCACACAAATGAATTCCTTCGCAAAACAGAAGTAGATTGCTTGGATTCTAATCCCAGCTGTGACTTATCTCTCTGCTTCAGGGTCCTCATCTGTAAAACAGGAATAATAATGGCATATACTTCATAAGATATTGGGATTGAAAAGAGAATAAGCTCTTAGAACATTAATTCTTCATTACAAAGCTGGGTCTGGGAAACCTAGAGAACTAAATTCTATTTGCAACTGGTATTTCCTTAGTTAAAGCCAAGAAGGTGAATCGTGTGTTAGTATAAGTGCAAACTCAGGTGTGCAGGCAAATCCATTCTTACTCCTTAGGGCACTAGCTGAGCAGCCGAATTAAGAGCCCAGACAAACGCGGCGTAAACGACAGATCCGCTTCCCTTTCTTGTCACGTCCAGGTCCGATATGGTCACGCTCCTCAGCTCTCACTATCACAAGGAAATTCTAGCTGTAAAAACAAGAGAAAAGGACAGAGGAAGACATAGCCTTCTTATTGAAGGCATCAGCTGAAAGTCAAACTCACGATTTCTGGCTACATACTCTTGGTCAGAGCCTCCACGGCTGGGCCTGTCTGAGCAGGGGCCTGGGAATGTCTTTAGGTGGGAGACCATGCTACACCCACACCCCGTTTAAGCTGAGAGGCTCTGTCACTAAAGGTAGAGAGTGGGAGGGCGGAAGAAGGAGAGAGATGGGTGGAGAACCAGAGCCGGCTTTGCAGGCTTCTTCGGGAATGCAGCCACTAGCTCCTACCCGAAGGAGTCGGAGTCCCATCGAGTCGTTGCCTTTGATCCGCGGTTTCAGATCTTTGGGTTTGTGAGGTGTTTTCTATTCTGAGTGTGTCCTTTCATTGCTCCACTACCTGAAAGCTAGAATATGAGGCGTTTGCTTCAGTCTTAATCTCTGCTATGCCCAGTTTAGAATGATGGAGAATGAAGCGGGCAGAGAACATCTGTAGCAAACACATTTCCTTGCAGAAGGTGTGGAACGGGGACAACGGCAGTTGCTCTTCAGGACAGTTGCCTCTTCTGGGCAAGGACTCTGGCCACCCTCGGCCCTGGCCTGCAGGCCGGTGCCTGGCCCAGAGCATGCTAAGTAGCTGCGCGTTCGTTTGGAGACCATTCTCTTCAACAGCTGGGGTGCTTGCTCTTGGGAGTTCTTCCTTCTGCGCTGTACTCCACGGCCACCTCTGAAATGGGCACTGGGAGAGGTTTCTTCTTGCAGCCGTGGCAGTCCTCCGGTTGCTTCGTATGTCAAACAACAGCGGGCTTTGAAGGTCAGGCTGGTACTTTCTTAAATAGCAAAGTACATTCAACAGCCTAATTTGCTTGCCTTTGATCAATTCTGTGTGCCAGAAACTCAGCGAAAAATACAATGTGTATACGTATATGTTTTTATACTTGGTAATTTCGCTCCTTTATTTCCTAGCCTCCGTGGTTTGCACAGCTCCATAATTTTCAGTGCAATGGGGGCCAGTGGACGCTATTGAAATGATAGATGATGTCTTTGGATTCCCACAAAGTACAGCCTCAGACAAGCGGCCGTATGACAATGATTCACTAGTGAGTGTGACCGAGGAGAACCAACAAAGGAGTTGGAAGGGTGACCAGGATGTGAAGGACGGCAGGCAAGGTCAGGGAGGGCCCTTCGCCTCCACTGTCCAGAGGGGCTCTGGGGATGGTAGAGTGATGGAAATCACTTGAAATTCATCCTAGTCAGGTACTGAGGGAGTTAGAGCATTTATACTTCTGCACCGGCTGGTCATTATTCTGGGGGCTGCCCCAGGTTAATTAAAGGAACTCCTGGCTCTCTCCCAGTTTGAGCCAAAGTAGTTCCAGCAGCAGCAGGGCGGCCTGCCAAAAATGAGATGCTGGCTCCAGGGAGAGGAAGCAGTCTTGGAGCGTCTCTATGCACTGCTCAAATGTAAAGCAATCACAGTGAATACTGGCACAGTGAATATATCCCAGTCTCCTTAGGATATGGATGCAAAATCCTTAATCGGAGAATTAATTCAATGAGCTGACTCCCAGCCTCACATGCTACCTGCACAGGCTCTGTGCAGGGGTCTCTTGTAAGCATCAACAGTGTGCTATGATGAGATCCTGAAAGGCTGGCGGAAGCTGGCAAAGGGTGAGAATTCTTACCAAAGTCAGGTGTCCTAGATGAGAGGGATTAAAAAAAGACTTATAGAGATAATCCTGAAGAAATGCTTACCTCAGTATTGTTTACAGTAGCATCAAATTGGTAATAACCACGGGCTTCATTTCATTAGATAGAATGTCTCACCATATTATGCAAACATTAAATTTTTTCAGAGAGCTATTTTAGATTTATAAAATACATACCTATATTTATATAATCCCTCAGATATAAAAATATAATACAGTTAAGTCTCTTACATGCCCCATTGTCTATTAGCTGAAATCCCAAGTGTCCAACCCACAAAACATCATAGATAAACTTATCTTCCAGAGTTTTTAAAATGCCCATTCAATCATACAAACATAGATTTTTCTTTTTCTTATTCTATACACAATATGTGGCAGGCCATCTTCATCATTTTACAGTATGTTTTTATCACTTAATGATGTCTTTATGTTCTTTCCATATAAATACAAGGAAGGATTCCTGATTTTTTTATTAATTTAAGGATCATAATTCCATTGTGTATTTAACCAGACTCCAGTTCACAAACCTTTGGGTTATTTTTATCTTCTGCTGTTACATCAGGTTCTGCATAAATCAACTTGTACGTTCATTACATACATAATTTTGCACCTGTGTAAACATATCTGTAGAATAATTCTCTAAAAATATGATTGTTCAGTTGAAGGGGATAAGCTTTTGAAATGTCAGTGGGCACTGCCAAATTGCCGTCTACAAAGGATCGCATGAATTTTCTATCCCACCAGCAGTATATCAGAGTTTGCTTTTCCCCATAGCTTATACTAAAGTGCATTGTGAAACTTTTGGATTTCTCTCAGTTCTACACATGAAAATGGCATTTCAGGATGTGGATGGTCTATTTCTGTGACAGCCCCCAGCCCCAAGCTTCCCTGGTGGCTCAGACGGTGAAGAATCCGCCTGCAATGCAGGAGACCTGGGTTCAAACCCTGTGTCGGGAAGAGCGACTGGAGAAGGGAAAGGCTAACCACTCCAGTATTCTTGCCTGGAGAATCCCATGGACAGAGGAGCCTGGTGGGCTACAGTCCATGGGGTCACAAAGAGTTGGACATAATTGAGTGACTAACATTTTCACTGCCCCCCCAAAAGCACTGATTTGAAATAACCATGCGCCAGCGTGGTGCATCACTCTGGGAGGTGGCTGGGCAGTTCTGGTTTTCTCTAGGTGTACTCTTGTAACCGCATTCAGCTGGAGGTCTCCTGGGGTTGAGTCTGCTGGATCTCCTTGGAAAATGGATTGTGTCTCTCCATGTGGTCTATAATTTCCAACAAAGCCACACTGAACATTTTTACAGGGTGGCAAGAACCTTCCAGGAGGCGATCCCAAACGTGCGTCACATTTTCTGAGGCCCTAATAGCGAGGCGATTCCCAGGACTCAGGCCAAAGGCCCGGTCAGGGAGCCTCACTGCCATCTGGAGGCCTGCTCACTGAAGGGGCAGTTGCGGTGAGTCCACCTAATTTAACGTGGTTAGTTTGTGTTTCTCTTGTTGTGCATGGATTTGAGGAATCGGAACATCTTTTTACAGGTTTAGCAGCCCTTTTTTTCCTTTTCTAATAAATGTCTAATGTATCTTTAGCCAGTTTTATTTCTCCAAAGCTTTATTGGATTTTTGCTTCTAAAGTTTTAGGAATTTTCCATATAATAGGGAGATTGTTCTCTTTTCCATGGTGTGAGCTAGAGATCCTTTTTCAAAAACACAGTGGCTTTAAAACATGGCCTATGGCAACATTGCACTGGTGGATATTCTGCATTTTATGTAGGCATTACTGCTTTTTAAGATATTTTTGAGGAATTCTGTGCAATGCTACATCAGAACCCTTTTTTAAAAATTACCGATTGCTGCATTAATTGGATTTTTCCAAACTAATCTTTATAGATTTTTCTGTGGTATTTAAGTTTTTATTTTTATTTGATCCACTCTAGTACTTTTCTGGTATTAACAGTCTGGTATTATCCACTCTAGTATTTTTCTAGTACTAACAGTCTTCATGTTAACATGGTACAATAAGTCCCCGACATATGAATGAGTTCTCTTCTGAGAGCATGTTCATTCTTAAGTCCAATTTGTCCATAAGCTCAACAAAGTTAGCCCAGATACTCAACTAGCACAATCGGGCACCTGTGCTGCTGCCTGTCCCACTGCCTCCTGAACATCCTTGGTTTGAAATAAAGATGCTGCACTGCTGTGCTCTGCACAGTTCTGGGAAGTGCGCACGACTGCTTGTAGAGGGTGCGTGCACGGCACAGGGGCTCCGGATACATGAACCAGCTTCTGTGGCTGGATGTGAGGACACTCAGTAGCAGCTTTGAAAGTCTGCAACTTGAAGGCTCCTCTGTAGGGGATTTTCTGTAGTCTTTTCTGCATTTTCATGAAGCATCTTTCTGCTGTGCCAATTAATTACGAGCTGTTAAATCAGGTGGATTTCCATGTGGTAGTTTTTGCTGGACTTTCCTGAGTGTGGGGAGACAGCAGAGGGCAGGCCAGAATAGCCGTCCTGATAACATCGCTGATGCAGATGGCTTCCTGCATTTATGACTTTTATGTGTGACTCACTGAGCCCTTCTGGCAAATAAAAAATATACCATGTGTATTTCAAAGCAATCTTTCTCCAAAATGAAAGGCTAATTTGATACCTTCCGCGATATACCGCTGTTGGCCCTTTCACCGCTCCTGGGCCTTCTCTCCTCACCTATTCCTGTGTAACTGACTATTTTCTCAGTTGTCTTTTTCAGCCTTCATATGTATCATCTATGGTCCGAGTTTAACTGAAATGAAGTTTATGGGGATTTTTCTTTCATTCCCTTTTTTACATGTATTAAGTTTTGGTATGATGTTTATGGCTATAAACCAAATATATAGTATAAGTTTTATTCTTATGGAAAATAATTCAGAGAAAATTTTTATTGTATAAGTAAGAAGCAACTTCCATTATATAACCGTAAGGGATTTGAATTAGGTTGTGCCTGAACGGCCTAGTGGTTTCCCCTACTTTCTTCAGTTTAAGTCTGAATTTTGCAATAAGGAGTTCAGGATCTGAGTCAGCTCCCAGTCTTGTTCTGCTGCCTGTATAGAGCTTCTCCATCTTCTGCTGCAAAGAATATAATCAATCTGATTTGGGCACTGACCATCTGGTGACGTCCATGTGTAGAGTCATCTCTTGTGTTATGGAAGGGGGTGTGTGCTGTGACCAGTGCTTCTTGGCCAAAACTCTGTTAGCCTTCGCCCTGCTTCATTCTGTACTCCAAGGCCAGACTCTCCTGTTACTTCAGGTATCTCTTGCTTCCTACTTTTGCATTCTAACCCTATGATGAAAAGAACTTTTTGTTGTTGTTGTTCGTTCTAGAAGGTCTTGTAGATTTTCATAGATCTGTTCAGCTTCAGCTTCTTCAGCATTAGTGGTTGGGGCACAGACTTGAATTACTGTGATATTGAATGATTTGCCTTGGAAATGAGCCGAGATCATTCCGTCTTTATCGAGATTGCACCTAAGTGCTAAGCACATTTAGTACTTAACACATTAGTAATATACCAACTGCATTTCAGACTCTTCCGTTGACTGTGCGGATTACTCCATCATTCTCAGGGATTCTTGCCCACAGTAGTGGATAAAATGGGTGAATTAAATTCACCCATCCCTATTCATGTCAGTTCACTGAGGAAAAGCTGTGAAAACTCTAAACAGCATATTAAATGCAGAGATATCACTTTGTCGACCAAGGCCCGTATGGTCAAGCTATGGTTTTTCCAGTAGTCCTATGTGGATGTGCGAATTGGACCACAAATAAGACTGAGCACCAAAGAGCTTATGCTTTCAAACTGTAGGGCTGGAGAAGACTCTTGATAGTCCTCTGGACGGCAAGGAGAGCAAACCAGTCAATCCTAAGGGAAATCAGTCCTGAATATTCACTGGAAGGACTGATGCTGAAGATGAAGAGCCAATAATGTGGCCCCTGATGTGAATAACTGACTCCTTGGACAAGACCCTGATGCAGGGAAAGACTGAAGGCAGGAGGAGAGGGGACGACAGAGGATGAGATGGCTGGATGGCATCACCGACTCGATGGGCATGAGTTTGAGCGAGCTCAGGGAGATGGTGACGGTAAGGGAAGCCTGGCGTGCTGCAGTCCATGGGGTCACAAAAGTAAGACACAACCGAACAACTGAACAACAACAACAAAAGGAACAACTGTCTTTCTGCAAAATTAAATAGGGGACAGTCCCAAAGATAGTTCTGAAAGAGTATGAATTTTAAAAGTCTGGAAAGAAAAGGGTTTTGGAATTCAACAGGCTTGGGTTCATAAGGACCCTCATCTAATTGCTAACTGATTTTTATCAGATGCAAATTACTACAAAATTCTCAGATTCAATTTCCTCATTTGTAGCATTATACTACTAATGTTTCTTCCATGTGTTCTTAGGAGGATTGAGTACAATATATTTTAAGTGATACAACCATAGTTGTCTTTTCTGCTGCTGCTGCTAAGTCACTTCAGTCATGTCCGACTCTGTGCAACCCCATAGACGGAAGCCCACCAGATTCCCCCATCCCTGGGATTCTCCAGGCAAGAACAATGGAGTGGGTTGCCATTTCCTTCTCCAATGCATGAAAGTGAAAAGTGAAAGGGAAGTCGTTCAGTCATGTCCGACTCTTCGCAACGCCATGGACTGCAGCCTACCAGGCTCCCCCTTCCCTGGGACTTTCCAGGCAAGAGTCCTGGAGTGGGCTGCCACTGCCTTCTTTGAGTTGTCTTTTCTATCACATATTAAAAACAATTATTTGATATAGGCAGAGTAATAGAGAAATGGCTGGGTATAAATAGTTTTAAAATCACTAAATATGTTGAAAAATTGACATACTGTTGAAGTTTTTAAATTTTGTAGAATAAATGGCTTTTATCTAAATAGCTGTAAAATGCTTCATAATGTTGAAAAACGTTGAGCTTTACCTCCCACTTAAAGGCAAAATATGTCATAGTACTGATGGTTCATCTTAGGCGTCATCTTGGCTAGACTAGGTGAACAGCTAATTGGTCCCACATCCATCAAGATGTTGCTGTGAAGGTATTTTTAGGTGGGACTGACACTTTATTTTCTTTCCCCATCCCCAGTTTAATTGAGAAACAAATTGGCATGTGTCAGTATGCGTTTCAGTTGTGCCGCGTGATGCACTGTCAACTGAGGATCACAATGGGTTTCAGCAACACCCATAATCTCACGGAGAGACAATGAGGAAAAGGGAGCACGTTTTCCTTGTGTTGACAACACTTAGATTCTACTCCCTCAATAACTTTCAGTGTATCATGCAGCAATCTCAACTATACTCACCAGATTGTATGTTATATCTCTAGTGCTTTTTAATCTTCTAACTAGAACTTTCTCATTTTGACCAGCTTTTTCCAATCTTCCCACCTCCTTTCTCCTATCTCTGAGAACCATAGATCTGACCTCTTTTTCTTTAAGCTTTGTGTTCTTTAAATTTGTTTGTTTGTTTTTTTTTGAGTCCACATAAGTGAGATCATAAAGTATTTGTCTTTCTCTGTCTGATTTTTTTCACATAGCATCATGCCCTCAAGATCCATCTTCAGTTCAGTCAGTTCAGTTGTTCTGACTCTGTGGCCTCACGGACTGAAGCATGCCAGGCCTCCATCACCAACTCCCAAAGCCTACTCAAACTCATTTCCGTCTGCCATGATGCCATCCAGCCATCTCATCCTCCGTCGTCCCCTCTCCTCTTGCCTTCAATCTTTCCCAGCATCAGGGTCTTTTCCATTGAGTTAGTTCTTTGCATCAGGTGGCCAAAGTATTGGAGTTTCAGCTTCAGATCAGTCCTTCCAATGAATATTCAGGACTGATTTCCTTTAGAATGGACTGGTCGGATCTCCTTGCAGTCCCAGGGACTCTCAAGAGTCCTTCTCCAACACCACAGTTCAAAAGCATCAATTCTTCTGTGCTCAGCTTTCTTCACACTCCAACTCTCACATCCATACATGACTACTGAAAAAATCATAGCCTTGACTAGTTGGACCTTTGCTGGCAAAGTAATGTCTCTGCTTTTTAATATGCTGTCTAAGTTGGTCATAACTTTTCTTCCAAGGAGTAAGCGTCTTTCAATTTCATGGCTGCAGTCATCATCTGCTGTGATTTTGGAGGCCAAGAAAATGAAGCCTGTCACTGTTTCCATTGTTTCCCCATCTATTTGCCATGAAGTGATGGGACCAGATGTCGTGATCTTAGTTTTCTGAATATTGAGCTTTAAGTCAACTTTTTCACTCTCCTCTTGCACTTTCATCAAGAGGCTCTTTAGTTCTTCCTCACTTGTGCTCAAGATTGCCGGGAGCAAGATCCATCTCTGTTGACACAATGGTACCGCCTCCCCACTCGTCCTTATGGTGGAGTAGTATTCCGTCGTGTGTCTACCCAGCTTCTTTATTCACTGATCTATTAATAGAGATGGATGTGGTTGTCCTGTCTTAGTTGTAAAAATAATGCTGCTGTGGGCACTAGGTGGCAGATATCTTTTCAAGCTGGTATCTTCATTCCCTTTGTATATGTTCCCAGAAGCGGAATTGCTGGATCTTATGGTGGTTCTATTTCAAATTTTTTGAGGAATCTCTGTACCATTTTCCGCAGTGGCTGCACCAATTTACATTCCCATGTACTCTGCAAATGAGGAGAGCATGGGCTCTCTATGAGCAGGGCTGCTGGATGGGTGAGCAGCTCCCATGTGCTTGGGTCAGGTTCCCTGTGTGTGTAGGCTGAAGGCTGCATTCAGCAACGAACGAAGACATGGATTAGTTTCCCATTTCAGGCGCCCAGGAGATGCAGCTCTTAACCTAGTAAAGCCCTCTGGTGTCTGAGCTCAAGCTGACCCGCACTGCAAGCACCCTGCCTTAGTAGGGCTGCCAGCTCCGCTCTGCAGCCGCTCGGCCCTGCCTGCCCACTCGGCCCTGCCTGCCCGCATCTTGGCTGGAGCATTGCCATCTTGCCCAGCGTCCTGGTCAGAGGGGGCCAGGAGACAGTCTCCCGAGCAGGTGGTGCTGTTTCGCAGTTATCCCGCCGGGATGGGATGAGGAAAGGACCCTCCAGGCTGCGCCCAGCGGCGTGCGTCCTAGTTCAGGACGGCACCGTGAGTGCCTTCTCCTGACTTGGCCATCCACCCTCATCCCAGCTCACCACCAGGGGCCCTCTGCCCCATGGGGTCAGCAAAGCAGAGAGCTGGGATTATAATCAGCGATGGAAAGCCAGTGCAAAGGCGGTGTCAAGAGCAGCCGCACCAGGGGGTGGACGCTTACGTGTGCGGAATTGGCGCCCCTTGGGCAGCAGCTCGAGTCTCCCGGCTCTGCCCGCCTCAAGTGCTGGCAGCCGACATCTCTCCAGTTCCAGCAGAAAGCATAGGAGCCCCAGGATTCTCAGACCTTCTGCGGAGGTGACGGCTCTTGCTAGCTACAGGCATTAAAGGTGAAAGAGGTAAGGGAGCCAGTTAGGAGAGTAGGGCCAACAAGATATATTTGGTTGTTCCTTCCTGACAATAAGAATGAAATAATGCCACGTGCAACTGCATGGATAGACCGATATTGTTAAACTGAGTGAAATAAGTCAAACAAAGAAAGAGAAATATGGTGGAGAATCTAGACGGTAAGCAGACTCTCAGACCTAGAGAATGAATTTATGGTTATTGGAGGGGAAGGGTGGGGAAGGGGTGGAGAGGGAGTTTGGGATGGACATGTACACGCTGCTGTATTTAGGATGGGTAACCACCCAGGGTCTACTGTTGAGTGCAGGCAGCTCTGCTCAGGATTATGTAATAACCCAACTGGGAAAGAAATTTGAAAAAGAATAGATAGAGGTGAATGGATAACTGAATTACTTTGCAATACACTGAAGATAACACAATGTTGGTAACTATACTCCAATATGAAGTTTTAAAAGTTAAAAAAAATCAGCAAGGAAATCTTAAACAAGGAGAGAATAAGTCAGTGGTGCAGTTGACACTAGTTTAGAGCAAGAATTAATCTCATATCAGTGTCTACAGAGTTTGAAGTCACAGGAGAAGACTGGAGACAGGAAAATGAGCTTCTAAAACTGGAAAGAGAAAAAAACCCAAACACTGAGCAGTCACTAAGTCAAAAAGAGATAGCATCCAATGTCACCGAAGCTCAAAATATCTGTTATCAAGAGACTCTGGTTTTCTGCAGTTAACCCCCCAACACTAGAAAATTTGGATAAGATATCTAATTTCTTTTTTTTAACTTCCTCACATTTGATCTTTTAAAAAGTTTTCACTGCTATTACTCTAATTCAGAACTGAGACTCATTTCGCAGGAGATGTCTGATTTTTCTAGTTTATCTCGACCGATGATTCTCAAAAGTGGGTTCCCCCAAATGCAGGATCAGCAGCTCCAGAGAGCAATCGGCAATGCAGTGTCTCCAACTCTGCTGGAGATACTCTGGTCAGAACTCGGGATGGGAGCCAGCAAGCCGTGTCTTAACAAGCATGGTACTGTCAACGCACGCTTGAGCTGAGAGCCACTGAGCTGGGCAATTAGGCCCCCCTGGTGGCTCAGGTGGTAAAGAATCCACCTGTGATGCAGGAGACCTGGGTTCAGTCCTTGGGTAGGGATGATCCCCTGGAGAAGGGAATGGCTACCCACTCCAGTATTCTTGCCTGGAGAACCCCGTGTACACAGAAGCCTGGTGGTCTACAGTCCATGGGGTTGCAAAGAGTTGGACACAACTGAGTTACTAACATTTCACTTCAATAACCCCCTAAATTTCAGAGATGCAACATATTGTATGTATTTTTATCACTCATACAAAGTGTTACAGTGACCTCTTCAGTGCAGTATTTTTCCAAATGGTGATTCAGAAATTCAAACAATTTCTATCCCGCGGCTTCTACCGTCTCAACACAAGCCCTCCAGGATCACAAAGACAAAGGGAGAGAGAGCTGGTAAGTTAGTCTATTAGCTTTTAAATATTTTTTTTTAATTTTTATTTATTTATTTATTTTTTTACATGATAGTATACATGTTTTTATGCCATTCTCCCAAACCAACCCACCCTCTCCCTCTCCCTCAGAGTCCAAAAGT
>SJYF01000263.1:837034-856491 GCA_006410515.1 Procapra przewalskii | reverse complement strand
ATCAGATTTTAACCATGGGCATTTTAAAGTATTTTTGTCATTCATAGATAAGTTTGTTTTTTTTTTAAATTCAGATGCTTTTGTGAAAGTGTTTCATCTTCAGAGAGATTCATAGAAAGGGCTCGAACAAGTACTCTAGATACAGTTTCTGAAAATCTTTAAATCATAAAATTGAACTGAGTAAGAAATTTATGACTTTTATGAAAAAACTGGACTCATAAAATTGCCAACAAAAGATACAAATCAACAAGAATTAATTTCATGGGATTAATTCTTGGGATTAATAAACTGATAAGGGTGACTACAATGCACATGAGTTTTAATTGAAACTGTTGCTGGTTCTTTAATATTGTGTTTTTCCAGATTTAAGAAAACTCTCTCTTAAGCTATAACTTATAGCAATCTGGTAAATTTTATCTTTGTGAACTAAGATAAAACATTTAACTTTCTCCCTGCCTGATCCCTCAAGAATTTGAAGACTTCTAGTGACTGTTGACATAAGTTATTTACATAAATCCAATAAGAATTTGCCCTCTTGTAATAGGACACAGTTGGAAATGTTGGTTACATTTCCAGGGCTTTGACTGAATGTGCTATTTGAGAACGAGGTACGTAGACTTAGATTTAGCCAGGCAGCTTTAAGGGACTCAGGCTGACTTTACAGCCATAAAGCCTCTCGGGAAAACGTCCTGATATCTTGCTCACAGGGTTCATTTGTGCCTCACCAGTTGACTAAAAAGCTCACTTCCTAGCAGCCCAGGAATTTTGAGATGTTTTGTGGAACTAAATAAGAAACGAATTTACCCAAATCTTTAACTATTATAGGCAAAATCAGACGGTGAGCCTTGCCTTGTCTTGGCTTCCTAGCCTTTAGCACTTTCAAATGTTCAGTCTGAGATTCCTTATCCAGAGTCTCAGCAAGGCTCATTTAAAAGAGTCTAACGATTGATAGATTCTATATAGGCTTCCTAGATGGTGCCAGTGGTAAAGAACCCACCTGCAATGCAGGAGATAGAAGAGATGCGTGTTCTGTCCCTGGGTCGGGAAGATCCCCTGGAGAAGGAAGTGCAACCCACTCCAGTTATTCTTGCCTGGAGAATTCCATGACAGAGGAGCCTGGCGGGCCACAGTCCATGGGGTGGCAAAAAGTCGGACACAGCATGACTGAAGCCACTTAGTACATACAGTCAAGAGTTATTCTTGCTGCACTTATGTAAATAACCAGGTCAAGTTTATTGAAACTAGACATAATTTGCAAACAAGTGAGTTTTACCATGATTACGTCTGGTAGAAATGTGGGTGATTTTAGAGAGAGAGAAAAAAGCCTTGTGTTTGCTCCCTGATAGATACTAGATACCAGTGCTGTTCCCGCCTCTGAAGCTTTGTTTTCTACCCGTAAACCAGACTGGATCCTGAATTCTGGTTTCCTTAAACATGCGATGGATCTTCAGACAAGCACGTCCTATTTTCTCCCACTCTTTGGACTTGCAGTCACTAACAACAAAAACTGTCCTTTTCCTTGAAGCCTCGAAAATTGAAGGAGAAAGACACGACGTAAATTTCAGAGATGTTAGCTCATTTTTAGAAAATCCTTATGCCTGTTGCTGTGTGGGCCACTTAGGAAGTTTACCTGAGCGCATGATAGCACCATCAGAAGCATTAAAGGATGCTCTGATCCCAACATCTGGAAACCTTTTGGACCAGCAGTTCCCAAGACTCAGACTAGGTACATAGCCTTTCCTGACAATTAACCTTTCTCTGACTTGTATTTCCATGGAAGGCCTCTTAGGAAATTCCTCATTGCTCACACCAGACAGGCCTAAGTTGAAAGCTCACCTGTTGGTCCTCCTGAAATGAGCCACGACTGCCCGACTGGAACGACTGACTCTCAGAACCGGGAGACTGGCTCAGAGAGGTGTGCAGCATCTAGCTGTTTGGTTCTGGATTGTGAAACATTTTATTGAAAGTTTCAAAGGTGAGAACTGAAAAGGAGCTGAATATACTACCTTAGAAAATGCCTTTGGGGCATACTGTTTATTTTGAGCTGGTTATTTTAAAGAAACTATAAGCATAGAAAAAGCCATGGAAATTGAGAGCTTGCTGTTTAGAGATATTTATGTATATAGACGGAGAGGGTGATGGCACCCATGCCAGCGCTCTTGCCTGGGAAACCCCATGACGGAGGAGCCTCGTAGGCTGCAGTCCACGGGGTCATGAAGAGTCGGACACGACTGAACGACTTCACTTTCAGTTTTCACTTTCATGCATTGGAGAAGGAAATGGAAACCCACTCCAGTGTTCTTGCCTGGAGAATCCCAGGGACGGGGGAGCCTGGTGGGCTGCCATCTGTGGGGCAGCACAGAGTCAGACATGACTGAAGCGGCTTAGCAGCAGCAGCATATATATAATGGAAATCTATCTTTTTAAGGGTGTCTCCCTCTGCCAGGAATGGTCATTTGGTCTATCAGGAGTGGAGAATGACCAAATCCCTAGAATTTGTATCAGTAGAGAAGGTAATCTGTCAGATCTGTGTGATAGGCAGATCCTCATTTGCTATGCTTCACTGAGTCTCTCCCATACCTGGCTACCCTCTCCTCAGCATTTTTGTCTTTAGCTGAAGATAGTATTTAAGGTGGTGGCTTGGGGCATTTTAAAGAGTTTTTCAGTTTTCTTACGTTATCTCTCACACACGCAAGAGGAATGCATGTTACTGAACCTCTGTTTTTCTCCTGTTTATCTGTCTTTTATTTCAGGGGTCTTTTAGCCAAGAATCTGGAATGGTACAGGGAAAATTATTTTTCCTTCCACACAGTTTTGTAGTTTTGAGTCTGAAAGCTAGAAAATCAGGCAGAATTTTTAGGTTTCAGTCTGGAGGAAGAATTCCTTCCTTTGGGGGACCCTCAGGGTTTGCTCGTGAGGCCTGATTGGATGAAGCCTGTGGACATCATGGAGGATAATCTGTTTTACCCAAAGGACAGACGTAATTGTTCTCAAGGAGATGACGGCCCCAGGACAGCCCCACAGGCTGCCGCCGATCTCCCCCCTTCGCAAGGAGAAGGTCTCACAGGCGCCCTGAGCCCCCCAGAGACCCCGGGACACAGAGCAGAGCGGGAGGCCAGCCTCTGCCCCACTGACTCGCGCCCACCGCCTGCAGCGGGAGGGGAGCGAGGGCGCCCGACGATCCTGCGGCCCGGGATGCGCCTCCTCCCGGAGGCTCCCCGTGAGGCCCTAACTTCTCCAGCGGGAAAGCGCAGCCCCGGGAGACCCCAGGCACCCCAGGGTCATGAGTCACTTCATGCAAGGCCTGCCCTGGGCTTGCTCAGTGTAACGGCAGGGCGATCGTGGGCTCAGCTCCGGGAATCCAACCGCGGTGCGCATGGGGGAAGGGGCGCGTATCAGATCACCAGCAGCGCCGGGACCCGGGCCAGCTGGATTCATCCCCGCAGGGGTCAAGTACAGTGACCGCCTGCGACTTTGTCCATCCAGGCAGCCAAGTGGGTGGCGCGCTCTGCCCAGGAAACTCACGGAGGCGCAGAGCTGCCTGGCGGTGGTCCTCAAATAGTTCTGCTGGCCCGAGAGCCCGGCTTGCCCACGCCGTAGCCCCACCCGCTGTGGAGAGGGATCTACCCACCACATGGCCAGAGCCGCCGGCCAGGGCACCAGCAAGCTCTGTAGCCCAGCAACATTCAAGCTGAGATGCCGGCAGGTGAAGCTGAGCACCCAGAGTGCAAAGGCGTTGCTAGGTGTGGGTGGTCCCCTCACTGCACTCAGGAGGAATAATTCATAGCCAAGGCTTAAGTTAGCTCCCAGCCTCTTCCAAAGATAAAGGCTGCTTGAGGACAATCAGCCTTTCCCTATCCTGCCCAGGCACATGAGCTGAGACGTTCCTCATTCTGACTGTGGGGATCCCATTGGACCCAAAGGACCGGTAAGAGTTTCTGGAACCTGTATAACCAGCAATATTCAAGCTGAGAGGTGGCTGGGCGGAGCTTGTCACCTCCAGAATAGATCCAGGACTGCGTATAAAGGGTTTCCTTGCTATGCCCAGCAAGGGGGCTGATTTATAGCTCAGACTGAGGGTATCTGCAACTCCTCCAGCCAGGCACTTGTTTGGGAGAGATTGGCAGAAGCCTGGTGTGTCCCTTCCCCATCCAGCCAAGGCAAGGGAGCTAAGACACAGCTCAAACCACTGCAAAGGGTCTCCAAGCTCCATCTGTCCAGAAGGGATGGGAAAACAAATGAACAAAAGACAATACACAAAAAGCTATATTCAACAGCAACACTAAAGCAAAGAGGCATGCAGGCAGAGCTGGTGGTCTGAAGAGCAAAGCCGGCGGTCATGATCAGCCGAACATGGGGCGCGAGTCAGCCCGAGTTACAACAACACCCGAGACTTTTACTGGCTTAGAGCTGCTTTCCCCGCTGCACACACACACACACATACAGGGACACTAAGTTGTTCTCTGCTCGTTGCTGATTGCAGCCTTCAGCCTGCTCGACCAGGATTCGTGTCGCCTATGAGAAGGGATGAGCCTGTCCCACCACCCTGCTTAAAGTGACACTTGGGAGGAGAGCTCAGCCCGTGGCTTCCCCGCTTGCAGAGCAGAACCAGCGACTTTGCGTGACCAGGGAGTTCAATGCACACTCTTGCCTGATTCAGGGGCTCAAACTCAAGCCATATCAGCCCCCGATCCCATTCTTCCACCCTGCCAAGGCAGGGAAACTAACTCATGAGTGAGGGAGTGAGTGAGGGAGTGAGTGAAGTCACTCAGTCGTGTCCCACTCTTTGCGACCCCGTGGACTGTAGCCTACCAGGCTCCTCTGTCCATAGGATTCTCCAGGCAAGAATACTGGAGTGGGTTGCCATTTCCTTCTCCAGGGGATCTTCCTGACCCAGGGATCAAACCTGGGTCTCCCACATTGGAGGCAGACGCTTTAACCTCTGAGCCACCAGGGAATCTGAAGGTAACTCATGGCCCAGTCTCTCCTGGATTACCCCAGGAGAGTACACAGCCCCGGCCGCGTGGAACACTGGCTGGGGGTGGGGGGGGCCGTCCTACAGCATCACTCATCCAGGGGCCAAGCCAGCAGTCCCGGTCGGCTGTCCTCAGCCAGGAAACACTGCCATCCCAGGCCTCGGGTCAGACAGCTGCCTCACCACAAACAGACCGTAGTGGGAGCCCCTTCTTGCCCAGAAAGCCAACCTGAACTGAACTTTACCGACCAACACAAGGAATCAGAGCCACAGAAAGCCAGATCACCATGACACCACTGAAGAAGACTAGCAAAGGGCCGATCACTGACTCTAAAGGTAACAAAATCTGTACCCTGTCAGGCAAAGAATTCAGAATAATCCTCTTAAGAAAGTTTAGCAAACTGCAAGGACACAGATGCAGGCCGCTAGATGACATCAGGAATATAATGCATGAACAAGAAATGAGAAGCTCAAGAAAGAAATGAAAGCCATTAAAATGACCCAAAGAGAAATTCTAGAGTTGAAAAGCACAGTAACTGAACTGAAGAATTCAACAGAAATTTTCAAAGCAGACTTCACTGTGCTGAAGAAACGGGGACGTGGGCGGCAGGACAGCGGGAATTATAAGGTCAGAGGAGCAAAGGCTAAGTGAGGGAAGCTTGCAGGACTCCGTGAGAAGAAACAACACCTGCCTCCTGGGAGTTCCAAAGGGAGAGAAAGATCGAGCATATTGAAAGTAACGATGGCCAAAAACTTCCCAGCCCGGGGAGAGACGTGGACATTCAGCCCACGCAGCTCAGAAGACAGCACATAGGTTTAATCACAATAAGCCTGCACTGAGACACATCATAATTAAATTGTCAAAAGTCTAAGAAAGTAAGAAATATCTTTTTCCATTCCATCACTCTATGTGTGCTTTTAAGACCAAAGTGAGTCTTTTGTAGCAGCCTATCATTGAGATGTTTTTATCCTGTCAGCCACCTGTGCCTTTTCATTAGAAAATTTTCTCCATTTATGTGAAAATAATTATTGATAGGTAAAAATTTAGTATCATTATTCACCTGTATGTGAATTCTAAACAAGAAGCAAACAAAAACTCCCCTTCAAATTAATAGAAAAAGAAATCAGATTACAGGCAAGGTTTGGGGGAAGAGGGATTTGAAGGCAGTTATTTAAAAGGTACAGACTTTCAGTTGTAAAATAAATAAGTACTAGGGATATAATGTACAACACTGAATATAGTTAACACTGCTGTATGATAGATAAGAAAAAGCTTCACATTTTATCTGTATGAGATGATGAAAGTGAAAGTGTGTCTGATCTTTGTGACTCCCTTGACTGCAGCCCACCCGGCTCCCCTGTCCATGGTATTCTCCAGGCGAGAATACCAGAGGGGGCTGCCATTCCCTGCTCCAGGGCATCTTTCTGACCCAGAGACTGACCCCGGGTTTCCTGAACTGCAGGCAGATTCCTTACCATCTGAGCCGCCAGCAAAGCCCACCGACTGTGGTCATCATTTTACAGTATATGTAAATCAAACCTTTAAGTGTTATACCTTAGGCTATATGATAATGTTTGGTAATTATGTCCTAATAAAACTGCAAAAAATGTGTTAAATACTAACCAACTGACGTTTCCATCTGTATATACAACAGCCTGCCAATTGCAGTGTTTCTGGTGGAAGATGTTCCCTTATAACCGCGGTCTAGGATGGAGCTCTGCCAAGCTGCAGTACACTTCGCTGGCAAATGGAAGACCATCCATCTACATCTAGCGGATTTCACAGAAATATTTGTTGTAACCAGGACAACCATCAATGGTGGTGTGTGGCTGGATTACTGGCACCCTGAAGAAATTAGTAGAAGGCTAACTTTCCCATTAAATCTAGCATCCTCCAGGTATGCGTGCTGCTAAGTTAAGTTGCTAAGTCGCTTCAGTCGTGTCCGACTCTGTGTGACCCCACAGACGGAAGCCCACCAGGCTCCCCCACCCCTGGGATTCTCCAGGCAAAAACACTGGAGTGGGTTGCCATTTCCTTCTCCAATGCAGGAAAGTGAAAAGTGAAAAGTGAAAATGATGTCACTCAGTCGTGTCTGACTCTTAGCGACCCCATGGACTGCAGCCCACCAGGCTCCTCCACCCATGGGATTTTCTAGGCAAGAGTACTGGAGTGGGGTGCCATTGCCTTCTCCAATGGCAACTTTCCCATTAAATCTAGCATCCTCCAGGTACGCGTGCAGCAACAGAAAAACATGTCCTTTTCCATGGCTTTACCCTTGAATGGGCAGCCTCTCTAGTTAAAGTCCTATCATCCCATCTTAGATTGTGGAGGTGAAACTTGAATGATCATTAGAAATACTTGGGCAATGTTTCTGAAACTATAGGCTATTGATAACCAGTATGAGAAATTCTCATTCACAGACTGTACAGTGGAGGTTGACAATGCACACAGTTTAAGAAAAATGTTCTCCCTGTGACTCTGGCCATCAGCCAGATTTTAGCAGCACTGATGTAGAAGCTACAAGATGCAATTGATTGGACAAATAATACCAGATGCCTAATTTGGGAAGGCTCATAGCCTTGAAAACTGCTACCCAAGGGCCTCTGCTGGCTCCTCCTGCTGCCACTGACCTCCCAGATTGTCAGACTGGACAGGGAGAGACCCATGCCTAATTAGCCCTTGACTACCTTCCAAAGCAGATGACCACAATCCCGGCTCCCCCCCAGCAGACTATTTGTTCACTTCATTCATCCAGTATGTGACTAACACTTAAGCATTTCTGTGGGGGACCTCTGGGCAAGGAAAAAATTGGCAGCAAATTCAAAATTAATTCTCCTTGAGCCATACAGCTCCCTGCCTGGGACATTTCATCCTTTATCAGCCAGCTGAGATGATATTGATATTCCCCTTTTTTGGCAATGAAAATCTAGAAGGAAGGGAAGTTTTTCCTTTCCTTTTTGCAAGATCCTCGCCTTTGCATGATTTTGTCTTCCCAAGTGAGGGCGAGCTGTCCTGACTGTGCGCGGAAACTCCCAACATCCTGCCAGCTGCATGTACTTTTAGGACCTTTCAGTCACTAAAAATGTAGCATTTATAGGTTCTACTGGCAGAGACAGTCCTCTGGGATGTTCCAGATGGATGTATGTGTGCAGTCTCTGCAGCTGGACCTAACCAGATGTAAGAAAGGATATTCCCTCCCCTTGTGGTGCAGAGTGGAGTCTCAGTGTGAGGTCAAACATGCAAAAATGAATAATTTTCTTTGGGTGTCCCTTCTCTCACTTCAGTTCAGTTCAGTCGCTCAGTCGTGTCCGACTCTTTGCCATCCCATGAATCGCAGCACGCCAGGCCTCCCTGTCCATCACCAACACCCAGAGTTCACTCAGACTCATGTCCATCGAGTCAGTGATGCCATCCAGCCATCTCATCCTCTGTTGTCCCCTTCTCCTCCTGCCCCCAATCCCTCCCAGCATCAGAGTCTTTTCCAATGAATCAACTCTTCTCATGAGGTGGTCAAAGTACTGGAGTTTCAGCTTTAGCATCATTCCTTCCAAAGAAATCCCAGGGTTGATCTCCTTCAGAATGGACTGGTTGGGTGTCCTTGCAGTCCAGGGGCTCTCCAGAGTCTTCTCCACACCACAGTGCCTTCTCTACTGCCCTGTATATCCAGGATTCCATGTTGTAAGTGTATCCACCACTCCTCTAATTCCTTCTGGGCTAATTATATCTTGGCAGGAGACCTTTATCGACCATTTGTAAATCTCTCCTGCAGACCTCAAGTCCTATTCTCTGAACCTGATGCTCAGCTGTGCACCACTATGAGGGCTGTGGTCAGGGATCAAAGCTAGGTGCTTGGCATTGTTAGTTGCCAGTGGGTGGGTGATTTAGCCCTTCTGGCTTAGTGCAAGGCTCAGAGAAGCATCAATAAATGTTTCTTGAATGAAGGAACATGTTTGCATCCAGACCAAGTCCTCTGGAAACGATGCTTCAATCATAGAGTAACTGGTTATTCTGGATATTTTCTTCTGGCTCTAATTCAAGTATGACTTCTCATCCTGCCTATGCTTGAGGTAACCTAAAAAATTGGACTTGGAACAGAAACAGTGAGTTTTCAGTAAAGGGGCAGGATTGAGCCAAATTTAATCTCCATGGGCTACAGCCTTCCTGAGAAGAAACCACCCCCGGAATAAAAATAGGGGTTGAAAAAGGTCAAGAAAGGACAGCAGAATAAGTCCAAAAAGATCAGAATTGGGGTGATTTTCAGCATAACTTTGGAGAACTTTCCACACATTTCAACCTCAAGAAGGTATTGAGAGAACCCAGGAGAAAAATATGTTTAGTGGCTTAAAAACAATTTCAAAGAAATACTAGACTTGTTCTTTCCAAAATAATAGTTTTCAAGCACTCAGCTACTTAAGAACTCATTTTTGCCTCCCTGAGATCAGGCTCACACAAGCTACCCAACTCTGTCTCCATGACTTACTGACAAAGGAGCATTCTCCGCAGAGCACTCTTCCTAACCTGTGTGCTGTGCTGGCCTTAGTCGCTCAGTCGTGTCTGACTCTGTGCAGCCGCATGGACAGCAGCCCACCAGGCTCCTCTGTCCATGGGATTCTCCAGGCAACAGTACTGGATTGGGTTGCCATGCCCTCATATGGGGGATCTTCCCAGCCCAGGGATTGAACCCAAATCTTCTGCATTGTAGACAGATTCTTTACAGTCTGAGCCACCAGGGAAGCCCAAGAATACTGCAGTAGGCAGCCTATCCCTTCTCCAGGGGAGCTTCCTGACCCAGAAACCAATCCGGGATCTCTACCTGAACTACCAGGGAAGCCCCTTCTTTAACCTAGTAGGCACATTTACTTAGCAAAACTCTCCTTCCTCACTGGTTCTCTCTCTCCACTTATTCAAAGTTCATTGACCCTTCAAAATCCCAGCCTTATTCTTTTTGCTTCAAACTATTTAAGATTTATTTTTGACTGTGCCACAGGGCATGTGGGATCTTAGCTCCCCAACCAAAATTTAAACCTGTGCCCCCTGCGTTGTAAGCACAGAATCTTAGCCCCTGAACCACCAGGGAAGTCCCTCTATTCTGTTTTAAAATAACCATTCTAATGACTCTGGCCCTTTCTTTATTATTTTTTTCACCTCTTGTCTTTTTGTACTTTCTATCTTCACCACTTAAGACTATTCCCTGTTGTTTTACAACTATTTTAAATGCATTGTAAATTATCAAGGAAGTTAAGAAGCTATTTGAGGGCAGGATTCCTGTCTTCAGTATTATCATAAATAATAAGGAATAGAATCAGATTTCTTGAATTGGGTAGCATCAAACTGACCATTGCAACTCCTAAACCTCATGGTCAGGCAAAGTCATTACAAACCCACGGGTGAGGGCCATTCAGGGAGTGGGAACCTTGAGATCCACATCTCTGCTTTTGAATCTGTGTTAGCAAATGTTTCTCTGAGAGTCCACGGGCCCCAGAGGACAGTCGTGCACAAGTGAAGTTTCAGGCCTGTGTGGTTTGCATTCGTTGTGATGCTAAGCCAAGCTATTTACTTTGTTTTATATTGATGAGGGGAAATTTGTATATTTTGAACACTCAGAAATTCCCTGAGAAGTCTTGTGTGAACAAATAAAAGTGTGTGTAATTATTCAATCTACATGGCCAAATGTTACCTACTGGCCTGTTTTTCCTAGAAGATATCGCCTCTATCAAGTGAGCAACACACATCCTTTTAACTATTAGTGTTAATTAGTAGTATTCTTGCCTGGAGAATCCCATGGACGGAGAAGCCTAGTAGGTTACAGTCCACGGGGTCGCAAAGAGTCGGACACGACTGAGCGACTTCACCTTCACCTTCAGAGTTACTTGCTCAGTAATGGCTGACTCTTTGCGACCCCATGGATTGTAGCCTGCCAGGCCCCTCTGTCCATGGGATTTCCCAGGCAAGAATACAGAAGTGGATTGCTATTTCCTTCTCCAGGGATCTTCCCGACCCAGGGACTGAACCATCATCTCACATCTCCTGCCTCGGCGGTTGGGTTCTTTACCACCAGTGCTGCCTGGGAAATCCTACCACATGCTAATCCTTACAGAAAAATTGGACAGAAATAAAAGTAGCTGGTGCACATAACCTCTTTGTCAGCTATTGCCTTCCATGTACACCCATCTGCAGATTTACTGTCCTACGCTACCTTTTTCCAATTATTTCAAATCTTCTTCCAAAGCAACTGCCTGATCTCAAGGTTCCCATGAACTCTGCTCCCCCACCCCCGCCCCCAGCAGACACTCAGTGAAAAGGCTGAATAGAACTGTCCTGAAACGTGTCGCTATACTGCGGGGTCGCTATACTGCGGGGTCGCTATAACGCGGGGCTCTAAGGATAAGGAGTCCAAGTGCCTCTAGCAGTTTGTTTTCACACTCTTTTTAGTTCACCCTTTTCACTTCGATCTAACAGCTGAGTGCAGTGCTTATCAGCTACCTGGCGTCTGCCAAGACTTCTTGGCAGAAGTTTAGGTTAAATTCTGTCTTTGTCTGAATAATTGTTGAAAGGATACCCAAATGCTAGAATGCTCAGCGACTTCCAAATACAGAATCAGTTACCAGTGTAGGGCAGTTATTGCTCTTATTTTATTCATGGAAACTGAAGTGGGAGTCCCTGCAAAGTCACAAGGACTGTTGTTGCTTTGGGAAAGGTACTGGCTTTTCTGGGCACCAATTTACTTATCCATAATTTAAAGCCATGATGTTGGAGGGTAGATTGAACAAGAGAATTTTCAAGGTCCCTTCTGAATTTCACATTTATGCTTTCATAGGAAGAAAGGAATCTTAAGAAATGTCTGTGTCTTAACTTTTTACATCAAGTTGGAAAAAATAAAAAAGATATTAGAAAGAGAACTTTAACAGAGAGCATATTTTCCTGGTTGATTTAATTCCTTGGTTTAAGCACTCAAGCTGTGAAAAGCAAGAATTTGATGAATTCATCAACATTTTCAAAGAGTTGTTGGTTTTTCAGGGCAATTGCATAAACCTAGAGCTCTTGCACTTTCAGGGAGCAATTGCAATAACTTCCAAACCCAATGACCTGCTTTATCAGGTTGAAATTGATCCTCTTTCTTTTAAAACATGATTACTGAATGAAATTTACACTGAGTCTTATTTCTTAGAACATGCATTTTTCATTCATTATGCATTAACTTATTATTTGATTCACCGACAGTGGTGGGCCGCCAGGTTCCGTGTGCTAAGAGAACTGCAAAACTGAATGAAATCTCCTTTTAATCATCTGCAATATTGATGAAGCCACGAACCCCACATTGGGAGACACAATTATGCAGAAAGTTATGAATCCCCTATCGTCCTTTTATATTCTCTATGTGATTACTCAGAAGAAGAATGCTGAAAATAACGTGAATTGAACATCCTTTTTTTTTTTTTTACAATCCCTGTGTTATATCCAAGAATATAGGGTGGACTGAAATATAATAAGCAATCCGTGTTGAAGCAATGTGTCAGAGGGAAAAGAACAAAAACATTAAAGGATGTTACAGAAGTCACCCGCGTGTCATCTAGCCTCATCTCCATGCAATCATTTATCCATTTATTTATTCAGAAATACTTATTGAACACCTATTATGTGCCAAATACTGTGTTGAGGAAGAAAACTGACAAGAGCTCACATTTTCCAGTGGGATGATGGGAGCATTAAGATGGAGAAACCTTCTCTTATCGATGATAGATTGAAATGTATGGGTACCAGAAGTCAAGGATGTTGTCTTGGATGAAGGAGCATTTCTGAGATCTGTAGTATGAGTAGGAATATTCAGGTAAAGAGCAGAGTGAGCAGTGAAGCGAGCAAGGATTGTGCCCCTCAAAAGAAACAGCAAGAACCAAGGTCAAAAGCAAAGAGGAAACAGGAAAAGGAATTAATTTAGTTTTACAGAAATGGTGACCTCCAAAGGGGAAAGGGAATGTTAAGAAATAGGCTTGTAAATGTAAGCAGAGAAAATCATACAGGGTCCAGCAGGGGCTGTAGGAAGAAAAACGATGTGATTGGATTTGCATGTTAAGGCGATCATTCCAATTGCAGCACAGAAGAGATAGTGAACCCAATGAGGAGACAAGCTCAGAGCCTGAGGCAAGAACCCAAGCATGAGACGATGGAAATGTGCAGCAGGAAAACATCTGCGGTTTCCAGAAAGAGGCAGTATCGAGTTTCTTAGTGTGCAGAGTGGACGTGACTTGCTGCCTGAATTCTGGGATAAAAGGGAGCTCTGGTGGGTTTCTTGCTGGATTATGGTGCCACTCGTTGGTCAAAATGGAATAAGAGTTGGGGATGAAGAGAGTTACGGAGGGGGGATAGGATGGCTTCTGTGTTCAGAATTCTGAATTTCATGTGCGTGCAATATATACACCTAAGGTTCTCCACTGGGCAGTTTGGTTTGGTTCCAAAGTTTAGGGAAGACAGAGGAAGACAGGGAGATCCACAGAGAGGATGAAATCATTCATAGGAATGGTCATGGACCTCGAAGGGGGAGGGGACTGAGCAAGGGCTTTGAGCAATATTAGTATTAATAACATCTAAGAGGAAGAATAGCCCAGTAAGGAGATCGAGCCTGGGTGGCCAAAGATGGAGAAGACGTTTCTGCACTGTGTTGCTGGAAGGTTCAGCTTGCCCTTCGCCTGTCTGCACTCAGCTCTTTCCTGTGCTGCGCTCAGCTGTGCGCTGCAGGGAAGGGGAGCATGCAAAGCTGCCTCCCCAGACTGGCTTCCACCTTGATTTGAGCGAGAGGGAGGCTCGCTGGAAACTGGAAGGTGTGAGAAGGGGGAAGCTGTTGCTCTTCTGTCTCTCCTGTCTCCACCAGTAGCAACACGCCTGTCTGAGGGGTGTTGGGGCTCTCCCAAGGCCGAAGAGTCCCAGGCAGTGATTTTTTTTGACTGCTCCCGGCGGAGAAGGCAATGGCACCCCACTCCAGTGTTCTTGCCTGGAGAATCCCAGGGGTGGAGGAGCCCGGTGGGCTGCCATCTGTGGGATTGCACAGAGATGGACACGATTGACGTGACTTAGCAGCAGCAGCAGGCATCTTAGTTCCCCCACCAAGGATTGATCCCTCAGCCCCTGCAGTGGAAGCACAGTCTTCACCGCTGGACCAGCAGGGAAGTCCCTCCCAGACGCTGATTCCACCAGCAGCAGCGCTCACAGCTACTGGTGTCAGCTGCCAGTGGGCCCCTGAGCTCCTTCCTGTTCATTGCACTCCTCTGCTGCTGCTGCTGCGTCGCTTCAGTCATGCCCGACTGTGCGACCCGTCCCTGGGATGCTCCAGGCAAGAACACTGGAGGGGGTTGCCATTTCCTTCTCCAATGTATGAAAGTGAAAAGTGAAAGTGAAGTCACTCAGTCGTGTCCAACTCCTAGTGACCCCATGGACTGCAGCCCACCAGGCTCCTCCGTCCATCGGATTTGCCAGGCAAGAGTATCGGAGTGGGTTGCCCTTGCCTCCTCCATTACACTCCTCTGGGGATGGGTAAAGTTTCTGGAGTTGTGTCCTATGCTAACGTGCCTCCTGTTCCTGCTCCCTTACCTCTTCAGACACCCACAGCCTCTCCATCAGCTGTCTCTGAATAATTTCCTAACTTCACCTTGTGCCATTCTAGTCCCCCTTTTAAAAGTAATACTTCAAGCAGCTTTGAGGTTATGTTAACCTTCCACTTTTGCGATGGTTGGCTTGCACTGAGTCCCCTCCATGTGAAACGCCTAGCATGGTTCTCGTGTTTCTGGTTGGACCTTAGTTGACCGAGAGCTACTTCTGAAGCGGTAAGACTGCTACTGTCGGTGGCGACAAGGAGCTTGCTGGGGAAAGAATCATTTCAGTATGAAAACGAGGCCATGACTGAAGATGTTGAATGGTGACTCATTCCAGAAAACAAGGATAGCTATTTCCTATAAATCTGGCCAAGAAAGAGGGAAGAGAAAGCAGGCAGAACAAAGAGTCCTAGCCTTGTGTTATCAGATGCAGTGGCCACAGTCGTGTGCAGCTATTGGTCACCTGAATTGGAGTTAGTCTAAGCTGATCTGTGTTGTAATCGTGAAAAAAAGGAAGCACTGGATCTTAGAAACTTAGTAATAACAAAGGAAATGCCTCATTAATGTTTTTCTGTGGATTCTATGTTGACATAGAAATATAATAGGGTCAATAAAAGTACTGTTAAAATTAATTTAATCTATTTCTTTTAAATTTTGCTGAAGTTAGTTATCAGAACAGTTAAAATTACCCATGTGGCTTAGACAGTGCTCTGTTAGACTAATGCTGAAATAGTCTATAGCATCATAAGCCCTCTTTATGTATTGTAGCTTACATGGTACCTGGCTTAAAGAATTAGGACCGAAAAAATGTAATATGTACACAATACAATCTTGCATCAAAAGACACAGAGGTAACTCAGAAAATTGATTATTCCTATACTCATACTTAAATAGGATATAATACTCTATGCTCAGAAGACTCTTGTGAACAAATGGGATTTGTAGGCTGTGTTCAAAGCAGAATTGAGAAAGAAAGAAAGCAAGCACAATCAATTGGAGGACTTCACCAGGATTCCTGGGAAATGGGGATGGGTGTCTGAATTAGGGCTCTGTAGGTGGGATGGAGCACGGGGAATACAGAACATAATGAAAACAGAGTGGCCAGGATTTGAATAATGATTAACATAGCGGTTCAGGGAGAAGCCACGCTGCATATCAGATGTGAAGAGTGCTGTGCGCTTAGACTGAGCACTTAGGTTTCAGAAAGGAAACATATTCCCTTTTAGAAGGTGTTTGGTTATATTTCTGGTTTGCCCAGGACAAGAGACAGCACTGAATGTTCTGATGGAGTAGCCAACTCTCCTGACAGTGGGCATTTTCCTGAATCCACAACTGGCTAGTCTAACTGCCGTCAAGTCCGATGCAACCATCTCAGCTCTCCCCAACAGCCAAATGAGTGATCTTCACATCAGTTTCCAACACACCATCACTCTCCAAGGAGGCTGAACAGCTGCACACAGCAGAAACTGCCCTGGAGGTGGAGGCAGCAGAGAAGGGTTCAAGGCTGGCTCCATCAAAACCAGCTATGAACGTGACATTACCCAGTGGAACATCAATTTCTTCACCCATAAAATAAAGATGAAAATGCCTGCCCCCTGAGTGCTCTAGAGCTGTACAAGGCCATGCGAGTGAATGTACTTTATAAACATGGAAGCTTTGCCTAAACCCACATAGAGCCCATTTTTCACAGCTTCTGTTTCAAATTTACACACAAGCTTTATTTGGAGGAAATATGAGTTATTTCCAGAAGTGAACTTTAAATGATTAACCTCCTGCATTGCAGAAAAAAGAAACTCTGAGCTAAAGGGTCTATTAATAGGGCTTCCAGCACTCACCCCCACCCCCAGTAAATACGTGTTGCCGTGTGTGACAGTGTCGCAGAGGTGAGTGGGTGTGCTTCAGAGTGGAGTGCAGACGGAGAGCATCACAGCTTAAAACAGCTACAACTGACTGCTTTGCAGAAACGGTTTCTACAATTAACCCTACTCATCTGTTTATAGACCCAAAATAGTACAAGCACACAGTTGTGTTCATTAATTTTTGATAAGCAAAAAGAGTCACAAATATTTCATTTCCAAGCATATGTTATCTGCATTTGGCTTCAGTGGCAGGCATATGCTTTGACATATGAAATTCCATCTTGTACCAAACACATATGACTCAACATCTCAAACAATAAGTGAACCACACGTGGGCATCTCATTGGCAGAGAGTTCGGCTCATTTGTATTTAGAGTTCTTTGAATAAAACTTTAAGCAGGGGAACCACTAAAATCCCTAAATCTGGGACACTGATTTTGTGAATATATGTTACCCATCCATTCTGCAAACAGTAACGGAAAGAGCAGATTGGCTGTCTATACGCATAGTTAGTGAATTTCTCTCGCCAACAACTGGCATTCATCCTCAACTCCACATTTGTCCTCAAATAATCTGATACCCGACGCCTTTTCTGGAAACATGACAGATACAGCCACTGCTCTGCTTTAAGCAAAATCCAAGCAAGTTGGTCACCTTTTATGCATTTAGCACAACCCTTGGTGCAGTGTTTTCTAAAAGTAGCAAAAGATGCAAATAGCAACCTGGCAGTTGGAAAGCCAAGATTTACACATAAAATAATTGACAAGCCTGTACTGTCTCTGTTTACAAAATTCTATATTATTCAGTGAAATCTAGTAGGTTTCCCATCAGTCAATGCAGGCTGTGAACCCTAAACTACCTGAGGACGCAAAGGAGATAAGATAGGATACGATGAGGAGACGGTCACCAAACTGAGCACAAACCACAGGCAAGCTAAGAACTTCCGAAGAGAGGCGCAAGTGTGCTCGTTCAAATAGCATCACAAGCCAACGCGGGAAGGCTGGATCAGCGTCTGGGCCAGTCGCAGGGAGACTGATCTTGCCAGGGCAATCGCACCTGGGGTGGGATTGGTCAGAGTTAAAGTTATCTAGAGACCTGCTCCTAAGGAATATAAGGGACAGGTAGGAGTGCTAAAAATTGATGGGTAAACATTGGAGCACAGTGCTGGTTCTTCATCAGGGACCAGGGGGAACAGAACTGGATTAACCTGGGGCCAGTGTTCAGGAAATACTAAAGGCAGAGAATGATGTCATCCACGTGGCAACTGGGATTTCCTTATTAGCATCCCTTTTACAAGAACGACAGCTAACAGCAGTTCATGGATAAGATGATACTCGGTGGATAAGAGGAGGGAGTGAGGCTGCACCACCCCCTACACCACACAACCAAGACAGGCCATGAGACAGTAAGAGAAATGGCTATTGCCGACTGGCTGCCCCTCCCCCAGGCTGCCCCAGCATCATGCTTGGAGGGTTCCCTGAGCCCCCAGTTCCTCTGAAGCAGAAGGGAAGTTGGCAGGGAACCTTTAAAAGAGTAACATAGCCTGAGGACGTGACGTGAACTGATGAGAACCAAAGAGATCCAAGATGGCAGACAGCTGACTTCCACTAGGCCCTGAGTCAACACAGCAGCAAGCGCGTGGCACATCCAGGACAGTCCCGAGGTCAGCCTTGAAGGCCAAAAGTGGGTGTTGACCCAATTCCTGGAAATCCTCACCCCCTCCCCCAAATAGGTGGAATATTTCCCCCAGTCCTTGGCCTGTGAAATTACCTACCCTAGAAAAACAGACAAGGCATGCCCTGGGGCTATTCCAGCCCTCTAAGAAGGCCCACATTCTGTGGACTGTGCTGCTGTCTAAGCAGATCCACTCTTCACCTATCACTCTGTCTCTCACTGGATTCTTTCTGCAATGAAACATCAAGAATCTCAGTATCATTACCTCCCAAGATTAGGTGGAATCTCAGTTAAAGGACCAATTTGAGTTTTGTCTGAATTTGAGTCCCAGCCCTTAGGTTCAAGTCCCAGTTTGAATCACAATTTCACCTCCAGTGGGAAAGGAGAACCCAGGGTGACATCCAGTCCCCCAGCACTGAGGGCTGCTTACCACCCAGTCCCCCAGCACTGAGGGCTGGTTTGTGGCAGCTCCTGTCCTGGTTTGTTTTCACAGGGATATCAGGAGAGCAGCGGTGCTGAATCCCTAGGAAACTGACTATGACAGAGAAGAGGGGAGGACTTCCAACACTGCCCTTGGCAGACAGGATTCCTACCTCCAGAGCTCAAGTAGGAGCCCCAGCCTGCAGCTCTGCTCATCTGTAGAACCAACTCAATGGCCCATCTAACAAGGGAGGCCGGTGGGACACAGGGCTCCCTAACTCAGGTCACCGGATAAGGGATTTTGCCCAGCCTGGAGCCTGGTCTTTGCAAACTTCAGGCAGAGGGTCTGAGTCCCAACCCTGCCTGCTATGGAGTGTGGCTCCCAGACCGTCCAGACAGGAAATTTTACTCAGGGAGACTGAGGAACTGCCCAAAGTGGGCCCACCCAGTTCTCGCAGGTAGGAACCCGAGTTGCTGCCCCGCTGCTGTGGAGCCTGGACCCCAGCCCCATCTGGCAGGAAGGGCTGGCAAGAACACTTGGAAGTGGCACAACCCAGCAACTCTAGACCCAAGAGTTAGGCGGGCAGAGCTGGTCACATCCGAGCAGAGCCAGTGGCCTATCCAGCCAGGGAATGGGGTCATAGGTGGACTTGAGTCAAGATCACGAAGAGCATTACTGGTTTTGGAGCCCTTCTCCTTCTGCACCTGGGTGGGAAACTGATCCACAACCAGTCTGTTCTGAGGGAGATCAGGCCTGGGATTTCTTTGGAAGGAATGATGCTAAAGCTGAAACTCCAGTATTTGGCCACCTCATGCAGAGTTGACTCATTGGAAAAGACTCTGACACTGGGAGGGACTGGGGGCAGGAGGAGAAGGGGACGACCGAGGATGAGATGGCTGGATGGCATCACGGACTCGATGGATGTGAGTCTGAGTGAACTCCG
>SJYF01000263.1:796918-821102 GCA_006410515.1 Procapra przewalskii | reverse complement strand
CACTCTGCTGTACACAGGAAACTACCATAACATTGTAAATCAACTAGACTCTAATATAAAATAAAGGTTAAATTAATTTTCTTTAAGAAAATAGACTTTATATCAGAACACATCTTAATGAATTCCCAGCTAAGCAAATTTTTCTCAGACCTAAGTATAGAAGAAACCTTCTTAAAGATAGAAATTCTTAAGAATCTTTAAATGTATATCCTAAAGGATCCTCCCAACACAGCTTGAGAAACACTTAACTTGAACAGAGAAAATCTAATTCTTGAAAGGATCCTTCAACTAGGCTTCCCAGGTGGCTCAGGGGTAAAGAATCCTCCTGCCAATGCAGATCACTCAAATTCAAACCCTGGGTCAGGAAGCTCCCCTGGAGAAGGAAATGGCACCCACTCCAGTACTCTTGCCTGGGAAATCCCATGGACAGAGGAGCCTGGCGGGGGACAGTTACGGGGTCGCAAGGAGTCAGACATGACGTTGCGACTGAATCACCACCACCGTCTTTCAATTGCAAATCAGTTCTGCAAAGAAAGTGTATCTTTATAACTGGTAAGATATTTCTAAAAAGTGAGGTACTCCTAAAAATATATACAATAAGTTTATATTTTAATTAAAGTTTAAATATAAAACTTTTCATAAATTTCACAAGCATCCAAGTACTTTTAGACCCTGGTTCTAAAAAATAGCTTACTAGAAAACATCAGACCTCCAAATCACACTTGCATTGTTTTCTGAGGGAGTCCGCTCCTAAGAAGGCACTTGGCTGAACTTTCCCTTTTGTCAGAGCTGATGTTGGTGCCACTCCAGCCGTTCTTTACACAGGAGACTCTGGACTGTTTTGCCCACTTTCAGGTTATGAGGGATAGCTGCCAAACTCTAGATCCACTGCTTATTTTTCTAATTAGTTCCTAACTGGGGATGCTATTGTGTTTCTCCTTAAATGCAGAGAAGCACGCTGCAGCTGTAAAGGTCTGTGTTCAGCATTCAAAGCCTCTCTGGCCTGAAAGGATGATAGACTCTAGTGCTTTCCCAGAAGAGGGCAATTGGTTTTCTGTTCGTAGTCTATTGTGCTGTTGGTAAATCCTAGGTTTTTCTCTTATGCACATAAGTCAAAGGAGGAGGAATTTGCTTCTGGTTCAATCAGTATTTCTCCTGGAAGGTAGGAGAGAGCCCGGGAGAGCTGTTAATCCAGCCTGCTGGGGCAGCATACGGCATGAGTGCAGAGGCAGGCTACTAAAGCAGTGACATGAGTGGTGGGGCTGATGATGTATGGGCTTCACCTGCTCTGCAACCAGAGCCTGTAATAAAGTTTACAGTTTATAAAACACCATCCTAAAATATTTACGTGGCTCTGTAGGTGAATTGGATCTGTTTTTCAACTCTGTATGCAATCATGCTGTACAAAAGCCACTGACCTTTATAAAGGAAAATATGGTGATTCTCCTAAGCTGTTAGGTGAATTTAATGTTCTAAATTTAATGCTTTACTTGACTGGGGGTTTTGTGTTCTGGGGATAGTTGAGGGAGAGAAGGGGAATGGTGAAAAAAAAAGGTTGGCTCCCTTAATACGCAGAGAGTAATTCTCCTTTTGCACTTCCTTAAAATGTTGACCATCCTCTGAAGCAGCACTAATGGGAAATATTTTCATCATCACAGGAAGCTTTATCTGTACTATCCAACATGGTAGCCACATGTGGTTACTGATTACCTGAAATGCGATCAGTGTAATTAAGGAACTGAATTTTAAATCTTAAATTTAAGCTTAATTTAGATTTAAGCAGTTACACATAGCCAGTAGATTTTCAAGCATTAATTTTAATGTTTGTGGTTATTGGATTCTTTATAAACATTTTGAAAACAGCCTGTTTCTACCTAGAAAGCTGTTTAATGCAAATACACTTTCCAAGTGTTCACAGATCATCTGATTCATAACTGTGGGTCCGTAGATGTCTGTGCATCCTGAGGACTTACATTCTGCAGTGAGATATAGGAGATTTGAATTATGATCACAACAAGCTGTGTGAACTGAGTTAGATAATATTCTTAAAATGTGTTCTTTCATCTGCAAATTGAGCGTATTAATAATACCTACTTCATAGACTTGTTGAGAGGGTTAAATGAAAACATTAATCATCACTCTTAGGTTAATGGTTGAATCTATGAAAGAAATAATAGAACCATTTCATGTCTTAATTAAAAGGGACTTTATGAAGTTTGTTCTGTACCACCCAGTTTCTGTCAGAAGAATGGAGCCACTTGTAAGTACTATGGGAACATGGTATACATAACAGGAATCAGATCTTACACAAATATGGGAGCGGACAAAGAAAGGAAGGTCTACCAGGAGAAAGTGGAAATTTAGAAGAGAGTAAACCATTTCAGTCCTAATGCCAAGGACGCGCCCTTTGTGCGCCAGTGCCAAACTGAATCTCAGACAGAGTTTTGGGTGCAGTAGCAAAGAACAGCTTTATTGCTTTTCAAGGCAAAGAGGGACACAGCAGTTCATGCCCTCAGACACTGTGTGTCCCAGCCTGGGAGGAGCTGGTGAGGCATCTTATAGCAGTATTCAAGAGCAGGCTTCCTGGTAAGGATCAGGGTGTGTGCTGTAATCTGGCCTCATATGATCCTGGGAGTGCCTCTGATTCTTGAGGTCATCAAACTATGACTTAAACTCTGGAATGAGGAATGGTTCCTCAAGTACTAAGCCCCCCATTTGTTGCGGGCTTCATGTCTGTAAAGATCCCCTTCATGGATCACAGCCTTGCCCTGATGAAAGGACTTGCATAACTCAATGAAGTTATGAGCCGTTCTGTGCAGGGCCACCCAAAATGGACCGGTCATAGTGGAGAGTTTTGACAAAACATGGTCCACTGAAGGAGGAAATGGCAAACCACTCCAATATTCTTACCTCGAGAATCCCATGAACAGTATGGAAAGACAGAAAGATGTGGCACTGGAAGAAGAGCCTCCCAGGTCAGAAGGTCCTATATGCTACTGGGGAAGAGCAGAAGGCAGCTACAAATAGCTCCACTTCCCTGGTGGCTCCGAGGTGCAAGCATCTGCCTGCAATGTGGGAGACCTGGGTTCGATCCCTGGGTCGGGAAGATCCCCTGGAGAAGGAAATGGCAACCCACTCCAGTACTCCTGCCTGGAGAATCCCATGGAGGGAGGAGCCTGGTGGGCTGCAGCCCATGGGGTCGCAAAGAGTCGGACACGAGTGAGCGACAAACTACTAAGGCAGCTGGCAGGTTAGCTCAGCTGGTTAAACATGGTGCGAGTAACAAATAGCTCCAGAAAGAATGAAGTGCCTGGGCCCAAGCAGAAGTGATGCTCAGCTGTGGGTATGTCTGGTGGTGAGACTAAGTCCAATTCTGTAAATAACATTATTTCATAGGAACCTAGAATGTTAGGTCCACGAATCAAGGTAAATTACACATGGTCAAGCAGGAGATGGCAAGATTGAACATCACCATCTTAGAAATCAGTGAACTAAGATGGATTGGAATAGGAGCATTTAATTCAGATAACCATTATATCTACTACTGTGTACAAGAATCCTTTATAAGAAATGGAGCAGCCTTCATAGTTAACAAGAGTCCTAAATGCAGTACTTGGGTGGGATCTCAAAAAGGACAGAATGATCTCAATTTGCTTGTTCTATACAGTCAACAAAAACATGATCTGGAGCTGACTGTGGCTCAGATTATGAACTCCTTATTGCAATTCAGCCTTAAATTGAAGAAAGTAGGGAAAACCACTAGGTCATTCAGGTATGACCTAAATCAAATCCCTTATGATTATACAGTGGACATGACAAATAGATTCAAGGGATTAGACCGGATAGATAGAGTGCCTGAAGAACTATGGACCCATGTTGGTAACACTGTACAGGAGTCAGTGACTAAAACCATCTCAAAGAGAAAGAAATTCAATAAAGCAAAGTGGTTGTCCCAGGAGGTTTTACAAATAGCCAAGGAAAGAATATAAGTGCAAGACAAGGGAGAAATGGAAAAATATACCCAAATGAATGCAGGGTTCCAGAGAATAGCAAGGAGAAATAAGAAGGCCTTTTTAAAATGAACAATGCAACGAGGTAGAGGAAAGAATAGAATGGGAAAGACAAGAGGTATCTTCAAGAGAATTAGAGACATGAAGGGAATATTTCATGCAAGAATAGGCAGGATAAAGGACAGAAACAGTGAGGATCTAACAGAGGCAGGAGAGATTCAAAAGAGGTGGCAAGTATACACAGAAGAACTACACAAAAACTTTTTAATGGTGTGGTCACACACCTAGAGCCAGAAATCCTGGAACGTGAAATCAAGTGGGCCTTAGGAAGTATTACTACAAATAAAGCTAGTGGGTGTGATGGTATTCGAGCTGAGCTATTTCAGATCATAAAAGATGATGCTATGAAAGTGCTACACTCAATATACCAGCAAATTTGGAAAACTCAGCAACGGCCACAGGACTGGAAAAGGTCAGTTTTCATTCCTATATCAAAGAAAATCAATGCCAAAGATTGTTCAAACTAAAGTACAATTGTACTCATTTCTCATGCTAGCAAGGTAATGCTCAAAATCCTTCAAGCTAGCTTCAGTACTTGAACTAACAACTCCCAGATGTACAAGCTAGGTTTTGAAGAGGCAAAGGAACCAGAGATCAAATTGCCAAAGTTCTTTGGATCATGGACAAAGCAAGTGAGTTCCAAAAAAATCTGTTTCTGTTTCATAGACTATGGTAAAGCCTTTGACTGTGTGGATCACAACAAACTGTGGAAAATTCTTTAAGTGATGAGTATCAGCCCACCTTACCTGCTTCCTAAGAAACCTGTATGCAGGTCAAGAAGAAACAGAACCAGATAAGGAACAATTGACTGGTTCCAAACTGGGAAAGGCATATGACAAGGCTGTATATTGTTCCTCTGCTTATTTAACTTATATGCAGAGTAGATCATTTGAAATGCAGGGCTGGGTGAATCACAAGCTGAAATCAAGATTGTCAGGAGAAATTTCAACAACCTTACATATGCAGATCCTACCTTCTAATGCAGAAGGCAAAGAGGAACTAAATAGCTTCTTAATGAGAGTCAAAGAGGAGAGTGAAAAAGCTGGTTTGAAACTCAACATTCAAAAATCTAAGATCATGGCACTGGGTCCCATCACTTCATGGCAAATAGAAGGGAAAAAATTGGAAGCAGGGACAGATATTATTTTCTTGGGATCCAAAATCAGTGCGGACAGTGCCTGCACAATAAATAAAAAAATGCTCGCTCTTTGGAAGGAAGGCTATACCAAATTTAGACAGTGTATTAAAAAGCAGAAACATCATTCTGCTGAAAAAGGCTCATATAGTCAAAGCTGGGATTTTTCCAGTAGTAGTGTACAGACCAGAGATTGGACCATAAAGAAAGCTGAGTGGTGAAGGATTGATGCTGATGTATTGCGGTGCTGAAAGTATGTTGAGAGTCCCATGGACTGCAAGGTTGTCAATCAGTCAATCCTAAAGGAATCCAACCCTGCATATTCATTGAAAGGACTGATGCTAAGGCTGAAGCTCCAATACTTTGGTCGCCTGATGTGAAGAGCCAACTCATTGGAAAAGACCTTGATGCTGGGGAAGATTGAAGGGCAGGAGGAGAAATGGGTGACAGAGGATCAGATGGTTAGATGGCATCAGCAACTCAATTGACATGAATTTGAACAGACTCTGGGAGATACAAAAGGATAGAGAAACCTGGAGTTCTGCAGTTCATGGGGTCACAAAATGTTGTACAGCTCTTAGCAGCTGAACAGCAACAACAATATAGCCCAAAGACATTGTGATCTGCATCCCTTAGGGAGAACGAGGACCCTGCCTCAAGGCTGCACTGTTGTGTTTTGGATGCTCTTCCCTTGTCTTTGCATCCTCTTCCTTCCTTGATCAGCAATGGTTTGAACTTGGCCTTTGTAGCTCAGGGAAGGTCATGAAGGCTGCAGCCTATTTCCTCAGAAGCAAGAAATGTAGGACAGAGAATGAATTCCATATCTAGGAGCCCCACAATGTCTTGCTTGATTTCAGTCTGAAATGCTGAAACACATGGACAAGTCAGAGTTTGCAGGAAAATTCAAGAAGGAAAGTATGTGGACATCCAACTGGGCCATGAAGGAAGAGGTAGTTGAAGGACTGTAGTAACTGCCTTTTCTGAGGAAGCTGGGGTCTCTCTGGGCTTGTGCCTGGTGGTGGGCAATGGGTCCATGCTGGCTGACAGGACCAGCAGTTATGGTAACAAGATTTACTCAGATTGTGAGGAGAAGGAAGACAGCTGTTGTTCATGGGACACTTCCTGTCTGTGGTCCCAGGATCTGATTGCCAAGTTCCTTCAAAGAACAATGGCCTCATCTTCATTTCTACCTTCCAATCTTAAATGAGGTTCTTTCTTGGCCAACTCGATTCTGAAACTACACAGGAAAGGTATTCTGATGTGGACAAAAAAAAGTTGTCTGCCATCAAGACATGAGCACCTGCCCCTGGCACTGTGCCCCGAGGGGATTCAGGATGGAGAAAAATAGGGTACTCGTTCTAGATAATCAAGATGCTTATCAAAGAAATAATTTCAATGTCCCAGACGTTTGCATTTTCCCATACATAGAAAAGTATTAAGATCTTTAACTTGAGATGTCTGGTTTTGGGGATTAGGTTTAGTTTTTTGGTGTTTGACTCGTTCTTTTTTTCAGCTGCTGCTGCTAAGTTGCTTCAGTCGTGTTCGACTCTGTGCTACCCCATAGACGTCAGCCCACTAGGCTCCTCTGTCCCTGGGATTCTCCAGGCAAGAATACTGGAGTGGGTTGCCATTTCCTTCTCCAGTGCATGAAAGTGAAAAGTAAAAGTGAAGTCACCCAGTCTTGCCTGACTCTTAGCGACCCCATGGAATGCAGCCGACCAGGCTCCTCCATCCATGGGATTTTCCAGGCAGGAGTACTGGAGTGGGGCACCATATTTTCCAGCAAAAGCTCCTATAATGTTAGCCATGTTGATAAAACACATTCAAGCGCATAGCTCATCACCTTATTTTAGAAATGATTTTGATTTTATCATTTGCAAGTTATAATGATTTTAAAATCATTCATACATGATTTTATAATAGACACCACCGCCAGCACCAAAAGTCGCTCAGTCGTGTCCGACTCTTCGCGACCCGTGGACTGTAGCCCATCAGGCCCCATTCTCCAGGCAAGAGCACTGGAGTGGGGTGCCATTTCCTTCTCCAGGGAATCTTCCCGACCTAGGGATCGAACCCACATCTCCTGCATTGCAGGCAGACGCTTTAACCTCTGAGCCACCAGGGAAGCCCCTTATAACAGACATTTGCTCCTTAATTTGCAGAGTTTCAGAATATTCTGTCCGTGACTGGCACAAGAATGTCTAGTGGGGGTTGTGATTAGGACACTGGTTTCTTGATCCTCAGTACCTGGAGGACTTTGTCTGTACACAGCTGGAAAGCATGCCTTGGAGCCATTCAACTGCTCTTTCTCTTATGCTGATGAGAGAGGATAAAGGCCTGAATAACATCCAAAGACACTTCACATTTCCATTCAAAGACAATGACTCCAGTGGAACCAGCCAATTGATCACTGGCAAACACAGAAACACCTCAAGGCTAAATTACTCCTAGAGCATTCTGTCTCCCTGTGGATTATTAGCCTTTGGCTGAATTCAGGTATATCTTTATAAAATAAAAGATTAGTATCACCTTCTCAGCAAAAAAGACTGAGGCAAATTATTGTGCTCACATTTACCCTTTGTGTCTGCCCCCCGCCCCAAGAAGATAAATCAATACGCATTTTCTTTGTGACAAACTTGGCAGAAATAATGGTGTATAAGCAAAAGAAATGCGAGGGAATTATTTATGTAATGGAGATATTTTTTCTCATAAATTGTCATATTATAAATAGTTGCCAACCTGTTGGATTTTCCTAAGGCTGTGCTCTTTGCTTTTATCAACTTTATATATGATTTATGCAGGCAGATGCATCAGATTGAGAAACGATAAAGAAAATGTGACTTGCCTGAAAACTGAATCCAGAGATAAGCTTGTGAGTTTTAAAGCATTGAATCAGAATATAAAATTTCACTGTAATGATGATATAAAATTTATGTATTTTCACCCCAAAATTGCCATGTAAAATACTGTATATTTAATCACCAAAACTTTGTGATGTTGATATTACATTGTTCATTTTGCATAGAAAATACTTAAGCCTCAAGGATATGCAGCAACTATTTTACATTGCTGTCCAAGCTAGTGGTGAAGATGGATGTATCTACCAAGAAATGCAGAAAGCTACAAATAAGAAGAGTTTTTCAAGGATCTTAAGAACTGCAATTCAGGAGGCACTGCTTTAACTAACAATTCAAATCTGTTCCAAGGGAAATAGAAAATGGCAGGGGTTATAAGACAAGACACAATGCTATTCCAGAGAAACTGTGCAGGTTATTTTTACATAACTATGATTGGTACCAGTGAAACAGGAGGGAAGGGGGCAGGGCACAACTTTGAAAGAAAGACATAGCCTGAAGGCACAACACAACTGATTAGAATCCAATGAGTCCAAGATGGCAGAGAAGTCAACTTGACTAGACCTTGATCTTCAGTATAAGCTCCTTGTAATACATCAGCACATCAGCAAGCTAAATGACACAGCCAGGGTTGCCATGACAGTCCCCAAGTTGTGAAAGACCAAAAAGTGGGAGGCAGCTCCGTACCTGGAAATCTCTGCCTCTTCCCAAAATTGTTGGAATGATCCTCCTACTCATTAGCTAGTGAAATTACTCAGCCTGCAAAAGATAACCATATTATATTTCCAGGCCACACCTGCCCTCGGTGATGGCCCACACTCTGTGGAGTGTGTTTCTCGCTGAATAAAATCTACTTCTTACCTACCACTTAGTCTCTCAGTGAGCTGTTTGTGCAACGAGACATAAGAAAAACCATGAACCTCAGTCAGTCAATTCAGTTGATCAGTTGTGTCCAACTCTTTGAGACCCCAAGGGTGGCAGCACACCAGGCTTCTCTGTCCATCACCAACTCCAAGGGCTTATTCAAACTCATGTCCATCCAGTTTGTGATCCATCCAACCATCTTATCCTCTGTCATCCCCTTCTCCTCCCACCTTCAATCTTTCCCAGCACGAGGGTCTTTTCCATTGAGTTAGTTCTTCATATCAGGTGGCCAAAGTATTGGAGTTACAGCTTCAGCATGTCCTTCAAATGAATATTCAGGACTGATCTCCTTTAGGATGGACTGGTTGGATCTCCTTTCAGTCCAAGGGACTCTAAAGAGTCTTCTCCAATACCACAGTTCAAAAGCATCAATTCTTCAGTGCTCAGCTTTTTTATAGGCCAATTCTCACATCCATACATGACTACTGGAAAAACCATAGTTTCGACTATATGGACCTTTGTCACCAGTGTGATGTCTCTGCTTTTTAATATGCTATCTAGGTTGGTCATAGCTTTTCTTCCAAGGAGCAAGTGTCTTAATTTCATGGCTGCATTCACCATCTGCAGTGATTTGGAGCCTCAAAATATAAAGTCTCTCATTGTTTCCACTGTTTCCCCATCTATTTGCCATGAAGTGATGGGAGCAGATGCCATGATCTTAGTTTTCTGACTGGTGAGCTTTCAGCCAACGTTTTCACGCTCCTCTTTCACTTTCATCAAGAGGCTTTTTAGTTCATCATTGCTTTCTGCCATATGGGTGGTGTCATTTGCATATCTCAGTTTATTGATATTTCTCCTGGAAATCTTGATTCCAGCTTGTGCTTCATCCAGCCCAGCATTTCACATGATGTACTCTACATATAAGTTAAATAAACAGGGTGAAAATATACAACCTTGATGTACTCCTTTTCCTATTTGAAACCAGTCTGTTTCTCCATGTCCAGTTCTAAGTGTTGCTTCTTAACCTGCATACAGATTTCTCAGGAGACAGGTCAGGTGGTCTGGTATTCCCATCTCTAGAAGTATTTTCCAGTTTGTTGTGATCCACACAGTCAAAGGCGTTGGCATAGTCAATAAAGCAGAGTAGATGTTTTTCTGGAACTCTTGAGTTTTTGATGATCCAGCGGATGTTGGCAATTTGATCTCTGGTTCCTCTGCCTTTTCTAAATCCAGCTTGAATATCCGGAAGTTCAGGGTTCATGTACTATTGTAACCTTGCTTGGAGAATTTTGAGAATTACTTTGCTGGTGTGTGAGATGAGTGCAATTGTGTAGTACTTTGAACATTCTTTAGTATTGCCTTTCTTTGGGACTGGAATGAAAACTGACCTTTTCTAGTCCTGTGACCACTGCTGAATTTTTCAAATTTGCTGGCATATTGAGTGTAGCACTTTCACAGCATCATCTTTCAGGATTTGAAATAGCTCAGCTAGAATTCCATCCCCTCCACTAGCTTTGTAGTGATGCTTTCTAAGGCCCACTTGACTTCAAATTCCAGGATGTCTGGCTCTAGGTGAGTGATCACACCATCGTGATTATCTGGATTAGGAAGATCTTTTTCATATAGTTCTTCTGTGTATTCTTGCCATCTCTTCTTAATATCTTCTGCCTCTCTTAGGTCCATACCATTTTTGTCCTTTCTTGAGCCCATCTTTGCGTGAAATGTTCCTTTGGTATCTCTAATTTTCTTGAAGAGATCTCTAGGCTTTCCCATTTTATTGTTTTCCTCTATTTCTTTGCATTGATCACTGAGGAAGGCTTTCTTATCTCTCCTTGCTATTCTTTGGAACTTTGCCTTCAAATGGGTGTATTTTTCCTTTTCTCCTTTGCTTTTCACTTCTCTTCTTTTCACAGCTATTTGTAAGGCCTCCTCAGACAGCCATTTTGCTTTTTGCATTTCTTTTTCTTTTGGATGGTCTTGATCCTTGTCTCCTGTACAATGTCACGAACCTCCATCCATAGTTCATCAGGCACTTTGTCTATCAGATCTAGTTCCTCAAATTTATTTCTCACTTCCACTGTATAAACGTTAGGGACTTGATTTAGGTCATACCTAAATGGTCTAGTGGTTTTCCCTACTTTCTTTAATTTCAATTTGAATTTTGCAATTAGGAATTCATGATCTGAGCCACAGTCAGCTCCTGGTCTTTTTTTGCTGACTGTATAGAGCTTCTCTGCCTTTGGCTGCAAAGAATATAATCAATCTGATTTTGGTATTGACCTTTTGGTGATGTCCATGTACAAAGTCTTCTCTTCTGCTATGACCAGTGTGTTCTCTTGGCAAAACTCTAGCCTTTGCCCTGCTTCATTTCATACTCCAAGGGCAAACTTGCCTGTTACTTCAGGTATCTCTTGACTTCCTACTTTTACATTCCAGTCCCCTACAATGAAAAGGGCAACTTAGGCGGGTGTTAGTTCTAGAAGGTCTTGTAGGACTTCATAGAACTGTTCAACTTCAGCTTCTTCAGTCTTACTGGTCAGGGCATAGACTTGGATTACCATGATATTGAATGGTTTACTGTCGTTGTAGAGACTGCATCCAAGTACTGCATTTCGGACCCTTTTGTTGACCGTGATGGCTACTTCATTTCTTCTAAGGGATTCTTGCCCACAGTAGTAGATATAATGATCATCTGAATTAAATTCACTCTTTCTAGTCCATTTTAGTTCACTGGTTCCTAAAATGTGGATATTCACTCTTGCCATCTTCTGTTTGACCACTTCCAATTTACCTTGATTCATGGATCTGACATTCCAGGTTCCTATGTAATATCGTTCTTTATAGCATCAGATTTTACTTCCATCACCAGTCACATCCACAACTGGGTGTTGTTTTTGCTTTGGATCCATCCCTTCGTTCTTTCTGCAGTTATTTCTCTATTGTTCTCCTGAGCCTCGGTAAGTGCAGACACTGGGTGAGTGATTCTAATTAAAAGACCGTGCATTCAAGGCCCAAGCATGGTTTTGGCTGGTTTCTAGTCCTAGCCTCTTGGGTTCAAGTTCCAAACTGGGTTTTGGCTGGGTTCATGTCCTGGTGCCTGGGTTCAAACCCCAATCTGAGGTAAACAGTCTCACCAGCAAGCATTCAGTCACATGCCAGCAGCAGATTGATTGTTTAGCTGTGCTCTCTAAGGAGTAAAGAAAACGTTCCAGGTGGCTTTGGATGGCTTTTAGATGTCAAAAGTTTACATTGCTCTTGGGGATGAACATGTATGTTTATAGTTCAAATTTCCTCCCTTTGATGACTCCTTCTTTGGAAAGCATTGATGATAAATCATCTTACGTGCTAGTACTCATTTCTTAATATCATTAAACAAAAGTCCCTCAGAACCAGGAAGTTTCATTGTTTGTATGTCAAGTCCCACGGAAGAGGGAAAGGGACTACGAGTCATGATCTTCAGATAATAATCACGTTCAAGCAACAAGGAGATTTTCAGGAAGAAAGACTAGGCATCGTCCACCCCTGAAATAATGACATACTTAGTCCATTTTTTATCTGTGGTATAAATTGTGGGACATGTCTAGTTGAGTAATTCAAGACTTTGCACACTCATAATTTTAATACCCTGAGTAGCTGAGCAACAGCAAGAAATATGGAGCATCATTAATTTAAGAAGGACAAAGAGAGAACATATGAGGTATCTGAATGACATCCAAGACCCTTTAACATCTGATGAAATGTACTTTTATTGACTATTTCACCCCAACCAAGAATCAGAACCATCCGTATCCTCACAGCTTACTGTCTGTATTAACATGGCTTTAAAAGTTACAAATAACTGTATTTCATTGCAGACAGTTCCTGAAAGGTCCATCAACTCTTCAGTTGAAAGGATCAAATGATAGTGTGTACTCTAAGACTTTCTTAACCTCTTGCTTCAAAATACTTGCCTTGATGCTGTGTACAAATCCAAAATTATATGTCATTACAACTCTCATATTTAAAGACCTTAAAATTGATTTTAAAATCTCAATAAATAATCCAAATTTCCTCTTCACTCTGTCCATCATTACTACTGAAGAAGAATACCTGTTCCTGAGGTAAGCAATAAACTCAACTTTGTTTTATTGGCTAGTCATTTTTCTGTTTGGGGAGCTCTGCCTCTGGCTCAACACAGCCAATATTAGAAAATTCACAGCTCACTAAATGTTCCATTCTCAACCACACCCTCTTTTCCCCACATATCTGTTCCTACCTACCTGCCTGAAATGCCTGATTCCACACCTTCTTTCTTTATCTGACAAGCTTCAAGTTAAAATTTAAGATCAATTTGATTGTTATGTGAAGTCTCCTTCAACAATTACAGTTGGAGATAATTATTTCTCACTTGGTTGCTACCAAAGAAATTTGCCCATAACTCAGTTATTATAACTCCATTCTATATTATAAATATATGCATGTTTTTCATGCATATATTTTGTATATGCATGGTAGTATACATATATTTGGTATATACATTGATAGTATGTAAGTTCCCTGAAAGCAAATAACATTAACATTTCTTTTACCTCAGTCTCCTAAACAACAGATTTATTGACTGACATGTTATAGCTATGCATTTGTTATTTTTTGAGGAAATGAATATATAGTCAGCATGTGTCTTTTTAATATTAAGTACTCAAATTAAGTTATATTTTTAAGATATTGAACAACTGGAGTCAATGATTTGGCAAGGTAGTGATGAAAGAAAATGTGGAAAATGGCTCCCTACTGTTTTTTTTTCCTATAAATACACCTATGAGACAATTTAATTTATAATTAAGCACAGTCCAAAATTAATAAGAAGAGATAAGAATAAAATAGAACAATTTTAACATATGCTATAATAAAAGCTATGTGAATGTGGTCTCTTTTTCTCAAAATATCTTATTGTACTGTTTTCCCCACCTTCTTCTGATGATGATGTACTGACTTGGTGAGATGAAGTGAAATGAATGATGGAGGCATTTTGATCACTATATTAGGCTATTACTGACCTTCTGATGATTTGCCAGAAGGGGGTTCACTTGCTTTGGGTGATCCTGGATGACTGAACTGTGACAAAGTTGATGGCTGGATGTCAGGAGTGGATGATGTCAGTGGTTGGAGAACTCAGGTGAGACAGAGCAGAATGGCAAGAGGTTTCATCACACTACTCAGAACAGCATGCAGTTTAAAATGAATTATTTCTCGAACTTTCCATTTAGTATTTCTGGACTTTGGATGAACTCGGGTAATAGAAACGTGAAACCGTGGATAAAAAGGGACGAGTCTGTGGTCTAAGTCTCAGGGTCTTTGGCAAAGTCTCTTTCCCTTTCAATCTTTAGAACGACACTCTGCTTATTCTCCAATACATTGCTACCTCACTGTCATTTTTTAAAGTTAGGTATTTCAGAGCTGATTTTCAGATCCAGAGAGTAGATATTGTGCAAAATGGGAATGGATTTTACAGAAAGCTCAGGTTGAACATTATTCACTAAAGAAGGTATATTCGTCTACCTTCCCTATTCATTATATATTTTAGTTCTTATTTCTCCTCCATTCAGTAAGGAAAATTTGTATATAAGTTAAATATAGAATCTTCTTGGGTCAGAAAGAAAGAGATAGCCAAAGGACCTGTATTTTAGAATTGCATATACTATATTCTAAATACAATTCTGATAATTTACTGTTGCTAACCTCAGATATGCAGATGACACCACCCTATGGCAGAAAGTGAAGAGGAGCTAAAAAGTCTCTTGATGAAAGTGAAAGAGGAGAGTGAAAAAGTTGGCTTAAAGCTCAACATTCAGAAAACGAAGATCATGGCATCCGGTCCCATCACTTCATGGGAAATAGATGGGGAAATAGTGGAAAGAGTGTCAGACTTTAGTTTTTGGGGCTCCAAAATCACTGCAGATGGTGACTAGAGCCATGAAATTAAAAGACGCTTACTCCTTGGAAGAAAAGTTATGACCAACCTAGATAGCATATTGAAAAGCAGACACATTACTTTGCCAACAAAGGTCCGTCTAGTCAAGGCTATGATTTTTCCAGTGGTCATGTATGGATGTGAGAGTTGGACTGTGAAGAAAGCTGAGCGCTGAAGAATTGATGCTTTTGAACTGTTGGAGAAGACTCCTGAGAGTCCCTTGGAATGCAAGGAGAGCCAACCAGTCCATCCTAAAGGAGATCAGCCCTGGGATTTCTTTGGAGGGAATGATGGCAAAGCTGAAGCTCCAGTACTTTGGCCACCTCATGGGAAGAGTTGACTCACTGGAAAAGACTCTGATGTTGGGGGGGATTGGGGGCAGGAGAAGGTGACGACAGAGGATGAGATGGCTGGATGGCATCACCGACTCAATGGATGTGAGTTTGAGTGAACTCTGGGAGTTGGTGATGGACAGGGAGGCCTGGTGTACTGCAATTCATGGGGTTGCAAAGAGTCAGACACGACTGAGTGACTGAACTGAACTGAACTGAACCTAAGATTTAAAATGGAGATAGAATTAACATCCAATTCAAAGCATTATGTAGAAAGTGTAATATGATAATGTAAACAAAAGTGTTCTATGAATGATTAAGTGAAAGTGAAAGTCACTCAGTCGTGTCCAACTCTCCAGGCAAGAATACTGGAGTGGATAGCCTTTCCCTTCTCCAGGGGATCTTCCCAACCCAGGGACTGAACCCAGGTCTCCCGCATTTCAGGTGGATACCAGCTGAGCCACAAGGGACGCCTGAGTTCTAAGCAAGTTCAAACAGTTGGTAGTCAGGACGGGAGGGGATGTGGAGACAGGGAGCGGTAATCAAGGAACAGCAGTGTAGTCCTGGGGCAGGGCCCTGGTTCCCCCTCAGGGGATACACACACAGGAGTTCAAGAGGCCTACCCGGATCAGCACTCTTGCTGTCCTCACCCCAAATGCCACACTCTCAGAGATACAAAACCTCTACTGTTTATCCATCATATCATTTCACTGCTCCCCTCATATGCAACTGAAGCGAAATTGTACCTTTGAGGCATAGTGAAGATATCAAAACCCCCACCAAGTGGGAGAAATGAACTGTTTGCTGCCCACAAGCATGTAGACCCCAGACTCCTTAGAACCAGGAGGTTGATGATTCTGAGTCCTACTTACCTCACCACCGAATCATCAGGAGAATGTCCACAAGCTGATCACACCCTGCTCCCTGAACATTGTAAGACATCCCACTGCCCTCTCCAGGGTCCGACACAAAGTTTTGAGGGCACTAGCCCTCTGTGTCCCCTTTTGCCTGGCAAAATAATAAAACTTTTCTAACTTTATCAAAATTCTGTCCCAGGAATTAATTCAGTTTCGGGGTCTAGAGGTCCAATTTTGCATTTTGTGTTAGGAGTATCTATCAGTGTTGATAAAAACATACAAAGAAGCAAGTAGGAAAGAAAGAAAATAGAGGGGAGGGAGACCAGGTTCTGTAGCCAGGTATCGTTTATTTCAAAACTCACCAGCCATTTGAGGTTTGCAGTCATAATTAATCCTGTTGTTGGAGTAAAATACGTGAATAAGCAAATGAGTTTGCATCCTGGGGGTAGACTTTTCCTCCATGAACAGAAAGGACAGTAACTCTTCCTAATGCTGTTTATTAAAGAGATTTCTAATTTACCTACAACCTTTTAGCTAATCTCCAATTTCTAAGTCTCAATAAATGCTATTTGGCAGGAAGGGGATCAGGAAATGCTATGATTTAAAGACACCAGAAAAATATGGTGAAGAAAAGTTTAAACATAGAAACATTCTGAGTCTCAGACTAAAAATCAGTTCAGTTCAGTTCAGTCGTGTCTGACTCTGTGACCCCATGGACTGCAGCACGACAGGCCTCCTTGTCCATCACCGACTCCCGGAGCTCTCTCAAACTCGTGCCCAAAGAGTCAGTGATGCCACCCAACCATCTCATCCTCTGTCATCCCCTTCTACTCCAGCCTTCAATCTTTCCAAGCATCAGACTAAAAATACTGAGAAGAAATTGAGGTCATTGAGGTGGAGGTGAAATCGCTCAGTTGTGTCCGACTCTTTGCAACCATGGACTGTAACCTACTAGGCTTCTCTGTCCATGAGATTCTCCAGGCAAGAATACTGGAGTAGATTGCCATTTCCTTCTCCAGGGGATCTTCCCGACTCAGAGACTGAACCCGGGTCTCCTGCATCAAAGGCAGGCACTTTAACCTCTGAGCCGTCATTAAAAGAAATAGTAAACTTTTATAACAAAGCTATGATTTTTCCAGTAGTCATGTATGATTGTGAGAGTTGGACCATAAAGAAAGCTGAGCACCAAAGAATTGATACTTTTGAAGTGTGATGTTAGAGAAGACTCTTGAGGATCCTTGAACTGCAAGGAAATCCAACCAGTCCATCCTAAAATAAATCAATCCTGAATATTCATTGGAAGGACTGATGCTAAAGCTGAAACTGCGATACTTTGGCCACCTGATTTAGAGAACTGATTCATGTGAAAAGTCTTTGATGCTGGAAAGATTGAAGGTGGGAGGAGAAGGGGATGACAGAGGATGGCATTACCGACTCAATGGATATGAGTTTGAGCAAGCTCCAGAAGGTGATGGACAGGGAGCCCTGGCGTGCTACAGTCCGTGGGGTTGCAGAGTCGGACACGACTGAGCAGCGGAACTGAACTTAGCTGATATCTATAGTTTAAAAAGCACTGATATCGTCTTCAATAAAAAGATGATATCACCCCAGAGATCTCTGGGGAGAGTGGAAGGCTCCAAGAGAGCTCATGGGTGCAGAATTGTCTAGAAACTCTGTGAATTCTACAACAAAGTCTGTTATAAAAATCTATTAAGAGATCTTTCTTTTTCAAATATTTGGAAAGTTTCTATGAGATATCTCCAAAAGTGTCATTAATATGAAAAAAAAAAAAAACCCACAGAAACAATTGCTTTCTTCCTGGCTCCATGCTGGTTATCCTGGGATGCATTCAGTGGAGGGACATTTAAAAGGTTCAGTGAATGACTTCATTATGTATAAATGGTAATGAGCTTGAATGTTCCTCCCTAGTAACATCTACAAGAGAAATTCCCTCATTTACTCAAACCTCTTTCCCTGTCGAAAACACGACATCTTTTCTCAAAGAGTCATCCAATGACAAGCTTAAAGGCAAAGCATACTTTACTCTGGGATCTTCAACTAATTTTTAAACACTGAAGATTGCAAAGGGAAACGTTCCTTCTCTTTTGAGACCACCACGTTAATGTGTGCCTCTGATTTCTAATATAGTCAAGATCTGAATCTAATTATCTTTCACTGTAAGATTCCCTCACTTTATCTAATGCCCTTTAAGGTCAGTGCTCTTTTAAATCCTATAAATTCAATCCCTTTTGTTAACCTAAATTCAACTGCTGTTTTCATTTATTTAAGCCGTTCATGAAATGTGTACTCAAAATGGAACTGCAAACACCTTGGCTGTGTAATTGCCTCTGCGATTTCCACAGATCATAGTGAACCTGAGATCCTGAGGCAGCGCAGGGTGGATGCAAGTGATTTCCTTGGGCAGCAAGTCCTCGGGTGGACAGTTTACCAGGGAGCGTGCTGGGGTTCCAGCACGGAAGGAAATCGGGAATGCAGGGCTGGGCAGAGGGAGGCTGGGACTGCCCTGTGGTCTCAGTGGCCGCATGGGGAGGGCGCGGCCGGCCTCTGTCCCGTCCCCTCTGCAGGCTGGAGGGTGGGTCCTCTCCACCTTTGATTCCTTGCTGGCTGCAGCCTGTCCAGGGAGTGAGCCTGAGCACGCGAGGCGGGTGTCCACTCAGGGCGGTGCCGGAGGGCGCGGGACCTGGGGCTCCAGCCGCGGCAGGGACGATGCGGGCGTCCAGCGATCAGCAGGGAGCCGCAGCCGCCCCGGAGGTGCGGAACTGCGGGGCGCTGCGCCCACAGCTGCGCGGTCTCCTCGCTGGGAACCCTGGAGCGGGAAGACGGTCCTCAGGGCGGCGGGCTCAGAGGGGCCGTGTCTCCTCGCTCATCTCAGGCTCCGAGGGGAAAGGGGAGACCCTGCCTCCAGCGCTCGGGGCTCCGCAGCGGCCCGCAGCCGGGCGGCCGCCCCCTCGGCGTGGCTGGATTAGAGCCACGTGTCCCCAGAGCAGGGACACGATTTCTCCCGGTTTCTGCGGCACACACGGGCCTTGCCACCCGCTGGGGCCCTGCTGGGACCCCGCATCAGAGGGCAGTGACGATCCTCTCCTCTAAATGGCAAGCGATCAGGAGCGCAGTTTATCCGCGGGAGGAAGGACCTGACCTGACCTCACACGCTTTATTTAGCTCACCATCCTTCCTCCACTAATTTTTTTCATGAAAGAAGTAGAATCACCCCTTGGACCTTACCCTGGTTCAAATGTGGGAGACGTTTGGCAAGCGGGTGTGCCGGCTTGACTAGGAAAACCCCAGGACTCCTCATGTCACACCACCCCCTGCGCTGGGTAGTCAGGCCCAAAGACCTTGATAATTATGCTTTCTTAAATAAATAAAATGAGACTGGAGAAATGATGTCAAACCAATATTTATTTTAATATGTATACAGAAAGTCATTTGCAGAGGCTACAAATGGACTCCCAATGGAATATATTATATTATTAAAATTGTGCAGTGAATGACTTTAACAACAATAAAATTCACTTTATAATCTAGATTCTATTAAAATAAATGCCCAGTTACCCAACTGCACTTTTACTAATCCATTAAGCTACAGTTTTAAAATCACTTATAAGGAAATGTTAGTATTAGATATAATAAAATGCTGCTATAACATGTTGGATTTTAATTACTGTTCTTATAAAATATGAATTAACATAGTGGCAATTCACTTGAAGTCTAATTAACTTGCCTTAGTCATCTTGCTCAATGCCTACAATATTCTACAATACTACAATGCAAATACTCTTTACAAAGTTAACATATTAATCAGAAAATGATTATGTATTTTCTCCAATTTAGTTTCTATTTAATTATATCACAAACTTGGTTCCTCTCCCAACAAAGTATCAATTTTGTAAATGGTATCGGAGCAGCCACTTGATCATAGATCTTAGAAACAAACTGCTGCTGCTGCTGAGTCACTTCAGTCGTATCCGACTCTGTGCGACCCCATAGACGGCAGCCCACCAGGCTCCCCATCCCTGGGATTCTCCAGGCAAGAACACTGGAGTGGGCTGCCATTTCCTTCTCCATGCATGAAAGTGAAAAGTGAAAGTGAAGTCGCTCAGTTGTGTCTGACTCTTCTCAACCCCATGGACTGCAGCCTACCAGGCTCCTCTGCCCATGGGATTTTCCAGGCAAGAGGACTGGAGTGGGGTGCCATTGCCTTCTCCTAGCACCTTATTAATTCTGCGCAGTTTTTCAAAGATAACTGTGCTTCCTGTCTGATGCCCCCATTTCCCGCCCCTCCGACCGCTGCTGCTCTGACTCTTCCATAGTTCTGATGAAGCGAAATTAAGACCACACAGAGCCCCAGCTCCACAGCCTCGGCATCCTCTCTGACGAGTGGGCTGACTTGGAAAAGACAGGAGACTGGCAGGAGAGAGGGATGCCAGGGCAAGTACCAAGGTCAGCATACTGGTCACGGATGAAATAGTGTAAAGTCTGTGAAAATTGATGTGGTATATCTTACAAAATACTAATGACAAGATGAGTTGCTTTCATTTTTTTTTCTTTGTAATATTCATGCAAAACAGCTCAAATTCTCTTGCCAATTCTGGAAGACTGTATCAGATAACAGAATTAGAAATATGGTGTACTTCCATCAGCTGAACAGAGCCCCATCCCAGCTTCCTACTCTGTCATCCTCTGGATCCTGCTTGGCAAGCCCTAAGGTTCATTGTTTTCCTCGTGGGATATCATACATCATAGGTGATATTGAATGTCACCCTTGAATATCCACTTCTGACCGGTTTTCATAGAATCCCAAATTACAACATCTCTTAAGCTGTTTGGATCAATTTCTTCCCATTCCCTTGCATATTGAGGAAAAGGAATGAGGGGAGGGGACAGAAGGAAACTTTCCAGGTGAACTGACCCGTGCATGCTGCTTTTGCCCTTTATCCAGAGAAATTTCCAGTTCTAGCTTGTGCATGGGACCCCCTGGCATTTCATGATCTTTAGCATCTGCCCAAAGGAACACTGTTAATGCTTCCTGCCAAACTGCAAAAGTCCTCAATTTGAATTCCTTTCTAGTGCCTTATTTACGGAGACAACTGGAAACAGTTCTGCTAAATTTAGATCATACATTCTCAAAGTTAGGCTTCCCAAGTGGCTCAGTGGTAATGAACCTTCCTGCCAATGCAGGAGACACAGGGGATGAGGGTTCGATCCCTGGGTCAGAAAGATCCCTGGAGAAGGAAAGGGAAACCCACTCCAGCATTCTTGCCTGGGACATCCACAGACAGAGGAACCTGAGGGGCTACATAGCAACGAAGCAGGTGCAAGTCTTAAGGGTTAAGGTTTCCCAGGGGTCGTGTGTGGATGTGAGAGCTGGGCTGTGAAGAAAGCTGAGCACCGAAGAACTGATGCTTTTGAACTGTGGTGTTGAGCATCCCTTGGACTGCAAGGAGATCCAACCAGTCCATCCTAAAGGAGATCAGTCCTGGGTGTTCATTGGAAGGACTGATGCTGAAGCTGAAACTCCAATACACTGGCCACCTCATGCGAAGAGTTGACTCACTGAAAAGAGCCTGATGCTGGGAGGGACTGGGGGCAGGAGGAGAAGGGGACGAGGGAGGATGCGATGGCTGGGTGGCATCACCGACTCAATGGACGTGAGTCTGAGTGAACTCCGGGAGTTGGTGATAGACAGGGAGGCCTGGCACAGAGTCGGACACGACTGAGTGACTGAACTGAACTAAAGGTGATATCATCTCCAGTGGGTAACAAAAATCCTTGGTTTTTGTGGAACAAAACAGCTTACAATTTTCATGTGTAAAGCTCAGATATACACATGGCATATAAATAGATATCTAGTATATCTCTAGTAGTAATATTTCATTGGAGAGCCATTTGGAAAAATTGAATGTCAAAAAAAAAAAAAACTCCCTTAGGGGTGAGATAAAGAAAGAAAGTATTGAGAAATAGTAATGCAGATAAACAACTTGAAAAATAACAGCAGGAGCACTTTGGTATCTTTCAAAGAGGACTCCATCTTAAACACCACACGGAGCGGTCAGAGCACCGCAGCCCACCCGCACAGGCAGTTTAGTTCCTGAGACAGTGCCCGTGTTTTCTTCTTATTCTTATTTCTGAATAGCATGTTGGCGACCCTGCGCTTGCCCTGATTTGTTGCAGCAGAGAAGGACACGAAGGTTTGGGCACAATCAGACCGGAGTGTTCACTGAGTGCCCTGCTGTACTTCTCAGCCCCTCTCCAGTTAGATGGGGCCAGGGGGCCTGTGCTGGCCGACAGGTGAAAAGCAGAAATAAGAGCCCCACTCCCAGGGCAAAGCACTCAAGAGCCAGTGGCAGGGGCTCCAGATGGCACAGTTACAAACGGGCAGAGCCTCCAGCAGCCGCGTCCTGTGAGTGAGGACCAGCGGCCCCTGCTCGTCTGCCTTGGAAACGAGCTGCAGGGAGAGATCAGCTCTGCTGAGGTTCAGGCCCTGAAATTCCAGGATTAAGTTCTCAGAATCTCACAGTCTAACCTATCCTGAAAAACACAAATGTGATTGCTAGCTTTGAGATGTGGAGCTGATTTGGGCGTTCCAAATTTATCAATCTCTACAGTGACTTTCCAGCCTTTGCAAAATTTATTGTGGTATATAAAACCCAACTTTATGTACCAGATAGAAATGTTTCATAAGCTTCCTAATGGAAAACCCACAGGTCTTCCCCAGAAGCAATCTGCTGTCTTCTGACAGTTATTTCTTAAAGAATTTATTTCAGTGACCTCAGTGGTGAATCTTAATAATAGTCAAATCTCGGGGTGGGGTTCACAGAAATAAAAAGGAAAATACTATAAAGCAAAAGCACCAGTGCTTTGGGAATTATTTATTTTTATTAAGATGTGCTTGCCTCCAGCATTCCTTTTAAACCCAGCCTCATTTCTTTTAAGTCCTGGGCCTGTGGGCCAGTGCTTATTTGCATGCTAATTACCAGCTAAAGGCATTTTATGCTGATCTAAGGTCTTTAACCAATTAATGAACCAGGGAAAGCTGAGCCTTCCTCGGAGGAGAACTGCTTTACTTTCATCATCATTACCACGGAATTGCATTCAGTGTACCCATTGCTTCATATTTCACGCTCTTTCCTGAACATACAAGTAGACAATTAAGCAGCCGTGCTTAGATGCCAATGAGGATCTCGTGGAGTCTGTCTATATTTAGGAAGCACTCCAAACACTGCAGATATGTAATTGACACAAAATGGAGAAATGGAGAGTCTGCAAACCCTCTAGCAAATGGCGATCACTTGTCGGTCATCCACTCTACATGCAGACTTCTGGCTATCCTAGGAGCTTTTTAGAAGAATGTATATCCTGCCAAAGATCTTAGATCTTTAGATGAAGCGCTATACAACCGCTTGATCATAGACCTGTTAATGGTGCCTTTAGGGACACTACAGAAATATGACGGCCATGTAGTGGGTAAAAAGTAAATAAGACGGCATTGAACACTGACCGGGTGTCTGACAGAGGAGACAAGTGACCTGTGCCTCCTGATGTTTGGGCAGAGGACCTAAGTATTTGGTTCTATATTTCACAGGTGGGTTCCACATAATCAGGAGAGTGTTTCTGAAATCTATGGCAGCCCATAATGGCTACTTCAGTGACACAGAATATACAACAGCTCAGCTCAGTCGCTCAACGTGTCCAACTCTCTGTGACCCCATGAATGGGAGCACGCCAGGCCTCCCCGTCCATCACCATCTCCTGGAGTTCACTCAGATTCAAGTCCATCGAGTCCGTGATGCCATCCAGCCATCTCATCCTCTGTCATCCCCTTCTCCTCCTGCCCCCAATCCCCCCCAGCATCAGAGTCTTTTCCAATGAGTCAACTCTCCGCATGAGGTGGCCAAAGTACTGGAGTTTCAGCTTCAGCATCATTCCTTCCAAAGAAATCCCAGGGCTGATCTCCTTTAGGATGGACAGATTGGATCTCCTTGAAGTCCAAGGGACTCTCAGGAGTCTTCTCCAACACCACAGTTCAAAAGCATCAATTCTTCTGCGCTCAGCCTTCTTCACAGTCCAACTCTCACATCCATACATGACCACAGGAAA
>SJYF01000263.1:781515-795215 GCA_006410515.1 Procapra przewalskii | reverse complement strand
GTCTGGACCTAACAGAAGCAGAAGATATTAAGAAGAGGTGGCAAGAATACACGGAAGAACTGTACAAAAATGATCTTCACAACCCAGATAATCATGATGATGTGATCACTCATATAGAGCCAGACATCTTGGAATGTGAAGTCAAGTGGGCCTTAGAAAGCATCACTAGAATATACATACATTTATACAAATTCCTTCAAGCATGACATTATCTAACTTCAGTGACCAAAGCTGCTCACCTATACTACTCTTTGCTCTAGGAATTGGACCTTTGCAACTAGGGCACAGTTCCAGTGCTCAGTTTAAGGGTTTGAGAAATGTATCTGCACAAATAGACAGTGTGGGGTGTCAGTTCTCAGCCCCCGAGCCGCCTGTGTCTTGGTGGCTGTGCCTCCCCGGGGCCTCTAGGTGCACCAGTGTCGAGGATGACCCAGGGCCACACTCTCCACCTCAGGCTGTCTCTGTGCACTGGCCTTCTGCCGTCCCATTCCATGCCCTTGTTCTCTAATAGATCAGAGCTGCAAAGTTGCTAACACATGTGCTAAGAAACATAGCTTGGTTTTTCTTCCCCCTTGGAACTAATTGATGTGATATGCCCTGGAATATCTTGGAAGAAGTGGATCAATTTTATTTTTCTATTGGGTTGCTTCAGTAACCTCACACCACGTTAATGCTTAGACTCTGGATAATTATATCTCTGTCCAGATGGTTCAATAGATACCTTTCTTTCAGATTTAAGTCAACCCTCTAGCAAAGGCCCTCTCTCCTGTCGCCAGTGCTGGATGCAGACTGAGCGAAATGAGCAAGGTTGGCCTGCCTCCCTAAGCCCTGAGGGCCTCCTTCTTACAGGGGTTCCTGGGTTTTGTTTTTTAGTCGCATTGGAGTGTAGTTGATTTACAATGTAGTGTTATTTCAGATGTGCAGCAGAGTGATTCATCCATTCAGTTACACAGGCGGCTGCTGCCTCCAAGTCGCTTCAGTCGTGTCCGACTCCGTGCGACCCCATGGACGGCAGCCCACCAGGCTCCTCCGTCCATGGGATTCTCCAGGCAAGAGTGCTGGAGTGGGGTGCCATAAACACATATTAATTTCTTTTCAGATTCTGTTTTCATTTAGGTCATCACAGAACACTGAGTGGAGTTCCCTGTGCGATACAGGAGGTCCTTGTTTGTCATCCACGCCACATACAGTAATGTGTGCAAGCTAATCGCAAGCTCCTAATCAACCCTTCCCCTCTGTTTCTCTTTCTATAAGTCTGTTTCTACTTAGCAAATAACTTCATTTATATCATTTTTTAAAGAAATTGAGTCCATATATGAGCAATATTGGGCTTTCCAGATGGCCCATTGGTAAAGAATCAGCCCGCAATGCAGGAGACGCTAGAGAGGTGTCAGGAAGATGCCCTGGTTGCCCAGCACGGCAACCCACTCCAGTACTCCTGCCTGGAGAATCTCACAGACAGATGAACCTGGAGGACTGTAGACCACAGGGTCACAAAGAGTCAGACATGACTGAAGCGACTGAACATGCATGCATGAGTGATATCGTAGGATATTTGTCTTCCTCTGTCTGACTGACTCTGAGAGTTTCCAGGTCCATCCGCATCGCTGCAAATTGGCGCTGTTTCATCCTTTTCTATGGCTGAGTTGCGTTCCTCTGTATGCACGTACCACATCTTTATCCATTCAAAAAAGGGGAAGATCTGTGTAGACACTTCTCCACAGAAAGTACACAGAGAGCCAAAAAGCACAGGGAAGGATGTTTCTGTTTGTCTTGCTTGCTTAGTTGTCTTGCTTGCTTATCTCCATCACTTAGAACAGGCATCAGCACACAGTAGGCACACAACAAATATCACTGAATGAGCAGTTAATAGATACACGGAGTGCTCCTTCTAAAGCTCCAGCAATGGCCAGAGTGCTTGAAGTGCTCATCACTCCGTCACAACCTAAGCTATCAAAGCACGGATATGGAGCATCAGCTGAGGCCTTCCTGCCGTTGGCAGCTTTGTCTGCTGTCTCTCCTTTCTTAGAACCAGAGGCCAGAGTGGTCTTCCTCACACTTTATCTTTCTGCCTGGGTCATGTTTACGAAAAGCTGTTTCTTACTCTGCCTACCAAGTAAGGATTTACATCAGTTAAGGAAGGGATCACAGAATTTAATGAGTTCCCTCCTTTCCCAAGTCTTGCTTTCTAAGCATCATGCTAAGCAGGTCAGTTCATCCCATCTTCTGTTTTATTTTAGGAGGTAAGCCTCTGGACTCAGTCTCATAGGAAAGAGAAGAAGAGAAAGAAGCCTGGGTTTTCTTTCTCTGGTGAGAGGTGTGAAGGCAAAGTAAGTTCAGAAACTCGATATTTGCAAACTGTTCTTTCCATTGCACTGGGGGATTTTCATTTAGAAAGAACAATAAAATAGAAGTCACAACTGCTTTGAATGGAAATTTACAGCTCAGTAGCAATGGGCCTAGGAGAGAAAGAAACTGGTTGGATTTGGTCAGGGACCATATTGCCACTGATAATCTCACCTCTCTCCTGGATATATACCAAAGTCTATTGCCAATGACTGGTTCTGTGAGAAGAAGCGGTCGTATGCGTGGGGATGCTGACACTGGATACTCAACAGGGTCCACTGCTTAGGACTTTCTCTGTTTGCTGTGTAGCTGTTCCTGCTGTTTCAAGGGACCAATTAGCTAATCATATTAAATGTCCCGATAATTTCATCATATATTCACTGCTAAGTTAGTCAGTTCAGTTCCTCAGTCGTGTCCGACTCTTTGTGACCCCATGGACTGCAGCATGCTAGGCCTCCCTGTCCATCACCGACTCCCCAAGTTTACCCAAGTTCACGTCCATCACGTCACTGATGCCATCCAACCATCTCATCCTCTGTCATCCCTTCTTCTGCCCTCAATCTTTCCCAGCATCAGGGTATTTTCCAATGAGTTGGTTCTTTGAATCAGGTGGCCAAAGTACTGGAGTTTCAGTTTTAGCATCAGTCCTTCCAATGAACACCCAGAACTGATCTCCTTTAGGATGGACTGGTTGGATCTCCTTGCAGTCCAGGGACTCGCAAGAATCTTCTCCAACAACACAGTTCAAAAGCATCACCTGGAGAAGAGAATGGCAGACCACTTCAGTATTCTTGCCTCAAGAACCCCATGAATAGTATGAAAAGGTGAAAAGGGATGTCATTTCACTGCTAAAGACACACCTTAAAAAAGCCGTAGTGAAAGAGAATAAGAGATGAAAGATGGCAGGGCAGCTATTTTGCTTTTAGCCTGCCTGCCTATGTTACAAGATGCTGAATTGATTAGATAATCTATGCTTCAATATCAGCTATGATAAAATAATCTACTTACATTGGTGCTGTGGATCCCACCCTTGGCTGTACCACAGAATCTCCCAAATAATTTCTAAATTACTGATGCTTAGACCCTACACTTAGCAATTCTGAGTTAGGGCCTGTGTTGTTCGTGTTTAGATGCTAAGTCATGTCTGACCTCATGGGACTGTAGCCCACCAGGCCCCTCTGTCCACGGGATTCTCCAGGCAGGAATACTGGAGTGGGTTGCCATTTCCTTCTCCAGGGGGTCTTCCTGACCAAGGGGTTAAGCTCTCTCATCTCCTGCATCTCCAGCATTGGCAGGCAGATTCTTTATCACTTAAGCACCAGGGAAGCTCCTGAGTTAGGGCCTGGGCATGGATGCATTTTTTCAAAACTCCCCAGGTATTTGTAACAAGATGCTCTGGAGGCAGAATTTGGAACCGGCAGTGTCGTGGAAAGAGCACTGGGTTTAAGGCAGCTCCGTTACCAGCTGTCTAATCCTTAGCTAGCCACATTACTCCCTGGACATCAGACTCTTCATCTCAGTGCTAAGTCACTGTGTTGTTCTACAGAATACATTTGACAGTGCACCCAAAACAGGTTTGGAAAGTTCAAAGTTCAATATAATTGTTAACTATACACCTGAAACTTAAATGATTATACAGACTATGTTAAATGGTTTGAAATAGGAAAATGCAAAAATCCATGACAATAATGATAATAATAATAATACCTTTCTGCCAACCTTGGGATGTCTTAGCAGTTTTATGGAGAATGTGATTTCTGTGACCTCAGCGAAACACTATAGCGTTAGTGTTGGCTTTTTAGCACACTGTGAATTTCTCTCTAGAAACCATACCTAATAAAACTGAATTTTATTTTCAATTTATTTTTACCTAGGTAATTCTCATTTCTAGGTTTTGCCCATCATATGGATTTTCCCAGTTCAGAATGGAGTTTTAAAGTGCTACGGATCCTCAGAGGGAAGTGTGCAAGTGGAATGCAAAATTGATGCTTGTTATTCCTACTGCCTGTTTATGAAACTAAAGAGCGCCAGAAGCCATTTGAATATGCTGTTGTTTGCAAAAATAAGCTGTAGAAACATGAGCCGGGAGAGAAGCTACCTTAAAGCAGGGGAGTGTCAGAACATAGGACACAATATTTGGACATCCTTCCAATGAAAATGACCTAAGTAGCTTGCTGAAACTGTTCCTGGATGGAAGGAGACAACATAACCGGCAAAGAAGATAAAAAGGTAGAAGGAGTCAAGCCAGTGAAGAGCACGTTTGAATGTTACCAAGAAGACGTGATTTGATTCTTTAGTGAGAGCTTGATAGACATGCTGGAGATGTGCAATATTTTAAACCCTATTCTAGAAAACATGGATATTTTCTGCATCCAATGGAACAATTCCTGGTTACTCTCTCTGGACTTGCCTTCAAGTCAAAGAGCTATGAGTTGGCTCAAATTCTTTCTCAAGGCCATAGAAATACAGCCGAACTCTGGGCATACCCCACACATACCACCACATACAAAGCTCAGATAATTCACAGTGATATTTCAGTAGGAGAACCAAAATGGCAGACTTCCAGAAGTCGAGCCAAAGATGATGTGCTTAACTCTCCTTGTGGTTGAAAGACATCCTTAGCACATTTATCCTCCCAGTGAAGTTTTGGCCTGGAGGTTTGTGTTTCACTTAATCTCTGACTCAGATCAACCATCGAGGACCAAATAGCATCCTCAGTGACCTCATGTTAGAGACATCAATCGTTGCTGCAATAATCTTGCACATTTAAAACTTGACATTGTGTACTCAGGAGATGAACTCTCCTCCCCCGTCTCTTTGGATAAGATGTCAGGCTAATTTTAGGGCCAGTAAAATGTATTTATGTAAGAACAATTATAGCAGAAAATGGGCACGTGATCTTGAAACTAAGTATGCAATAAATAGTCTCCTTAAATGAATCACGCAGGAAATAGAGTGTGATTTCTATTCCAGGCTTCGCTGATCCACACTTGCTTTCAGCTACATATTTCAACACTGCTGACATCTAGAAATGCACTGCATACGCTCTCGCATCTGGCTCATCTCACGCTCCCTTCCTCCCCAGTCCTAAGGCATGCCGTCTATTTCACTCCAAACATTTCCAGGTTCTTCTGATTATCTTATGGTCAGATGATGGCTGTACTTGGTGTCAGAGAAGGCATTTCAGAAATCTCAATAAATAGGCTTTCAAAAGGAATGCCAGTGCTCGAAAATGATGAAGCCAAGACGTGACTCCCCGCCAAGCTCCAGAGAGCTGAAATTCTTTCTGAAAGGATGATGAGAGCAGGTCCTTCTGTCTCTCTTGGGGCCGTGTTGGTGCCGGCCAGATGCCCAGCAGAGAGGGGCTGTTAGCACAGGCCTTGCCAGGGAACCACAGTTGGAAACATGAGAAACTGCCTTCTTTCAGGAAAAAAGTTAGCAAAATCCTCTCGATGTTCAAATATCGCGTTTTATGCACAGCTTACATTAATAAAATGATGAGAATAAAGCCAGATTTTACTCTTTACTTATGTTCCAAGTGTTCCAAATGTTCTCAAAGCAATTGGTCAAACAGACCTAGGGTGCCAGCCTTCCATTTGTCTACTGACATGAGACTAGAAACAGTGTAGGTAATTAAATCCACTTACAGGATCAAATGCTGGAAAGGCTAAAAATAAGTGATGTTTGTTCTCGACGGGTTTTGGTACCTCTCCAGACCTGGGTTTCAGTCTGATCCCTGTCACTACCTGAACAAATGGGCCTGGTCAAGCTGTTCTGCTTAATGGGGTGGAGCTGGCTCATTTGTTTCTCTCTCCAACCCCTTCTAGTCTGCAAGACCCAGTAACTTTCTTCAAGGTGATTTTCTTCAAGTCACTTTCTTCTAAAAACACCTGGAACAGATTCTCAAGCTGACTCATGCTTTCCATTTTCCAGGACAGTGGTTCTTGAATTAGAGTTCAAAAGCACTGTCGTTACCTGGGAAGTTGGGGAATGCAGATTCTGAGGCCCCACCCCACCTACTGAATCAGAGACTCTAGAGGCGGAGCCTGTCCTGCATTTTAACAAGCCCTCCCCAGGAGCTCGGACACACGGAAGTATTAGAACCACTGCTTTAGTCTGATCCTTCCATCTCCTCATGGCCTTCATTTAGTTAAAGTCTTAGAGTCAAGGTATAAATTGATGAGAAGAAATTACAGGTTTTCCTATCTATCTCAATGCAGAGCATTCCAAGAAAACTTTTGTGCAATGGAATTATGCTCAATCTCTTAATCATGTCCAACTCTTTGTGACCCTGTGGGCTATAACTCACCAGGCTCCTCTGTCCATGGGGATTCTCCAGGCAAGAATACTGGAGTGGGTTGCCATGCCCTCCTCCAGGAGATCTTCCCAACCCAGGGATTGAACCTAGGTCTCCTGCACTGGTAGGGAGGTTCTTTACCCTCTGAGGCACCAGAGAAGCCCGAGAATAGTAGAGTGGATAGCCTATCCTTTCTCCAGGGGAACTTCCCAACCCAGGAATCGAATCAGTGTCTCCTGCATTGCAGGCAGATTCTTTACTATCTGAGCTACCTGGCAAGCGTGTGAAATGGAAGATTTCCTGCCATATAGGTAAAAAAGGATGCCACAGCCATCAGGGATTTCAGTCTTTCAGAAGTAAATTCCTGAGCCCAGGAAGAGCAGCGATGTCTGCCCAGCAGCCATCAGCCACTTCCTGTCAGCAGTGAGCACTGAAGAGCTGAGCTGGTTGGAGGCAGGATTCGAGAAAGCACGGGAGGCAGCCACCCCACAGCTCCCTGTGGAGAACATGGAGTTAAGAATGTGAGGAATCAAGGAGCTGGATTTGGCCCAGATAGCAGAGATGCATACGAAAGGGATGATTTCAGTGAGCCCAGATGCTTGCATCTTTCCAAACATAGACGGGCGTTGAATACCTTAACCTAAGATATCTGGTTTTCCTTAATTAATAACAATCTTCGATGTTCAGAGCATCTGCCTGCTTGGTTGCAAACTCCTATATAACCAGACTCCTCCCGCAGCCTCCTCAAGGCAGTTCTCTCAGGGCTACTTGGGATGCTGCCTCCTGGACTTGAAGTCCTAAAAATTCCCACCGAATAAGCGTAACTCTCAACTTTCAGGTTGTGACTCTGTTTTTCAGTTGACATTTTTCATAAGTTGAAATAGCATAAAGCAAAGAAACAACTCCCTTCAGATGCATCTTACTAACAAATGCACGAGATAATAGAGACAGAGCACAGACGCTCACGGGCAGAGTGCAGAGCACAGACGCTCACGGGCAGAGTGCAGAGCACAGACGCTCACGGGCAGAGTGCAGAGCATGGGGCTTTGCGCTGAGCACTGAGAGTGGCCCTGGGGAAGGAGCTCGGAGGCCGCGTGGTCCTTGCTGCCGCGACAGTGGCTGGAGGCGACGCCTCTCCAACCGCTGCAGGCAAAACTAACTCCAGATTCTACTTCAGCTTCTTCCCTCTTTTTGTAATAGTGAAAATCTTCTTCAGATTTCTTTCAGTTAGGGAAAACAGTCACTAACACAGGCCTTTCATGAGTGTGATGTGGTGAAAGGCAAATTTTCCAAAATTGGGGCATGGACTCTGGAGCCAGGAGACCCTGGTGTGGAACATGGCCTTTGTCACCAAGGTGGGTCAAAGGGTGTGTGACTTGACCCAGGCCTTTATCCTCCCTCTCCTGACCTGTAAAATGGTGATAAAATAATGCCTGCTCCATGGGCCATTGTAAGGATTACCTGATGCTGTCTGACAGACTACCGGCACTCAGCATCAGGGAGGGACGCTTACCCAGTGGGAGCCCACACTGCCCCCTGCAGCTGAAGAAGAGGCCAGTAACTCAAGAGACAAGGCGCTGGGGCGACATCTCCAAACTCCTGTCTTTCTCTGCCCACTGAAGCGGAATAAAAATATAAGAGACAAAGTTTGGAAGTCCTCAGTCAGCAGGGAGGAAACGCAGCTGGCTAGAGCCCCAAGAACTGTGCCGCTCCCTTCAGGGGGTCTGAGAGGTTTGTCTCCCGGGCTTAGGGTGAACGATCAGGCGCAAAGTGATGAAGGCCTGGCATTCTCCCGCTTGCGTTGCTTCCCAGCGGCCGTAGCCGGCGTCGGTGGCCTTGTTATTAGGTCCCTTTGTCTCCGGTTTACTGCATGGTGGCCTTCTTTCTGAAAGACAAAAAGAAAGAAAACTGCAAGGGGTGATCTGTTGTAAAGGTGAGACCAGATGCAGGATGTGATTAGCACAGACTTGGTGCAGAACGTAGCTCATTAGAATTAGGGGACAGAAAAGCAAACAGCTATAGATTATGGGTTAGGAAGAGCTAAAGTAAAAGCTAGGAGTGAGGGGGCCTGCTCACTGTTCTCTCTCTTCTTTGTTCTCAGGAAAAAGAAAGAAAAACTCCTTCCTCTTTTTTCCCTTTTTTAAACAAGGGCAAAGATTAGTGATTTTATTCAGAAAGCCAGCAGGCTGAGAAGTTGATTAGCTAGTGTCCCCAAGAATCATCTCACTCACATTTGAGTGCAGCTTCTTTTACAGAACAAAGAGTAAAGTAGAAAAGGTGATGTGTGTGTGTGTGTGTGTGTGTGTGTGTATTGTATGTGTACTCAATTGTGTCTGATTCTTTGGGACCCCATGGACTGTGGCCCGCAGTCTCCTCTGTCCATGAGATTTTCCAGGCAAGAATTCTGGAGTGGGTTGCTCTTTCTTACTCCAGGGGGACTTCCCAAATTGCTGCAAAGGTTTCCTGGTTCCAGCCAGACTCGGGAGGGGATGTGCTAATTTTTCCTCTCCTGCAGCTATTCATAGGCAGGCCGGGGCAGGATGCTTCCTGTGAGTTAAACACAGGTCCTTTAGCTTAAAGCTCAGCAAGGGAGAGAGGGCCCCAGGAAATGGGCCCTCATATATACTTTAAGCTATAGGCAGCATCCTGTTAGTGATTAGCTTGTAGTAAAATAACAGAATATAAAGGTTTAAGTAAAAGAAACAGATCCAATGTGGAGTCAGATTTGTTCCTTCCTATTACTTTATTAGCCGTGGGTTACTTAGGTGTTGGGTAGCACTAATTACTGCTTTGCCTACAAGAGGAGCAGTAGGAAAGCTTGATGTTCCCTGAGTGTGGCAGGCAGAATCTAGACTTCCCGGGTGGTGCTTAAGTGGTAAAGACCCTCCTGCCGGTGCAGGAGACATAAGAGATGCGGGTCAGTCCCCGGACTGGGAAGATGCCCTGGAGGAGGAACTGGCAGCCCACTCCAGAATTCTTGCTTGGAGAATCCCACGGACAGAGAAGCCTGGTGGGCTACCATTCCTAGGGTCTCAGAATCAGACACGACTAAACATCTGAACCCAAAGACATTGGTGCCCTAATCCCCTGAAATGCATGAATATGTTATTTTACATAGCCAAAAAAAAAAAAAAAAAGAAGAAGAAAGCAATTTGGGGGGTATATCTTGAGTAGGAGAGATTATTCCAGATTATCTGGATGTTTAAAGGTGAAGAACCTCTCCTGGTTGCGGTCAAAACAAGGTGTAAATTACAATGAAGGCCAAAGAGATGCTTCATTGCCTGAAGAGGCAGGGAGGAGGCCAAGAGCCAAGGGAAGTGGGTGGAATCAGTAACCGGAAAAGGCAAGGAGGCAGACTCGCCCCATCAGGGAAGATACTGGATGATAGCAAACATTCTTTCAAAGCAGGAGGAGCGAGGAGGCTGGGGCATTCTCGACGTTCCGGAAGCCTCTCAGACTACACATGTGCAGAAAAGCTCCTCGCCGGTCCACAGGGGGAGGGGGCGTCACCCCGCAGTAGGTCATTCAGCTTCCCTTCGGCCTCCATGTCGGGGTCCAGCTCGGCTGGAAGATGCTGGCGCACGTCCGGGAGGATGCGGAGATGAGCCAGATGTGGACTCAGAACCAGGCGGGCCACGCGATTGGCGGAAGGAAACCTGGAAGGGACGCCCCGCAGCAGTGGTTCAAACCGCCACGCGGGCTCGGCTTTCCGAGGTCGCCGAGGGTCTGTCCACAAGTACTGGATGCTTGTTCATTCTTTTCTTCCTCACGTATGCCTCACTTGCTTCTCTACTTTCCTCCTTGGTGGGAATTCTTTTTCTGCAAAGATGAAGGGCCAGAGCCCTTGTCACTGACCATCGGTCTGTTGCTGCTGCTGCTGCTAAGTCGCTTCAGTCGTGTCCGACTCTGTGCGACCCCATAGACAGCAGGCCACCAGGCTCTGCCATCCCTGGGATTCTCCAGGCAAGAACACTGGAGTGGGGTGCCGTTGCCTTGGCTTGTATTTGGTGTTCTCACCACTGTGATCTGACAATCTCTGCCCAGGAACCCAAGCCCCGCTTCAAGCTGCAGGCCGAGGCCACTTGCGAAAGACCTGTACCAGACTCCTGACCTAAAGAACTATGTGATAATCAACTTGCCTTGTTTGAGTCACAATGTTTGTGATGGTTTGTCAAGACAGCAGTAGCAAACGAAGACACTGGGCCACTGGAGTTATTTGGGGGCAGGTTTCCTTTAATTTCCTTTATGTAAATAGCTAAACACCTTCGTTTATGACTGACCTTGCCTTCAAATCACTTCAGACTTCCTCCTGGCTAGCCGCAGTAGCTCACTCCCATCCAGAATGCATCCAAGGCTACTTTGACCTCTGGCCCCTCATGAGGTCCCCACCATTGCAAGAAAGAGGAACTAACAAGCTTGGAATTAATGACAGGAGAAGCAAAGAACCTGAATAATCCATAAAATTCATAAGCAGCCACTGAATATTTAATTGCAAGTAAATTGTGGTTAGAGCTTCTTATCTAAAGCAAAGATATAATAGATTCCAGGAAACTTAAAGCTGTAAAGCTATAAACTCTTCCTCCAAATTCTTCTTGGAAGTCTCTGTGAAAGACAGCATTATATTATATCATACTTTCCATGAAATTTGTGAAATATAAAATTCTGCTCTTTTCAGTTCAGTTCAGTCGCTCAGTCGTGTCCGACTCTTTGCGACCCCATGAATCCCAGCACGCCAGGCCTCCCTGTCCATCACCATCTCCCGGAGTTCACTCAGACTCACATCCATCGAGTCTGTGATGCCATCCAGCCGTCTTATCCTCTGTCATCCCCTTCTCCTCTTGCCCCCAGTCCCCCCCCAGCATCAGTCTTTTCCAGTGAGTCAGCTCTTCGCATGAGGTGGCCAAAGTCCTGGAGTTTCAGCTTCAGCATCATTTCTTCCAAAGAAATCCCAGGGCTGATCTTCAGAATGGACTGGTTGGATCTCCTCGAAGTCCAAGGGACTCTCAAGAGTCTTCTCCAACACCACAGTTCAAAAGCATCAATTCTTCAGTGCTCAGCCTTCTTCACAGTCCAACTCTCATATCCATACATGACCACTGGAAAAACCATCACCTTGATTTACTTCATCACAATAATCACATTTAGCATAAAACACCTTTTCAAAAGAGAACTAAAGATAAAAGTCAATGATAATTTTAGGTACATAAACTGATTTTTTAAACTTGCTTTTTAAAGAAAAAATGAAAAATAATGCACTAGGTTAAATATATGTGATTCTGGTTATTATTAATTTCCCATGATGTTATTAAACAAAGAAAGAAAAATACTGAGGTATATTTAGTTTATGGATTTCTTTAGTATAATTTTCTATGAAAACAAAGCAAAACAAAATTCAGTTGCCGTTGAGCAAGGTTTAATGTACAGAAAAGTTTAAGGAAATGGTCAGGGAATTTGGTTGGAGGTTTTATGGCCTGAGTGTAGGCTTCTGTTCTGAAATCTAGAATGTGTGAAAATTTAAACATTCCTTTTTCATGTGATGGCATTTTCTTTCAGTGACAAGCTCTAATGACTGAATGACTAACTTGAAAGCGAAAGTGTTAGTCTCTCAGTTGTGTCCAACTCAATACGATCCTGTGGACTGCAGCCCACCAGGCTCCTCTGTCCATGGACTTCTGCAGGCAAGAATACTGGAGTGGGTTGCCATTCTTTTCTCCAGGGGATCTTCCTGACCCAAGGATTGAACTCACATCTCCTGCACTGTGGGCAGAGTCTTTACTATTTGTGCCACCAGGGAAATCCCAATGACTAACTTAGGTAAAAGCAAATAAATGATGAGATAGTACAGCAACAGTAGCTTATCTTCATCTCTTCTAGTAATTTATACTCTAGTAACTGCTTTTCCTATCTGCAGTTTATCTATTTTGGAGTAATTGTTCTTTAGTTACACCGTTTGGGTATCTATTTGCATGGTTCACTTCTTCACGTTTACCATCCAGTCTCTGAACCAAGGGTCATGACCCGGTCACAGGTGGGACACAGAAGCCACTGATACAGCCTCTCATCTTTGCACCTGGCTTAGACTTACTTAATTTGGAATGTATAAATTTGAAGCACAGAATGGATAATGTCATGTGATGGCAAATAAATTGATCACCAAAATACTGATGCTGCCTTATCTTCATTTCTGAGAGCCACTCTGGTCACCTGACTTACCGTATTGAATCTCTCAACTCAGAAAGCATCAAAGTTCCCATCTATTATTCTATTACTTCAACTTTGAATCCATACAGAATGTGAACTGGGAAAAAAGTAATGATCTAAATATTCAAGCCAGTTCAGTTCAGTTCAGTCGCTCAGTCATGTCCGACTCTTTGTGACTCCATGGACTGCAGCATGCCAGGCCTCCCTGTCCATCACCAACTCCCAGAGTTTACACAAATTCATGTCCATCGAGTCAGTGATGCCATCCAGCCATCTCATCCTCTATCGTCCCCTCTTCCTGCCCCCAATCCCTCCCAGCATCAAGGTCTTTTCCAATGAGTCAACTCTTTGCATCAGGTGGCCAAAGTGTTGGAGTTTCAGCTTCACCATCAGTCCTTTCAATGAACACCCAGGACTGATCTGTTTTAGGATGGACATCTCCTTGCAGTCCAAGGGACTCTCAAGAGTCTTCTCCAACACCACAGTTCAAAAGCATCAATTCTTCGGCACTCAGCTTTCCTTATTGTCCAACTCTCACATCCATACATGACTACTGGAAAAACCATAGCCCTGACTAGACAGACCATTGTTGTCAAGGTAAGGCCTCTGGTTTTAACTACCACACAATTGCACTTATCTCACATGCTAGTAAAGTAATGCTCAAAACCCTCCAAGCCAGGCTTCAGCAATACGTGAACTGTGAACTCCTTGATGTTCAAGCTGGTTTTAGAAAAGGCAGAGGAACCAAAGATCAAATTGCCAACATCTGCTGGATCATGGAAAAAGCAAGAGAGTTCCAGAAACACATCTATTTCTGCTTTATTGACTATGCCAAAGCCTTTGACTGTGTGGATCA
>SJYF01000263.1:756206-773772 GCA_006410515.1 Procapra przewalskii | reverse complement strand
TTCCCACCTCCCACCCCATATCTCCCTGGATCACCCTGTGCACCAGCCCCAAGGATCCTGTATCCTGTATTGAACATAGACTGGCACTTCATTTCTTACATGTTAATATACATCAGCTTTCTTTATAGTCCAACTCTCACATCCATACAGGACCACTGGAAAAACCAGAGCTTTGACTAGATGGACCTTTGTTGTCAAAGTAGTTTCTCTGCTTTTTAATAAGCTGTCTAGGTTTCATCACAGCTTTCCTTCCAAGGAGCAAATGTCTTCTAATTTCATGACTGCAGTCGCTGTCTGCAGAAAATAAAATTCGCCACTGTTTCCATTGTTTGCCTATTTCCCATGAAGTGACATCACAGAGGCGGGTCTGATTCTCAGTGGCCAGTGGCGTCTTAGTGCCCTGTAACACCCCCGACCTGGGACTGGGAGGCGGGCTTCGACACTGCCAGGCGTCTGTGGAAAGGCGCAGTCTCCACTGACCCCCGTGGGAAGTCATTGCCGAGGGGTGCAGTCCCGGGCTCTCTTTGGCCTCTCTGAAGCCAGGCTGACAAAGGAGCACATCTAGGCTACCCACGCTTCGCCGGGTGGACGGAGCGAGGTCACAGCTGCTCTCTGCGGTGTTTGGCTGAGTAGAGAGGTATTATCTAAGCTTTTCTATCTTCTCAGATTGACCCTTTTCTGGTCCTTTAAATAGAGTGCTGACTTTTGTTGGGGTTATTTTTATCTATTGGCATTTCTGGATTGTCAGCTTCTTCAGTTCCAAGTTTGGGATATATTAGACAAAGAGAAAACCCAGAGAAGTCAATACTTTATCATTCCCTGGTGTTTCATTTTCATTTCATAAGTACCAAATGAAAAAAATAAAATATCCTAACATTGATCACCTCATTTTAAACCAATTGAGCACGCAGAGAAATGAGGTTCAAGGAGCTTTGCCTAAACAGCAGAGACATGAAAAGAGTGCTTTCTGAAGCCGTGGAGTGTGACACTGTCGTGCACTTACACACACACAGTCTCCCCTGGGTCTCAACACGCCAGCCAGGCTACCTTCTTCTCTCCATCTATCAGAGCTGTTTATCAGAGATATAATGCCCCCCAATTTTGCTTATATGTAGTGGGATAAATAGGAAAAATTGTGTTTATTCCATCTTCTCTGAAGAAAAAATCCTTAGCTATGGATAGTTTTGGGCTTCCCAGGTGGTGCTAGTGGTAAAGAGCCCATCTGCCAATGCAGGTTAGATATAAGAGACGTGGGTTTGATCCCTGGGTTGGAAAGATCCCCTGGAGAAGGGCGTGGCAACCCACTCCAATATCCTTGCCTGGAGAATCCCATGGACAGAGGAGCCTGGAGGGCTAGAGTCCTTGGGTGTCACAAGGAGTTGGACACGACTGACGTGACTTAGCACACACACATGGATAATTGTATTCTTCCTCACCCAGAACAGCAAGGCGAGAAGAGGCTGTGTTTCTTGCCCTAAACTCTGCTTTTAGACAAAGGCAGATGCTTTCATTCGCAGTGTCATGGGAGAGGTGCAGCTGAAGGCATCTGTAGTTTCTGCTTAGCTTCCCTCCATCTGATTCACTTTGCCATTTTGCAATCACACAGCATCTTCCAAAATGGGCTCTAGATGCTTTCCTAGAGAAGCACAAAGAAATACAGGTATAGGAGGCCTGTTTTCTGACAAGCTCCATCACTTGAAGGGAGTTATTCAGCTTTTTCCTCCAGAAGGACTTCAAATTATCATGAGGAACCACAAATTACCACGACTCATTTGAGCTGCAGGGTCAGCCGGTCCACCCAGCTGGACTGTGGGAGACCTGATTTTATTAGCGCTAACCAGGCTTGATAGATGGATGTCAAGCTGGACTCGAATTCCTTTACAAATGAAGCTGTAACGCTGCTTAGTGGGTCACTCATCGATTCTGGCCGAGTTGCCGCTGGACTTGATTTCTAGCGAAGCACAGTAATAGAGACGGCAGCACGGAGGAAAGGAAAGCTGGCGGAGAAGCGAGGCTGCCATTCAGAGGGGACCTGAGCAAACAGCGGTGCCCCGGCCCTCAAGCTGGAGGCACTCGCCAGCAGGGCTCTGGGAGAGCGGGGGGTGGTAGATCATACAAGGTCGTCAGTCGCTCCGCTCAGCATCCGCTTGGATTGGCACTCTCGACGCTGGGACCACGATGTCCACCCGCCTCGTCTCTGAGAGCTTCTGTGAGGCTGAAATGAGGCACAAGGCCTCGTCCTCCAGTTACGTGATGAAACCCTTAGAACCGCCACGTTTGCCTTCGCGTCTCTGCCGTGTCCTCTTCGCTTTCCCTTCTTCCTCCTCCCGGAGCTCCCATTCAGGGCATGAAGAGGGACAGAGAGAGGAAGCGACTCCAGGACCTTTGAGGTATGCTAATAGGCCTTGGGACGCCAGTTTTATTTGTTCATTGCAAGTCCTGCTGCCGTGAGCGCAGGAGAGGATGGGTGAGGAAGGCGGGCGGAGGGATGCAGGGTGAGACAGGCACCGCACCTTTCACGAGCCACGTGTTACCACGTGCTCCCCGCCAGGCTCTGGGCTACACTGGAATAGAAATGTATCTGCGGGCTGGCCCCTCACCAGATTCTTGTATAGAGGTATAGACAATGAGACAAATAATAATTACCCAACAGGAGGATTATTAAAGAGGTTTAGAGAAGTGTCTCTGAATACCTAGCACTCTTAACTCTGCCTAGCTATTCAGGGAAGAAAAAACTCACTGTCATATTCAAACTGCATCTTGTAAAGGATGACCAGGAGTTAAGCAAAGAAAGGGGAATACTGGGTACAGGAAAGGTGAGGAGGGCCGCTTGTAGTGTCAAAGATGTGAAGCAGCAATAGAAGGGTTATCATGTACCAACAGAGAGGACCCATGGGGGAAACACAGAGAGAGGAGACAGACACGGCAAATAGAACTTGAAAGCAAGGGAAAGTGTGATGCCTTTCAAGTCATCATAAGAATATTTAGTCTTCAAGGGTTTCTCTTTAAGTTAGCAGCAATGTCTTTAAGAAGGAGTATTCCCTCAACTTGCCTCTGTTCTTAAAACATCAGAAGCTTTATGCCTCAGAGAGAACAAAACTCTTCTTGTCTGTTGATGCGTCCACATACACAGACTGTGCAAGACGCTTGATGCCATGTTGACTCACTCGTTTTCTTATTGGATTTGATAGGCCACGAGCCCAAGAATTCTCTCGAGTGTTTTTTAAAAAGTAGAACAGGAAGAGATCAAGAGCTTATTGCTGCAAGTGGATGCCATCAAAGGAGTGGTGTTTAGCTTTGTATTTCTACATGTTTAAGTTCAAGAGGATCCTTGCCTTGAATCTCTAATCACATGCTCCAGGTCCACTTCTGCGTAGAGCAGATAGATGCATTTGCTTCGCCCACAAAGCTATTTAAAAGTTTTGAAATTTTACCCACATACATTTGATGGTGTCATTGCCTCTCTGTAAAAATCACAGCATCAGGCTTTCTGGAGCCGTTTCTGCAGAGCAAACTGGCAGGGAATAAGGAGCCACCATCTTGCCCCGGAGCCAGAGCTCTGCACTCTCTCCATCTTCACCTGGCCAGAGCCACTCACTGGCTTTACTTCCCTGACCTCAAGAGACTTAGAATTCACTAATTCTTAAATAAGTGAGACGATGTAAAATGGAACTCACTCGATTTTGATGACATCCCTTCTTGTGAGTTTCCCCAAAGGCAGCCTCATAAACATGGATTTGGGGACAGGAATCTATTTAAGAGATGCCCCCAGGAAGCTGTCACATGAGAGTGCAGACAGGGCAGGCAGGCTGACAGCTTGCTCCGTGGAGAAACTGGGACTCTTCTATGTGAACTCATAATATAGGATCTCATGGAGGGGCAAGAAAAGAACATTTCCCTACCATTTCTCCTCGCCCATGGTTGAGAACCATGCCTGGGAGCCACTCCGGGTCCTCCACACTCAGCCTTCTTCCAGGATGGCACAGGAGCTGGGTGGCTTGGTCAGGAAGTCACAGGTGATTGTGAGAAGGGTCCATGGCAGCTGCAGAAAGACTCCTTTATGCCAAGTGATATGGATGAGCAAATAGTAGTTTCTGCTCCACAACATCCTCCTTGAATGAAATGTTAGTTCAGGTCCCACAAAGAGCAAGACAGTAAAATGGGATTAAGCATGTATACCCATGCAGGAGATCCAGGTTCAAGCCTTCGGTCAAGAAGATCACCTGGAGAAGGGAATGGCTACCCACTCCAGTGTCCTTGCCTGCAGAATTCCACAGACAGAGGAGCCTGACGGGCTACAGTCCATGGGGTTGCAAAGTCAAACATGACTGATTGATCAACACTCAGGTAAGCATACACAGATTTTGTTAGGGGGAAATACCTGAGAGAGAAATCTGGAAAAGGAGAGTCAGGAGGCCTCAATGCAGGTCTGAACTGGACTGCAGAGGAGAGGGGACAAGCATGGTGCACAAGTGCTCCCGACTGCCAAGCCATCTAAGAAAGTTTGGGCAACGCCACTGGGAAGTCTGCAGGAATGGGCGTCCCTGCCGTCCTGGCACTGGCTGGGTGCCTTCCTGGGAGGTGTGTCCTCTGCACAGGTGAGACGGTTCCAGGGCACTCTTGCTAGTTAATGGCCATCGTTGCAGTTGACATCCTGCAGAGTGCATTCTGATGGCCTCACAAATGGTAATAGAAACCCAGCAGGAATACAGCATGCGGTTATGGACAATTATTAGCTTAAGGGGGAGAAAGAATAGCATGTATTCACAGCTTTTTACAAACTATATGTCTAACATCATTTTTTTTGTATTTATATAGTCATACTTTGAACTTTTTATATATTTGGTGTCTTTTCTTCACAGTAAAGTAAAACCTGGAGATGGTAGGTAATTTTTCCAGTTACCTAGGAGGTTTAGATGGAAACAGTGAGAGACTTTATTTTTGGGGACTCCAAAATCACTGTAGATGGTGACTGCAGCCATGGAATGAAAAGATGGTTTCTCCTTGGAAGAAAAGCTATGACCAACCTAGACAGCATATTAAAAAGCAGAGACATTACTTTGCCAACCAAGGTCTGTCTAGTCAAGGCTATGGTTTTTCCAGTAGTCATCTATGGATGTGAGAATTGGACTATTAAGAAAGCTGAGTGTTGAAGAATTGATGAACTGTGGTGTTGGAGAAGACTCTTGAGAGTCCCTGGGACTGCAAAGAGATCCAACTAGTCCATTGTAAAGGAGATCAGTCCTGAATATTCATTGGAAGGACTGATACTGAAGCTGAAACTCCAAAACTTTGGCCACCTGATGCAAAGAGCTGACTCAAGAGAAAAGACCCTGATGATGTGAAAGATTGAGGGCGGGAGGAGAAGGGGACGACAGAGGATGAGATGGCTGGATGGTGTCACTGACTCAATGGACATGAATTTGAGCAAGCTCTGGGAGTTGGCTGTGGACATGGAAGCCTCCGGACATGACTGAGCAACTGAACTGAACTGAGGCTTAGATGAGAAGGACTTTTTGAATTATCTTGAGAGTCAGACCTAGAACTTCAGAGGCTTACAGCTCACCTCAGCTTCCTAAGGTGTTAACCACCTATGCGTAACCACTGTCTCACCAGATGTTAGAAAGTGGTGTATATATATATATATATATATATATATATATATATATATGTATATATGTATATGTATGTATGTATGTATGTATATTTGGTCATGCCATGTGACATGTGGGATCTTAGTTCCTGGATAAGGGATTAAACCCATGTCCTCTATATTGGAAGTGGGGAGTCTTAACCACTGGACCAGCAGCGAAGTCCAGAAAGTGGTAGATCTTAATTTTTTCTAATTTTTATTTTATGTAAGAGTATAGGCTTTCCTAATGGCTCAGATGGCAAACAATTGCCTGAATGCAGGAGACCCAGTTTCAGTCCCTGGGTCAGGAAGATCCCTCAGAGAAGGAAATGTCAACCCACTCCAGTATTATTGCCTGGAGAATTCCAGAGAGAGGAGCCTGGTAGGAAGCAGTTCATGGAGTCGCAGAGTCAGATGCAACTTCCGCTTCACTTATATTGGAATACAGTTGATTAGCAATGCTGTCTGAGTCTCAGGTATACAGTCATTGGTTCATGCTGCATTGCTCTCTCTTTTCAAATTCTTGTGCTGTGATTTCTTCTGGGCAGCAGGAAATCAGACATCTGCAACACAGAAGCTGAGAAATGCTACAACTCCTTTCTTCCAAGAGCCTGTTGCCAAACATGTCCCAGCACCCCACTAACAACATTTGTACTAAATAGGTCCCACCGTAGCAGGATGAAAGCCTCCGAGTATCCTTCCATTTTCAGCCTTGCTGAGATTCCACATCATGAGGAGGCTTCCATATGGCTTCCTCTGAAATAGCAAACTCCACTCACCTATTTTTACCATCAAAAGAGGCTACCACTCCTTGTTTCATCACATTTGCTTTCTGAAAAAAGGAACACATGGTATGTTTATATCAGTGTTTTATTGTCTGTCTAGTCTGAAAGCTCTAGGAAAAATTACACTGGAAAGCAAAATTGTGTTTTGCTATAATTATGCATGACATAAAAGAATAACACTTTGTTGGATTAACATGCCATCTTTAGACGCTGTAATAGAGTTAAAGTTTAACTGTCAGTGGATGAAATGAGGCCCCTTCAACCTAGAAAAGAATGAAGGTCAGTTTAAATACCTGCGTTCTAATAGCATGGATCCTGTTCACCCTTTCAGACACTGAAATGGTCTCCTTCTATAGTTTAATTCTAACACATCATATATATGTATGTATGTATGTAAAACTATGTATTAGTTTTGTATTGGTGTTAATTGGTGTATGAATACATACATTATGTTAATATGCATTAGTGATTGGGTTGGTACTAATTGAATTAAAGCAATTTGAATTTTTATGGAAAAGGTGCTTTATAAACAGCAGAGAACATTATTTCATATTCAGAACTTTTGCCGGTACTCACTGCTCTCCTTGTGATTATCTGCCATTTCCAGTAAGTGACGTTTTAACATTGGATATTATCATGACTCATGATAGGAGACTATTAAACAACACGAAAAGGAAACGTCTATACATTCTATTCTATCATATTGTGTAATTCAAAAATCAAAATGCCCACAAGACTGGTATAATTTGAGCCCATTTAAGGATCCTCTGTCATTTTGGAGTAAACATTGTTTCTCATAAAAATTAGATGTTTTATGAGAGTGTCACATTAAAAAAATACGTTGTGTAAAAGAGAACAAAAAGTTAATGTTTAGACTAGGTGGTGTCCATCCGTCAGCGATGTGTTGCTGAAATTGAATGTCCTCACTCTACCGAGAGCCCTTGGATTTGAAGGTGGGTGAGGAACTAAAAGCAAGATGTTACAGGAGGTGAATATGTCCACTAGGAAAAGGCGGAGGCTGGGACAAAGTGGGATTCTGCTTTGACCTAGATTCTTAGACCATGCCACGGGCTGTGCTAAATAGTAAACAAGAATGACGTACATGGAGAAACCTGAGTTTACAGTCCTAACCAGTAAGTCTATGGGGAATATAAAAAGGTCTTTCAATCTTCAAATGACATCCTGTGAAACTTACCAGATTCATTATGCTGGAACCTTAAGATTCTTTCTATCTTCACGCCTTTTTTTTTTCTCTTTAAGAATAAGGACCATTCTTCAAAACCAATCAGTAAATATTTTACTGTACCTTAGTTCCCAGATAAGAACAGAAGATCAGAGCATCTTTGGTAGCTGTCTGTAGGGGGGACAGGGTCATGGAGGACGCATCTTGGGGTGGGGATAATAGCACCGAGGGAGGGGGAGGAGTTCAAATGAAGGGTAAGGAAAATAGGGGAAGGGCACCTAGAGTTTGGTTCTGTGCTTTTTGCATTATGCTGTATAAGCAGATTTGTCCATTTCTGGACTAAACCATATTTCTCTGTAGACAATGGAGGCTATATTTTCACAATGATCTATTGACTGTTTTTACACACACACATACACATATTTTCTCTCAAGGAATTTATAAAACATATTATACAGGGTATTTCTTTTTATTTTGGTAGCCACTCTATGTGGTATATATGATTAATTCCTTATGGATAAGATAATTACAGCTCAGAGATGTCGGTTTCTTGCCCTATGCGAAATACTTACCTATGAACTGTCAAACACAACCCTGCCTTAACCATCATTACTATGTCATCATCCTCCTAGCAGATTACTTAGTAACATGCTTCAGGAAGAAAAGTTGTTTTGTGATTTAAATTGTTTGGAAAGCATATCTATGCCCTTGAACAATTAGAAATAAGTTTAAAATATATTAAGGCTGTGAGAAATATCACACTTTATCAAAAATAAAGCACTTCTGGGTAAACCCATCACTTTTTGCAGTTATATGACTTTGAAATGTTGATTGAAGAAGGTTATCAGCTTCTGATGGAGCTAGTACTCTGGAGAACGTAACTGTATACATGAGTTAGGGAGAAGTGACCTCATCCTTAATTTTCTTCCCTTCTCTTCGTATGTCTTGGATTTTACTAAGATTATTTCTTGTTTATTTATGATGATGTTTAAGTTCAGTATGGAATCCTGAATAGAATTTGCAGAGATGATGCCTAAATGCAAACTCTTTTGTGGGGAACGTGGCCAACAGCTTGTTCAGGGAACTCCTTAGGCAGAGTTATCCTAGGGACTAAATGTGGGTTTTGGCTCACCAAGTGCGTATTCATAGATTAGATTTTAAATTTCATCATTTTCTGACTTTTACTAGATCATATGCTCCAGCAGGGCAGCGGCTAAGTTCTATTTCATTGACCAGCTTATGAAAAAGAAAGTGAAAAAGTCAGCCGCTTAGTCGTGTCCGACTCTTTGTGACCCCGTGGACTGCAGCCCGCCAGGCTCCTCTGTCCACAGGATTCTCCAGGCAAGGATACTGGAGTGGGTTGCCATTTCCTTCTCCAGGGGATCTTTCTGACCCAGGGATCGAACCCAGATCCCCCGCGTTGCAGGCAGACTCTTTACCAACTGATAATTCCTGAGTCATTAAGTGTTACTGAATATATACTTGTTGAATAAGATCTTGAATAACTTAACTGAGTAGTGGCTTAAAAACTGAGTACATTCTCAAAACTAATCTCTGCCAGGAAACTCCAGGATAGTGGTTCTCCTTGGGGTGGGGGTCAGGGGTAGCTACCGGAAGGGAGCAAATGGAGCCTTCTGGGGCCACACAGTATTTGTTCCTTGCTTTTTGTGTCAGTTACACGAGTGTGCTCAGTGTGTAAAAATTCACCATACATACACTTCCCATACATTTATTCTGCTTTATTATATTGTAATATATTATATTACATATATATTATATTGTAATATTCAGGGAAACAGGCAATCCAAAAGTGAACTACGGCTTCATCTATTAACTACGGCTTCATCTATTTCATCGATCCATTCTGAATATGTCCGCTCTTACAGATACATGGAGATCAGAAATTTATTACTGATTATTGAGGATGAGTAGGGCCTGTTAAACCTCATTTGGGCAAGCCGTGCTTAGATGAACTTGAAATGCAAACAGCCTGTAATTGCCTTCTCTGGGCTTTTCTATCCTGCTTTGGAAAAATTTCAAATTATGGTTCCCTAAATGCTTGGGCTGTACAGAGGAGCAGGGAAGTTATCCCTATTGTGATTCAGATTTTTGGCTTCATTTGCATCATTTAATTTAGCCCATTCAATGGTTTTGAGTTGAATATTATTATCTCTGCTTTATAGGTCAAAATACCAAGATCCAAAGGACTAAATTTATTAGTCTAAAGTCACCAGGCAGGCATGAGATTTGAGTTCAGACTCTTTAGTCTTTTATACACAGGCTTTTCTACATTCTGTACTGCCATGGAATCACCTCTAGTGAGAGGCATCACTGTCTTGATTAAAGCAAAACAGAATAAATAAGCAAAGAAAAAACTAAACAGTTCAAGACAAATTAGACTGTAAACATATCATGGTCTGAAATTTCAATTTACTTTTGATATCAATGTTTGACATGAGTGAATTCCATGGATTTGACTTTTGAATTTTGACATTTTTGATTCATAATAAAAATATGCATACCTTGTGTGTGCTTCTGTATGCCTTTATATAAACACAAATATTATATATGTGCTGTAAGTATAACACAAATGAAATGCTCATAATTATCCATCAATAAGCAAGTGTTCTGTGAGTTTTTTAAAACTGCCTTTAACTTTCTAAATCAGACATATTCATAAAACTGAATGACACCTTTATCGCCTCATTCTCTCTTTTTCTCCAACCAGCATGCATCATATTTAAAATTTTACATTTGTCAGTAAATGTCTTCTGTTCTTGGAATGGTTCAAGTTTAGACGTGAAGTAGGTTGGACAGAAGTTAAGTATTGAACCATAATAATAGAAAAATGTAAATTTGCTCTTTTAATGCCCTTTGATAAGGCCTTGAGAAAGCAAGAGAGTCTCATCAGGTGAAGTCTGGGAGCAGCTTATTTAGATAGCATTTTCTTCTGCCTTAAGAATGTGGATTTTCTTCTTTTTTTAATTAAAAAATTGTTATTTAGTTTCTGGGTAAAATTTACAAAAAAAAAAAAGGAGAAGTGAGTCAATTCTAAAAGGTTCATTTAGTTTTTGACGATATTTTTCACAGCTGCAATGAACTATGAAGAAAGTGAAAATTGACTAGTATGTGCCATTAATCATTTAGGTAAAAGAAAGGGGGTCTTTAGTTTTCAATGAGCAGAAACAGTGGCACATGAAGGCAAAATCAGTGGTTGACGAGCAGCTTATGCATCTCCTAAGATAAAGTCTAATTTGGAAAAAAAATTGTGATTCCAGTAGCATTCATTTATGATTATTGAAGCCATTTATTCTCTGTGGCACAAAATGTATCACTTGTTGAAATATATTGGCTTTTAAAAATTACCTCTTCTTATTTTCCCTATTCAAAGTGAACATGATGCTGACTTACAAGCATATTCTATGGAAGCTGGCTACTCTGCCTCTGAAAGGACATTTCAAAAGAGATTTGCTTGCCCTGAAAGGTCAGAGAAAACTATCAGACTCATAGTGTGAAAGGTGAAAACCTGGTCACTCAAAGGAAAACAAGTGCTATCCAAACGGGTTCTAGACTAGTCTGGGTTGTAGGGGAGTTCAGTAAGGATGAATACAGGAGTGTAGATAGGTCAGGTACTTCCTGAAACACTGTAGGGCACTCGCTACAAGAAAGGACTTGATCTTTGTCTGGACTTTGTGTCCAGACATGGGCAAGAGTACTGGAGTGGGGTGCCATTGCCTTCTCCAAGTAAAGACAATAGGAAATGGTAAATGCAAAGGATGATTAAACAACAAGAGATTAACCACTGAGGACTAAAGGGAGCTCTGCAGAATTTATGAATAGAGGACACAGGAAGCATCCCAGTACCTCTAGTACTTAAAGCAGAGTACTTCAGGAACAACCCTTTGGGAAGATGTTCTCTGTCCACACTGTTGTAATCCCCACGATCAAACTCCTTAGCATCCTCAGTGAAGCAGATGTTTTTCTGGAACTCCCTTGCTTTCTTCATGACCCAACGAATGTTGGCAATTTGATTTCTGTTTGCTCTGCTTCTTCAAAACCCAACTTGTACATCCGGAAGTTTTGGTTCACATACTGTTGAAGCCTGGCTTGAAGGATTTTGAGCGTAATCTTGCTAGCATGAGAAATAAGGATGATTGTGTGGTAGTTTGAACATTCTTTGGCATGCCCTTCTTAGGGATTGGAATGAAACTGACCTTTTCCAGTTCTGTGGCCACTGCTGAGTTTTCCGAATTTGCAGATATATTGAGTGTATCCCATTAACAGCATCATCTGTTTTTTACAGTTTTCAGTAGCTCAGCTGGAATTCCATCACCTTTGACTCTATGGGTCACAACAAACTGTGGAAAATTCTTAAAGAGATGGTAATACCAGACCACATTATCTGTCTCATGAGAAACCTGCATGCAGGTCAAGAAGCAACAGTTAGAACTGGACATGGAACAATGGACTGGTTCAAAACTGGGAGAAGCGTACAGCAAGGCTTATACTGTCACCAGCGTGTGCCAAGGTCCAGCCCCGGTGTATCCAGGATGATTCAAAGGGGAGACAGATAGGAGAGGAAAAACTTATTTATTTAGAGATATAAGATTAGATTAGGAAGAAATAGTATAGTAGGAAATTTAGGCGGAGAAAAGAGGCTGATTAACTTGGCTTACGTGGAAAACCAATAAAGTTCCAGACAAGGAACTTGCACCATCTACATTAGGCCGCTGGTGACCGTTTGAATATCAGAGAGTGCCCCGCCTTGGGCTCTCTCTTACAGATCTTAAAAGCCGGGACAAGTAAGTAGACATGGCAAGCCTCCATGTTCCAAGGGATCAGCCTGAAAAGGAGAGGAAGGGAGCAAGAGAAAGAATCGACACAGGGGAGGCCAGGCTTGTGCAAGAACCCCCTCCAACTTTATTATTCAAAAGGTGTTTATATACCCTAAATTTTACATAATGGAAGATACGGAGTCATGCAGGCGCAACAGTCCTGACCCTTTCTGTATATCTTTTTGTATACAAAAGGTTTCAGGTGATTTACATTATCTTCTGGCCAGGAGGCTTGCTAACACTTTTTTGGCTCTCTTTCTTAATGTTAATCTTATTTCCCCTGAAGTGTTTTTCTTTAATCTGCATCTCCTTAAAGCACTAAATTTACATCTCTATAGAACAAAGGCACAGTGGGTTATAACAAAGAAGGTACTTAACTCAAAGATCTAATGTTGCTACTTGTTTTTCTATATACCAACTATATCAACAAATAAAAGATATGAAAATTTGGCAGCAAGTATTGGCTCAACAAATGAAACCTTTAATCAGTCCTATTCTAATGATTTTGACTCCTCGGAAGCCCCTACATTCCTAGGATGTTTTAAGCTTCCTGTGCCTCCTGTGGTCAGGAGGACTCAGACAATCACATATCTCCTGTGTGAAGCTGTACGAGTCCTGCAGGCAGGCTAGAAAGCCATCAGAGGGGTTTTTGGATTGAAACACTCATATTATGCCCAGGAGATTTATTACCTAAAAGCTCTAAATTAATTTTTTTTCCAGAAAAAGGTGGTGGGGGGACAGCCCCCTGTTAATTACAGAAGAGTAGGTGGAAAGCATAACACAGTAATGCAGGCAGACTCTGGTATTGGGGGTGGATGCTCAGGAAATTCCAGGGGGAACCCCTGAAGCCTGATTATGTCCTTGTGTTTTGTCAGGCTTCCTTCCTCATGACCTTGTCATGGGCAGGATTCCTCATGCTGGCCCCTGGAAAGCTTGTATTTGCCTGCTCAGTCTGTCTCACTCTTTGTGACCCTATGGACTGTGGCCCACTGGACGCCTCTGTCCATGGGATTCTGAGGCAAGGATACTGGAGTGGGTTTCCATTTCCTACTTCAGGTAATCTTCTGGTTCCAGGAATTGAACCCATATCTCCTGTGTCTCCTGCACTGGGAGGCAGATTCTTTTACCACTGAGCCACCTGGGATGGCTCAAAGTGAGGCAAAATAAAAAATAAAAAAAGCCCTGAGCACTTAGGGTCCATGAGCGGATATGTACACCAGCTGGCCCTATGTCCTGCTGGGCATGGAATGCCAGGCTCATCCCCACACACAGCCACAGCAATCTTGCTTCTCTTCCCTGAACACCCCGCCTCTCCCTACCTCTGGATTGCGGCCTCTGCTGACCCTTCGCTCTGGTGCCTGTCACCAGGAGTGCCCTGTGGTGGCCTCTCATCATCAGGAGATCTCCCCCACCATCTTAGTGGAAGCCCTGGGCCCTCCACCCTGGCTCTAACGCTATTTTAAAGGTTAAAGAAGTGGGTTTTTAGATTATAGTGACAAAGTGTCTGGGAGTTCCCTGAGAAAAGAAATAGAGGGACTTTCTTGGTGGTCTAGGGTTTAAGAATCCACCTGCCAATGCAGGGGACATGGGAAGATCCCAGGTCCAGGATGAATCACAAGCTGGAGTCAAGGTTGTCAGGAGCAATACTGATCACCTTAGATGTGCAGATGACACTACTGTAATGACAGAAAGCAAAGAGGGGCTAAAGAAGCTCTTGATGAAAGTGAAAGAGGAGAGTGAAAAAGCCGACTTAAAACTCAACATTCAAAAACCTAAGACCATGGCATCTGGTGCCATCACTTCATGGCAAATCGATGGGGAAACAGTGGAAATAGTGACAGACTTTATTTTCTTGGGCTCCCAAATCACTGCAGATGGTGACTGAGGGCATGAATTTAAAAGATGTTTGCTCCCTGTAAGGAAAGCTATGACAAACCTAAACAGTGTATTAAGAAGCAGAGACATCACTTTGGTGACAAAAGTCCATACTGTCAAAGCTATGGTTTTTCCAATGGTCATATATGGATGTGAGAGTTGGACAATAAATAAATCTGAGCTTTGGAGAACTGATGCTTTTGAACTGTGGTGTTGGAGAAGACTCTTGAGAGTCTCTTGTACTGCAAGGATATCCAACCAGTCCATCCTAAAGGAAATCGGTCCTGATTATTCATTAGAAAGACTGATGCTGAAACTGGAGCTCTGATGCTTTTGCTACCTGATGCAAAGAACTGACTCACTGGAAAAGACCTTGATGCTGGGAACGATTGAAAGCAGGAGGAGAAGTGGACGACAAAGGATGAGATGGTTGGACAGCATCACTGACTCAATGGACATGAATCTGAGCAAGCTCCGGGAGTTGGTGATGGACACGGAGGCCTGGTGTGCTGCAGTCCATGGGGTCACAAAGAGTCAGACGCGACTGAGTGGCTGAACAGCTATGAAACACCATCAGTGACCACCTTGTAGTTCCTGGTTTGTGTTTCATGAGAGAGTTGGGTCTATAATGGAGTATTTTTCTGTTTTAGACTCTGACTGAAAATGGGCTCTGTTAACATATCATGTTGTGACATTATAATTTTTGCTTTAAAAAACCCTTTTTCTTAAAATGAAAATCAGCAAAGCAGTGTAAAATGTCCCCTTTTCCTGAATAGAAATTAAAAAAAAAAATCTCTTGGATTTATTTGCTTTTAGCTTAAAATCAAAATCCTATCCTATTAAAATATCTTGATGTATTATGAATATAGCAGTCCTCAAATTTATGTCTGAGTCAAATGTCTGAGTTTGTTAATATCTTCATCATTTTCTGAAGGTTGTCTTCCTTTCTACTGAAATAATAAATGGGTAAATATCAAGTGTGAGATGCTTGCATCTTTAATATGCCAGCACCTTCTGTCTTAGAGGCATATCGTGCCAGATGGAACATTTCATAAACACTATAAGAAACAAATTACATTAGATACCCTGGCTAGCACAGTGACATACAGCACCTTGATATAACTCAATTTTGTCTTTGCCTACATCTGAACCATTGCATTTCAGATCAGCACTGGGATAGTATTAACTATCATTTCTGAATAGGATGATAAATCTGCCCACTATGTTTGCAAAGCAGCCAGCCTTTATTAATTTCTTCATAGCAATAATTATGCTAATAGTTAAACCTTAGAATAGCAAAGTAAGATTGTTTTTCCCCAAAACCTATTTTTTAAAGGTGGTATCTTTTTTATGGATATTTCAAGGATTATGAAAGAAAGCAATTGGTAGAGGTTTGGATCCCTCTTTCAGTATTTGCATTAAGCAAGTGACGTAACGTGGACACTTTGCTGTTGCTTTTTAGCCACTCAGTTGTGTCCACCTCTTTGTGACTCTATGAACTATAGCCCACCAGGCTCCTCTGTCCATGGGGTTTTCTGGGGAATGGATTGCCATTTTGAAATGAATTTTTAAAGAAATTATTAATATTAACTTATAGGCTGAAGGAAAGATAAATAATTCCCATCACAAATTGCTATAATTTCTTTGATACTTAAAGAAGGAATATATTTATTTTCAATATGTAAATGAGAGAGTAACAGAACATTCAGGAGAAAACAGCAATTAGTAGATAGATAAGACACAGAAAGAGAAATAGAGACAGAAAGGTGAGTAACAGATATACAAATAGATATGTGATAGAAAGCCAAAAGCAGTATTTATTTCTCTGATTTGAATAATGAAATATGTTCTTTCATAGTCTAAGTGCTTAATTTAAACAAGCACTTCTAGTTTAGAAATGTTATTACAGATGCTGTTCTAGAGATGAGTTGATAACACAGGTTGCCACAACTAGAGTAGAGCACTTTAAAAAATGGTGTCTGTATGACAAAGCAGAGCTGGAACAGCCTCCTTTCGGCTTACTGGTTACGAATCCACCTGCAGCAAAGGAGACTCAGGTTCCGTCCCCAGGCTGGGAAGATCCTCTCGAGGAGGAAATGGCGATCCACTCCAGCATTCTGGCCTGGAGACTCTCATGGACAGAGGGGCCTGGTGGGCCACGGCCCATGCGGTCACAGAGTCAGACACGACCGGGCAAGTGAGAACATGCACACACACTTTTTTTCACAAACACCCTCCTGCCCACCTTCACCTGCCCTCTCAACGTCCAGGGGCTCATCTCGGGGCCTGTCTCTGAACCCCGAGCGTCCACAGCACTCCCTCCACGCCTCCACCGTGAGGAGCCTTCCGCATGATTGTGTTTCCATTCCTTCGACAAGGTGACAATTGTTTTTCTTCATGATGTGGCTCCCCATTACAGTCTGTTTTATCACAGTTTAGTAGAAACCAAGAAAAGCTCAGGAAATGCCTCATGATTCATAGATCAAAATCATTTTCTTAATTGAAAACTTCTTTAATCTCATGAAGGAGACAATGAGATTTGTAGCTGCATGGCTAAGTGCAGAAATTGACAGCTTTTTTTTCAATTAGTGCACTAAAATACGATTTCAATATGCTAGTGATAGTGAGTTAATTAAAATATAAAGCACCAGCAAACTGTAAATCAGGAATTGCATAAATCATAATAAAAATTCCTAAAATTTTCTCCCTTAAAAAAGAATTTATCAGTAAACATACAGTTTGAAATGTGTGATCAAAGAAAATATACTGTTCTATGCAAAAGAATCCAGCCAATGATATAGCAAAATAGCTCTTTCATAAACACCCTTGATAAATCGTGACTGTTCTCTTTGCTGAATCGGTTATCTATCTGAGAAAGAAAATATATATGATTAATTTAAACTAATCATGCTATCACTAGTTTAACATGACCACCATTTAGAACAAAGATGCTGATCTGATTTGATTGAGAATAGATGTCTTTTAGAAGCACCTTCTATTATAAAGTTACCATAACAAATTTTTAGAAATTACTGAAACATAAATGAAAAACACTCATAACATTAACAACCTGGCGTAAATTTTATATTTTTTTCAATCTTATTTCCTATTCAGCTTTTTTTTTTTTTAAGCATTACAATGTTTATATGCAGAGGCTTTTCTTGCTCTCTGTTATAGAGTCAGCATTTTGAGCTTATTAGTCTTTGTAACACTCAATTTTAATTGTTGAAAAATATTCCACTCTGTGGTTTTAAAC
>SJYF01000263.1:729384-745771 GCA_006410515.1 Procapra przewalskii | reverse complement strand
ATTGATCGCTGAGGAAGGCTTTCTTATCTCTCCTTGCTATTCTTTGGAACTCTGCATTCAGATGCTTATATTTTTCCTTTTCTCCTTTGCTTTTCACTTCTTTTCTTTTCACAGCTATTTGTAAGGCCTCCCCAGACAGCCATTTTGCTTTTTTGCATTTCTTTTCCATAAGAATGGTCTTGATCCCTTTCTCCTGTACAATGTTGTGAACCTCTGTCCATAGTTCATCAGGCACTCTATCTATCAGATCTAGTCCCTTAAATCTATTTCTCACTTCCAATGTATAGTCATAAGGAATTTGACTTAGGTCATACCTGAATGGTTTAGTGGTTTTCCCTACTTTCTTCAATTTAGGTCTGAATTTGGCAATAAGGAGGTCATGATCTGAGCCGCAGTCAGCTCCTGGTGCCTTCTTTTCTACCCGCAAACTGACTGTCTGGCTCCAGGTGGCCCATGCAATCTCCACATCTTGCAAGTGGTTTTCATGGTGTTATTGCTGAAGGGCGTCCTGCAATCATAAGAACCACAAGGGCTGGTCCAGCCACGAGACGGGTTACTGACAGGCCGAGACATGCACAGAGTGTGCACGAATCCTCGCAAACCTGAGTCTGTCACTCATGTGTGGCATCTAACTTTTAAAAATGATGCAAATGAATTTATTTACAAAACAGAACCAGACTTCACTATCAAAAACAAATGTATGGTTACCAAAGAGGAAATGTAGAGAGGAGGGACAAGTTAGGAGTCTGAGGTGAACACACACACGTGTTACTGTATAAAAGACATGCAACCAACAAGGACCTACTGCGTAGCACAAGGAACTCTTCCCCATGTTCCGTGATTACTATACTTGCATCCTTTTGAACCATGTTTTTCTCAAGATGTCTGTAATATCCTAAAACATTTTTAGTTGCAATTTTTTCTTTCTTTTTTATTTTTTAAATTATTAAAGTCTGATAACACATTTACAGGGGACTTGGAAAATACATAACAAAGTTACATATAGTTCCACTATATAATGCAATTATATTTAAGTAGATAAATTAAAATTTTTAGTTGGAGTTTCAATGTCAAACTCTCAAAATTAATAGAATGAATGTACAGAAAAGCACCATGAGCCAACTGAACATAATTAAGATTTGCACAATTTTCCCACAACAGTAAGGTACAAATTCTGTTCAAGTTCCCATAGGCTATAAACTAGGAGAAGCTGGAACATATCCAGAGACATAAAACAAGGTGCAAAAATGTCGTGGTCTAAACACATTGAAATCAAACAGATTCTGTTCTCTTATCTCTGTGGAATTATGTTAGAAATCAATATCAAAACAGATTTGAAAATAAGCCATATGTTTTCAAGTGCAATGTGACATTTACCAAGATCTTTGACCTAGCCATTGAAAGCCTTAATATAGTTAGAAGACTGAAAAAACACAGAGAGTGATTGCAGAGTAAAAAGCATTTAAATGAGACATTAATATAAAAATTAAAATTAATATCAAAGATACTATAGTTAAGTCATTTGCTCAGTTGTGTCCAACTTTTTGTGACCCCATTGGCTGTGGCCCATCAGGCTCCTCCGTCCATGACATTCTCCAGGCAAGAATACTGGAAGGGGTTGTCATTTCCTTCTCCAGGGGATCTTCCCAACCAAGGTATCAAACCCACGTCTCCCGCACTGCAGGCAGACACTTTAACCTCTGAGCCACCAGGGAAACCCAAAAGATACTATAAAACCCTACATATTTGGAAATCAAATGTCCACTTTTATATAATGGATGGATCTAAGAGGCCATAAAAGGAAAATTAGAAAATATTTGTAACAATAAAAATAAAAAGAATTTATCAAATTTGTTTCATGCAGCTGAAGATGCTCAATGCAACTAAATACAAAGTGGAATCTTGAATAAGGTATGAAAACAAATAATGGACATGAGCATAAAATTTTGTGAAACTTGAAAAAAATGTATAGTTTAGTTAATAATACTGTATCACATGTTGCTTTCTTTTTCTTTGTTTTCTTTTTTTTAACAACATAGTATTTCTTTACTAGCATTGTATTCATACTAAGTCAAAGAAGTGGAATCAAAATGTCATAAAATTTTTCGTTAGGCAAAAATTCTTAAGTTCCCCAATCCCTCCCAGCATCAGTCTTCTCCAATGAGTCAACTCTTCGCATGAGGTGGCCAAGGTACTGCAGTTTCAGCTTTAGCATCATTCCTTCCAAAGAACACCCAGGGTTGATCTCCTTGAGAACGGACTGGTTGGATCTCCTTGCAGTCCAAGGTACTCTCAAGGGTCTTCTCCAACAGCACAGTTCAAACACATCAATTCTATAGTTCTCAGCTTTCTTTGTAGTCCAACTCTCATATCTTTGCATGACTACTGGAAAAACCTTAACTTTGACTGTTGGACACTTGTCGGTAAAGTAATGTCTTTGCTTTTTAATATGCTGTCTAGGTTTTTCATAACTTTTCTTCCAAGGAGCAAGCACCTTTTAATTTCATGGCTGCAGTCACCAAAGTCTGCCACTGTTTCTATTGTTTCCCCATCTATTTGCAATGAAGCAGCCAATGGAAGGGGTGTTATTAAACAAGCTGACACAGTAGAATTTGAGCTAAAGTCTGCATAGATTCTGGAGATTAATAAAAAAGATCATCATTGTAACTGGGATATTTATATATTAATTCTGAAGAACCAATGATGTTGAGAGTTGCCTGTGAGGTGCTAGTTCGTCAGCATCCCACCTGTTTCATGGATGCACAGACTCATGTGCTCACAGGTACTGAAGTTTGCCTGGTTCCGGGAAAAAAAAAAAATGTCAGTCATCACTGAAAGGGAGCTGTCTATAGCTGTAAACATATGCAATGGCCTGCCTCTGGAACCCAGCCCCCTCTGCCTGAATGTTAAACTAAAGTACCTTTGTTCCGCTCATGGGGAGACATTCAGATGCTGCCCACCTCTAAATGGCTGCAGAAAAAAAACAAAAACAAAAACAAACATATCCCCTTCCCAGCGGTGGCCAAGCCAGGAGATATTCTGTAAGGTTTATGGCCTCTTTACTTAACCTCCACACCTACTTCCTCTCTTCGTTCTACAAAAGAAGCTGGTGTCCAAACTCTGATAAGATGGCACTCTAGGACTCCAGTCCATTTTCCTCCTGAATGTCCAGGTTTCCAATTAAAGTCACTATTCTTTGCCTCAAAACCCAATCTCCCTATATATTGGCTTGCCATCAAGCAAGCAGACTGAGCTTGGAGTTGGTAACATATGTACTGAAGCATGGGGCTAGACACTTGCCAAGCACAGGGAAAGCACAAAGCTTCACTTCCCTTCTCTAACACTTAGAGTTGCTTGGGTTACCAGGTTGACCCTCATGGGGAGAGATTTTTTTCCTCAGCTTTCTAAAGTGGACCCCAGGACCTCTCCAACACAGGGAGTCCTCTGACTTACTTCAAAGTGTGAAATGGCACAAACCAACCCTGTTTCTCAGTGATTTACATTTTGCTGCTCTGCTCAATTGATACCACCGAGTAATGACCTATATTTCATTTCTTGCTGACTTTTCCTGCACATTAGGCAGTTTCTATTAAAATCCTAATGTACCAAAGCCAAGATAAATGGATGATCAGGAGATGGTTACCGACAGCCCTAAGTTTCCTTAGAGTCATCCACCGTGAGGCATAGTCAAGCCAAGGCTGTGAGTCTCTCAAATGGGAGAAGCCTGGGCTAATCCAACACTGAAAAGGAAGGGAGTGCTCCAGACTTTCAGCAAAGAAAAATGCAATTACAGATCTAAGAAACAAGAACAAAATTATTGAGCAGCCAAAATTTTCCTGATAAGGACATGAATTCATTGACTTACTCACTTAGATTGTCAGTCATACTTTGTCTATTGAATCCCAATTATGTGCCTGACTCTGTGCCACAAAAATCAATGTCATTGCCATTCTTTTTACAGAACTCACACTCTTATGGAAAGTGTGGAAGGCAATAAGTTTCTTTGGAAGATGGAAAAACCTTTACGAGGCAAGGAGATGTCATCTATAATAGTACACAGAGTGGAAGCAAATGAAGCTGTTTGGGTCCAGATTGTGAAGGGTCTTGAATGTAATTCAGAAGTATTCTAAGTAATAGGAAATTACTTTAAAGCAGCGGGATGACTTAAGTAGCAATATTATTAAGTGAAGAAAATCATCCCCCCACAAATGATTAATAAAGAAGTGGAGCATTTTCTGCCAATCAGTAAACAAGGATGTCACAGTCTTCAGTGATTGCAGCCACCATCAGTGATGAGCCCAAGAGCTCTGAGGAAACTCAGGGAGGAGAGGATGCCTGCCACCGAGCAGCCATCGGGCTGCAGCCACTGCCCACGCCGAGTCCTCAGGAAAGTCAGGATGTACTGAAAACCCGGGACACTAGCTCGGGATAGCTGAGGTGCAGACCGAAGGAGTGATTCCAGTGAGGTCCAGCTCCTGCATCTTTGCATACACAGAAAAGCACGAGTTCCTTAACGTGGGATATCTGGCTTTCTTTAATTACCAATCATCTTTCGATGCTTAGACCACCTGCCCTTTGTGCAAAACATTTCTATGACCCACCTTTCCCCCTCGCTGCCTCGGAGCTGTTCTCTCAGGGCTGCTTGAGATGCTGTCTCCAGGGCCTGAAGTCCTTAAAAATTCCCACTGGATAAAACACAACTCTCAACTTGTAGGTTGCGAATGATTTTCAAGTCCGCATAGCCAATCTGATTCTTGAGTGCTAGTCTACTTCCGAGAAATCCCGTTATTGAAAATGACCTGTCGTGATTATATGGCCTATCTGGTCCCACTTTTTAAGTTACTTATCTGGTTTTGTTTTTTAAGGGGGCATATCCTTTGCTTGCTGATATTTCATCCATGATTCCAACCCACCTGCAGAAACCATTCAAAAAAACCTGAGGAAAAAAAATCAAGACTATTTGTATGGGTTTCTCTCTAACAGATTTTTTTTAAAGGAAACTTATGAATACATACCACCCCTGGTGCCTCAGACCAGTGCCTGGTGCCCACAATGAAGGAAACCCAAGTTCAATCCCTGGGTTGGGAAGATCACCTGGACAAGGAAATGATAACCCACTCCAGTATTCTTGCCTGGAGAATCCCGTGGACAGAGGAACCTGGTGAACTACAGTTCATGGGGCCACAAAGAGCAGGACATGACTGAACAACTCCACTTTCACTTTTCCCTTATGAACACATATCTGAAAACTAACCATCTTATTCTGACTTAGTGCAGCAATGACTAAGAGGAGGTGAGAATGGTATAGAAAAGAAAGCAATGCCCACAATGTATTACCAGTGAGATTTTGTTATTTTCAGGCAGAATTACAGGCACAGGGGATACAACTGTGAGTTAACGTAGTTATATTAATTCCCACTTTAACTGGAAAAATAGGTAGATGGCAAAGTTGAACTGTATCATGGAAACAGTGTGAGATCTGGAGACAAATGGATATCAAATTATGAAAAGGAAGGGCCTAACTCCTCCTGGTCTTAATTCCTCATTTATGAAATGAAAATATGATAGTCAACAGCCAATGCTTGGTAATTTGCAATCCCATCAATCTCTTTCCACTAATTGCTCTATTCAAATATTTATCTATTCTTGAAAATGTCTGACACATTTCTATGTTTGTTGACCTTCTCTCTCCCCTTTAAAATACAGTTTCTCCCAGAACAGAGATATTGTCAGTGTTGGACCCTGTGGTAGGCCTCATAATGGCCCTGCAAAGATGTCCAGGCTCCAGTCCCAGAAACCAGATATATCATGTTACATGGTGGTGGGGGTGGGTGGGAAGTAAAGCAGCAGGCTGAATTAAGTTTGCTGATCAGCTGACATTAACTTAGGGATGCTATTCGGATTGCCAGGGTCCTTAAATGAAAGGCCAGAGCAATTGCACTGTGGGGACTCAGCCCAGCGTCACCAGCTCAAGGAATGAGTTGATAAACCAAAAAATGCAGGTGACTTTTAGAAGCTGGGAATGCCAAAGGAACAGGATTTTCCAGGCAAGAACACTGGAATGGGTTGCCATGCCCTCCTCCAGGGGATCTTCCCGACCCAGGGATTGAACCCAAGTCTCCTGCATCTCTTGCATTGGCAGGCAGATTCTTTACCAGCCCCACCCGGGAGGCCCTGTAAGCCATGGTTTATGACAGTTCATTACACCAGCAAACTGACAGTGTTACTCAGGACGTATGTGTCTCTGGTTTCTAGGGACTGCAGTAAAAGAATCTTCCTTCCGTGCAGGAGATGGGGTCAGGAATGTGCTGGAGGAGGGCATGGCAGCCCACTCCAGTGTTCTTGCCTGGAAGGTCCCATGGGCAGAGGAGCCTGGCGGGCTACAGTCCATAGGGCTGCACAGAGCCTGTCACGACTTAGTGACTAAACAACAACTCTGCTGCTGGTGCCTAAAGCAGTGGGTGCACCACAGAAGCAACCGTGTGTGTGTGCATGTGCTATAGAGTCGTAAAGAAACGCGTGATCAACGAGAATAATGAAGCCACAGTTTAAGAGGGCACAGACAGCTACAGGGAAGCGCGTAGCTCATGCACGTAGGGTCAAATGTGTATCAGACAGATTTAATGTAACATTATGCGATTAAAATTACGTCTGATATTTTATATACTATGTATGCTGCTCTGCAGAAAACATCTTGGTGTTTGGTTGAGGAGCACAAAGCTTTATGGAACACGGTTTTCTTAGAAATAGTGTCAAAACTACTATCACGTGTTTTCACCCGTCACCTCTCTGCTGGACTCCTGCATTTTAGCCGCAGCACTGCCTGAGCGCTGGGGCGACAGCACTGAGCAAAGGAGCGCAAGCGCAGCGCTCCTCGAGAAACGCAGCCGCGCAGCCGCGGCACAGAGCGGTCTCGACACTGGTGTCCTCTCTCACCATCACGCCTTTCTTTTCTCTTTATCTTAACCGCCTTACATCCTCATTTTTCAGTCTTAAAATCCTTTTCTCTAGACCATCTAGCAAAACACTCAATCTTTTATTGCGGTGATTGACAGTTAAAGAATCCAAGATTAGGAGAGCAGAAAAAAAAAAGAAAAAAGCCATAGGCACAAAATGAGCCTGGATCATCTGTTTATGTCACACAATAAGAGATTATTCAACGAATGATGGGAATGTGTTCAAAATCCACTTAACAAGCCAGCTTGATGGGTCTCCAAGTGGCCAAATCTTGGACAGGCAGAAAATAAAAAATGATATGAATGGATTATAATCCACTGAATAAAGTAAAAATGTATGAATTCAAAGAGATGAAAGGAAGGAAGGAAGAAAAAGAGAAACAGGAAGAGAAAAAGAAAGAAAAGCTCTTTTAAGAAACAAAACATCAACTAACATACATGGGATGATTTTTGGAATTAGAATCACCCATGGATGCTCAAATTAATGACAGATTGATGAGGAACAGAGTATGCAGAGTCTCAAAGTATCTCCCAGCAGATTACTATTAACTACAAAGGGAAACGTAATATCACAGTGGAGAAGCCTGGCAGGAACCATTCAACCCAACAGCCAAAACATTATTACTAGCTTTGGGATACATTACCTCCTAATATGAAGCACTGAGAAGACAGCTTCATTTCTGGGGTATTCCTGCCAAAATGTGTATAACCTGAATATAATAGTGAAGAAACACTAAAGAAACCTCAATTGAAGGGCATTCTATACAGTAACTTTATATTGTATTTCAAAATAACAGAAATAGAAACTTTTCCATTGATACATGAGATGTTAAATGAATTTAATACATGATTCTGAATTGGCTCACAGACTAAGGGAAAGTAGTTATAAAGGATATTATTGAAGCAATTGACAGAATTTATACAGTGACAGGGAAATTGTATGACAATGATGAATAAATGCTAAATTTCCTGACTCACATGATTGTATTTGGCTAAATAATAGACTATCATTTTTCCTCAGAAATGTGTGTTAAATGTTTAGAAATAAAGAGATACATATTTCCAACTTACTCTCGAACAGGGCAAAAATATATAGAGTTAGCAGATGCAGATAAGTTACATTTAAGAGTTCATTTTACTATTTTTGCAACTTTCCTGTATGATAGGAATTATATCAAAAAAAACTTGAAGCTATAAACGATTGGGTACACCTGTGGCCAATGCATGTCAATGTATGGCAAAACAAATACAGTATTGTAATGCAGGGAAATAACAATAATAATAAAAATTTTAAAAAAATAGTAATCAATTTAAATTTTATACTTTCCAGAGAGGCTGACCATGCCAGGTGTTGACAAAAGCACGGAGGTGGTGTTTAAACTCTGTAACTGCATCAGAGAGGAAACTGATAGCATCTAGCAACTGAGATAGGGTTTATGCTTGTGATAGGCTGGAAGTCCCCACAATGATGTCCACATCCTGACCCCTGCAGTGTGTCGCTTTACATGGTAAAGGGACATTGCAATGTGATTAAGTTAAAGATCTTGACATGAAGAGGTAATCCTGGATTATTTAGGTGGGGGATCAGTGTAATTTCCCTGGTGACTCAAATGGTAAAGAATCTGCCTGTAGTGTAGGAGACTCAGGCTTGATCCTTGAGTTGGGAGGATCCCCTGGAGAAGGGAATGGCAACCTACTCCAGTATTTTTGCCCAGAGAATTCCATGGACAAAGGAGCCTGGTGGGCTATAGTCCCTGGCTACAGTCCCTGAATGACTAACACACAACACACAGACACACACACACACACACACACAGAGTGTAATTTCAAGGGTCTTTTGAAGAGACACACAGGAGGGTCACAGTCAGAGAAGGAAGTGAAGATGCTACCATGTTGGCTCTGAGTATCCAGGAAAGGACCCTGAGCCAAGGGATGTGGGCAGCCTCCAGAAGCGGGAGAGACGGGCAGATGGTTCCTCTCCTGGAGCTTTGGGAGGAAGGGTGGCCCTGCTGTCACCTTGAGCACGGCCAAGGGAACCCGTTTCAGACTCTGACATCCGGAAGTCCAAGGTGAGTCTGTGTTGTTTCCACCCCCTAAAGTTTGCGGTAATTTGTTATGACAGCAATAGAATTAATGGAATGCTCTACCTGGGATTTCTCTGGAAGGAATGATGCTGAAGCTGAAACTCCAGGACTTTGGCCACCTCATGGGAAGAGTTGACTCATTGGAAAAGACTCTGATGCTGGGAGGGATTGGGGGCAGGAGGAGAAGGGGACGACCGAGGATGAGATGGCTGGATGGCATCACTGGCTCGATGGACATGAGTCTGAGTGAACTCCGGGAGTTGGTGATGGACAGGGAGGCCTGGCGTGCTGCGATTCATGGAGTGGCAAAGAGTCGGACACGACTGAGTGGCTGAACTTAACTGAATATTATATCACCAGTATTTCTATTTTCAATTTCTAGGCTTTAAAGACACTCTCATTTATGTGGCCAAGATATTCAGGTGCTATTTATATTAGGAATATTGGGAACAATCAGATGCCCATCAATTGCCAAAACAGTCTAGTCATCTGACACATCATCAAGTGAATGAGCCAGAAAGTATGTTAGCATGGATACACCGCTAAAGTAGAATGCTGAGTGAAAAGAAAAAAAAAAGTTTTTTCTCTGTGAAATTTAGGTGCAATATGACACCACACATAAAAACTCTTAAAATATTCCAAACAGTACTCTGTATTAAGAATACGTATATATGCAAAAATGGATGTTTATAACATGAGAGTACGTATGGGAAGGGTAGATATTCAGTTAAGTGTTATGTCTGGAGGAAAGTGGGGCACTGAGTTGAGGGGGAGTAACCCAGGAAATTTAGTGGAATAAACACAAAACGAACATGTTTATAGATATGCAGTGGGAGGAGAGAACAGTCAGTAGACTGATATTTGAAACTCAAACACATGAGTATTTGTTGACAACTGTAAGGAAGAGTAATAATAAGGAAGAAGATCGTATTTATTTTTAGGGGGGGATATTAATAACTCCTGATTTCTCTCTTCCAGAGTTTGTATACTTTCCCAGAGGTGTGCACAGGAGGTGATTTAAACATATCTAAGGTATTACCATTGTCCTCAAGGTGATTATATTTTAGACCAGGAGTAGGCAAAATTATTGTGCAAACAGTCAAATAATAAATACTTTAGCCTCTGCGGGCCATCTGGTCTCTGTTGCAACCACTCAATTTTGCTGTAATCACATGAAAGCAAGTATAAACAATACATGAATGAATAGGTGAGCTGTGCTTTAATAAGATTTTATTTATAAGTCGAGGCAGCAGGCTGGATTTGGCCCATGAGGTGTTATTTTCTGTCTCCTCTTAGACTAAACATTTTACATTTCTTCCACAATAATGACTGTATTTTACCACCCCACTGATTGAAAAAATACACATGCATATACAAATGTATAGCCCCCCTTCAGTCATTCCGCTTCTCCCCAGGGGATGGTTTTAGGTTTGGGGACCACTGCTCTGGTGGAAGTAAGCAAAGGGTTCAAATGGTTAAAGCAAAATTGACATTGAAGATAAGGGGTTGGAACAAAGGCTTCTGAGAGTTTACCCAGAGGAGAACTCAGTGGGGTGTTTGAGGATACTTGGGGTGTGAGCAGGGTGTGGCAGATGTGCAGAAGGAGACTGGAAGGTACACAAACAGGACATGGAGTTCAGAGAACATGCAGTGTACTAGTTAAAAGAGGATTGGGGGGTTTGTTGTGGTGGTTGTTTGGAGACAGCATGCTGCTGCTGTTGCTAAGTCACTTCAGTCGTGTCCAACTGTGTGACCCCATAGACTGCAGCCCACCAGGCTCCCCTGTCCCTGGGATTCTCCAGGCAAGAACATGGGAGAGGGTTGCCATTTCCTTCTCCAATGCATGAAAGTGAAAAGTGAAAGTGAAGTTGCTCAGTCATGTCTGACTCTGAGCGACCCCGTGGACTGCAGCCCACCAGGCTCCTCCATCCATGGAGTTTTCCAGGCAAGAGTACTGGAGTGGGGTGCCATTGCCTTCTCCAAGACAGCATAAGCTACGTGAAAAGATGGGGGTTACAATGCTCTCAGAATGTAACCTGAATATTAGGTCCTTAAGGGCCTTGAGCTCTACTTTTAAGACCTATGGTCCTGGAGCCAGGAATTTCTTGCTATAAGTCTTTAGATACTCTATTAATTTACACCCTAAAACATTTCTAAATGTTCAACTTGTTGAGAAAATGATTGAAATTGCTTTCATGGTGCTTTTTTTTTTTTAAGATCTTTTATGTTCGCATGGCGCTGGAGCAGCGAGCAACTGTGACGTGATACCCCACGTCCAAGGTCAGGAGCGCTGGCTGCACTTCGCTGGACTGGCTGAGAGGAGATACCCCATGTCCAAGGTCAGAGAAGCCACAGTAACACGATAGGTGCTGGAGCAGCTGTTAGGAGACACCACATGTTCAAGGGCAAAGGAGAGGCCCCAGAAAGATGGTAAGAAGGGCACATTCACATTTAGAATCAAACCCCACTCCCGCCAGAGATGCTCAGAAGACTCAAACAAACCTTGTGTGCACCAGGACACAGACACCCCCACAGACTGAGACAGAACTGTGTTTGAGCATCTCCTGTGGGGGTACAGGTCAGCAGTGGTCTTCCGCAGAGACAGGGGCTCTGGGTGTGGGTAGACATAAGTCCTCTTTGAGGAGGTTGCCATTAACCCCACTCACAGAGCTGCCAGAGCTTCGAGAGGGGAGGGGTACTCATGCAGGCACAAACAGAACCTTGTGTCCTAGGGTCCAGGAGAAAGGGGCAGTGACCCCACAGGAGACCGACCCAGACTTGCCCAGGCGTGTCCGGGAGTCTCCAGTGAAGGCACGGGTGGGTGGTGGCCTGCTACAGGGTTGGGGGCACTGAGTGTAGCAGTACTTGCATGGGATCTTTTGAGGGAGGTCACCATTACCCTCATTACCTCCACCATAGTTTAAGTAAGTGTAAGTGTTAGTCACTCAGTCCTGCCTGACTCTTTGTGACCCCATGGACTGCAGCCCACCAGACTCCTCTATCCATGAGATTTTCCAGGCAAGGATACTAGAGAGCGTTGCCATTTCCTTCTCCAGGGGATCTTCCCAACCCAGGGATCGAACCCGGAATCTCCTGCACTGCAGGCAGATTCTTTACTCACTGAGCTACAAGGGAAGCCACCATAGTTTGATCCCAGATAAATAGCAGGGATGGAACACAGCCCGGCCCATCAGAACAAGACCCAGTTTCCCCCTCAGTCAGTCTCTCCCATCAGGAAGCTTCCATAAGCCTCTAACCCTTCTCCATCAGAGGTCAGACAGACCAAAAACCACAGTCATAGAAAACTAACCAATTGAATCACATGGTCCCCAGCCTTGTCTAACTCAGTGAAACTATGAGCCATGCCGTGTAGGGCCACCCAAGATGGACGGGGCATGGTGCAGAGTTCTGACAAAGTGTGGTCCACTGGGGAAGGGAATGGCAAACCACTTCAGTATTCTAGCCTTGAGAACCCCTTGAACAGTATGAAAAGGCAAAAAGATAGGACACTGAGAGATGAACTCCCCAGGTCAGTAGATGCCCAACATGCTACTGGAGATCAGTGCAAAAATGACTCCAGAAAGAATGAAGAAATGAGGCCAAAGCAGAAACAACACCCAGTTGTGGATGTGACATGATGGAAACAATGTCTGATGCTGTAAAGAGCAATACTGCATAGGAACCTGGAATGTTAGGACCGTGAAACAAGGCAAATTAGAAGTGGTCAAAGAGGAGATGGCAAGAGTGAACACTGACATTTTAGGAATCAGCAAACTAAAATGAATTGGAATGAGTGAATTTAACTCAGATGATCATTATATCTACCACTGTGGGCAAGAATCCCTTAGAAAAAATGGAGTAGCCATCATAGTCAACAAAAGAGTCTGAAATGCAGTACTTGGATGCAATCTCAAAAATGACAGAATGATCTGTTTGTTTCCAAAGGAAACCATTCAATATCATGGTAGTCCAAGTCTATGCCCCAAGTGGTAATGATGAAGAACCTGAAAATTGAACAGTTCTATGAAGACCTTCAAGACCTTTTAGAACTAACACCCAAAACAGATGTCCTTTTCATTATAGGGGACTGGAATGCAAAAGTAGGAAGTCAAGAAACACCTGGAGTAACAGGCAAATTTGAACTTGGAGTACAGAATGAAGCAGGGCGAACACTAACAAGAGTTTTGCCAAGAGAATGCACTGGTCATAGCAAACACCCTCTTCCAGCAACACAAGAGAAGACTCTACACATGGACATCTCCAGATGGTCAATACCGAATTCAGATTGAGTGTATTCTTTGCAGCCAAAGATGGAAACGCTCTATACAGTTAGTAAAAACAAGACCAGGAGCTGACCGTGGCTTAGATCATGAACTCCTTATTGCCAAATAAAGACTTAAATTGAAGAAAGTAGGGAAAACCACTAGACCATTCAGGTATGACCTAAATCAAATCCCTATGATTATACAATGGAAGTGAAAAATAGATTTAAGGGACTAGATCTGACAGACAGAGTGCCTGATGAAATATGGATGGAGGTTTGTGATATTATACAGGAGACAGGGGGAAAGACCATCCCCAAGAAAAAGAAATGCGAAAAGGCAAAATGGTTGTCTGAGATGGCCTTACAAATAGCTGTGAAAGGGGAGATGTGAAAAGCAAAGGAGAAAAGGAACAATATACCCATCTGAATGCAGAGTTCCAAAGAATAGCAAGGAGAAATAAGAAAGCCTTTCTCAGTGATCAGTGCGAAAAAGAGGAAAACAATGGAATGGGAAAGAGTAGAGACCTCTACGAGAAAATTAGAGATACCAAGGGAACACTTCATGCAAAGATGGGCACAATAAAGGAGAGAAATGGTATGGACCTAACAGAAGCAGGAGATGTTAAGAAGGGGTGTCAAGAATACACAGAAGAACTGTACAAAAAGATCTTCGTGATGCAGATAATCACTATGGTGTGATCACTCACCTAGAGCTGGACCCACCTAGCACTGACTTCCTGGGATGTGAAGTCAAGTGGGCCTTAGGAAGCATCACTATGAACAAAGCTAGTGGAGGTGATGGAATTCCAGTTGAGCTATTTCAAATCTTAAAAGATGATGCTGTGAAAGTGCTGCACTCAATATGCCAGCAAACTTGGAAAACTCAGCAGTGGCCACAGGCCTGGAAAAGGTCAGCTTTCATTCCAATCCCAAAGAAAGGCAATGCCAAAGAATGCTGAAACTACTGTACAATTGCACTCATGTCATCACAAGCTAGTAAAGTAATGCTCAACATTATCCAAGCCAGAGACTTAACAATACATGAACAGTGAACTTCCAGGCAGAGGAACCAGAGATCAAATGGCAAACATCTGCTGGATCATCAAAAAAGAAAGGGAATTCCAGAAAAATATCTATTTCTGCTTTATTGACCATGCCAAAGCCTTTGACTGTGTGGATTGCAATAAACTGGAAAATTCTGAAAGGGATGGGAGTACCAGGCAATCTGATCTGCCTTTGGAGAAACCTGTATGCTGGTCAGGAATCAACAGTTACAGCTGGACATGGAACAACAGACTGGTTCCAAATAGGAAAAGGAGTACGTCAAGGCTGTATATTATCATCCTGCTTATTTAACTTATATGCAGAGTACATCATGAGAAACGCTGGCTTGGATTGAAGCTCAAACTGGTATCAAGATTGCCAGAAGAAATATCAATAACCTCAGATATTCAGAGAGAACTAAAGAGCCTCTTGGTGAGACTGAAAGAAGAGAGTGAAAAAATTGGCTTAAAGCTCAACATTCAGAAAACTAAGATCATGGCATCTGGTCCCATCACTTCATGGCAAATAGATGCGGAAATAGTGGAAACAGTGTCAGACTTTATTTTTTGGCTCCAAAATCACTGCAGATGGAGACTGAAGCAATGAAATTAAAAGATGCTTACTCCTTGGAAGGAAAGTTAAGACCAACCTAGATAGCATATTAAAAAGCAGAGATATTACTTTGCAAACAATAGTCCATCTAGTCAAGGTTACAGTTTTTCCAGTGGTCATGTATGGATGTGAGAGTTGGACTATAAAGAAAATTGAGTGCGTAAGAATTGATGCTTTTGAACTATGGTGTTGGAGAATACTCTTGAGAGTCCCTTGGACTCTAAGGAGATCCAACTGGTCCATCCTAAAAGGAGCTCAGTCCTGAGTGTTCATGGGAAGGACTGATGTTGAAGCTGAAACTCCAGTACTTTAGCCACCTGATGCGGAGAGCTTATTCATTTTAAACTACCCTGATGCTGGGAAAGACTGAAGGCAGGAGGAGAAGAGGATGACAGAGGATGAGATGGTTGGCTGGCATCACTGACTCAATGGGCATGAGTTTGAGTGAGCTCTGGGAGTTGGTGATGGACAGGGAGGACTGGCATGCTGCAGTCCATAGGGTCATGTAGAGTCGAACACGCCTGAGCAACTGAACTGAACTTATATTTTATTTAATTTTTTTGGCTTAGGAGACAGCAGAACAAAATGTTCATAAACTCCAAGACCTTTTAAGATATCAAATGCATTTTTTAAAACTAATGAATAATATGGAAATAACCTAGGAGATTTCTCATTAGGTCTTTCTGCCTGCTCATTGCTGTTCATTTTAATATGTTTTGCTGTATATCATCTAGTGTGGGTTAAAAATCTATTAGGGATACAGCTAGTGGAATAATTTGCAGTTTCTTCCCTTGTCAAATCATCACTCTGGTCAGATAAATTTCGGGTATTTTCAGAGAAAATTATACTTTCACTTAGGTTATTATTCCTTTTGTGTTCCCAAGAAAGAAAGTGACTCCTTCCTCTCCTTAAGGACCATTTATTTCATCTTTTGTATTCTTTCCAAGTATAGCTTCAGAGTTTAGCATTAAATCATTATATGATACTATGCAGATCCAGTGATATAAGAATTTCTTTATAAATCAATCTTCTTTGACTCCCTCCCCAAATGCATTATGTTGTATAGGAAACATCCATGGACATCACAAAATACGGCCTTCTCTGCTTCTACTCAGTTTTTTGAGTTTGGTACCAGATACAAGGTTTGTTTTTTGTCTATTTGACAGAAAAACAACAGTAATCTTAGCAGAAATTTAAAATAAGAAAAAAGATCACCAACCAAAAACTTATGACTTTTTCCATCTAAAATCATACTTGGGCTTGTGTGTTTGTGTGGATGCGAATGAATCATTGCTTTATCCCAGCACTCTAATTTACTGGAAGAAAACAATATTAGCCAGAAGCAGTTATACTTACTGTGTTAAAATAACCAACAGTTTTACTTACAAAGGACTATATAATTTAGCATGTGCTTAGGCTCAGCAGTC
>SJYF01000263.1:705243-728132 GCA_006410515.1 Procapra przewalskii | reverse complement strand
GTTATAATAGTTAAGAAACTGAGGTTTTTTGTTTCCAAGTAAATTCCTCTGCTGATTAACATGAGGAAAAGGAAACCAAAACATAGGCAATGTCTGAACAGAGTGGCCTCAGAATTGAACGATTTCTCAGCCAGATCATCTCTGACTTGTCTGTTTTGTGGTTGGTGTCCTGGCTGTGTGGCTAAATACATTTATTATTATCACGTACACATATAATGCAGGTATACATACACACACATTTGTGCATATATTTTATAAGTGTACATATAATCACTTTCAGTTTTTTATTAGATAATATAAATAGTAGAAACTTTCTTTGGAACAGACTTAGATTGGATTCTGGATAAAATACTTTGCTTTATGGTTTTGGCATATTAACCACTTTGTATCTCAGTAGCTGCTTCAGTAAAATGTCAGATAAAAACATTAGCTTCTTTATTCTGAAAATTGTTGATGATATTTTTAAAAAGCATTTAAAATGCATGGACCAGGATGTCTGACCCATGAAAGTGCTCAGTATATGGAGTGCCTGTGTGTTCAGTCACTCATCATGCCTGTCCTGAGACCCCCCCCGAACTCTACCCACCAGGCGCCTCTGTCCATGGGATTTCCCAGGCAAGAATACTGGAGCAGGTTTCCATTTCCTCCTCCAGGGGATCTTCCCAACCCAGAGAAATATATGTCACTATTCTTTGGAAGGAATGATGCTAAAGCTGAAACTTCAGTACTTTGGCCACCTCATGCGAAGAGCTGACTCATTGGAAAAGACTCTGATGCTGGGAGGGACTGGGGGCAGGAGGGGAAGGGGACAGCCGAGGATGAGATGGCTGGATGGCATCACGGACTTGATGGACGTGAGTCTGAGTGAACTCCGAGAGATGGACATGAGTCTGAGTGAACTCTGAGAGATGGACATGAGTCTGAGTGAACTCCGAGAGATGGTGATGAACAGGGAGGCCTGGCGTGCTGCGATTCATGGGGTCGCAAAGAGTCGGACACGACTAAGCGACTGAACTGAACGGATTGTTATTATTCTGCAAACAGCCATCCGCAACCTTGTGCCACAGCTCTGTGCTCTGGTTCCTAGCATCTAGTGTTGTCTTTGCCAATGTCTTGCTCAGGTTCCTCAGTTCTGATTCCACGTTTTGCCTTCAGCCAGGTAATCTAGCTTTCATTTTCCTACCTGCTGGTACTTGTCTGCCCAAACATTGGCCCCTGCCAAACTGAATTCACATGAACACATTTTTAAAAGCTTGAAAATCTGATGGACTTTTCTTAAATGAAAACTTTTATGGGGCTCTAATTTTGACTAACTTTATAAATATATATGAAATATTCTTTAATATTATAATGTTTCACAAAAACACATACAAAATCAGGTATAGAAACTGTGCTTAAAGCTCGTTCTAATTATAAATATCACCGCTAGCTAACGGGAAAAATTCTGTGAAACAAAAAAGAAATCAAGCATAAGCATAACTTGATTTCTAACATCTAAACTTTACGGTTACCAGTTAATTTTTTCGCCTTAGGAGGTGGAGTTAGAGCGTGCATGCTCTTAGTCTTGCCTTCTTGCCCTGAGCATTGTGTCTGGGCCTCTAGGATGCGGCCCGCGGTTACTGGGCCTTGCGGGCCGCGCTGCGGGAGCCCTGCGCTGGGCGCCGAGGGTGCCGTCCCGGGAAAGCGCTCGCCGAGGGCCCCTCGGACTGCGCCCCTGCCCGGGAGCCCTGCGCGCGGACACGGCCTGAGGCTTCCCCTGGCTCGCTCAGCCGGCGCCGCCAGGCCACGTGGCGCCAGGACTCCCAGCGGCTCCGGACGAGGTCCCGAGACCGCAGGGAAGCGTCTCCTCCGCCCAGTCCTCCTTGCCTTTCCCTCCGGGAGTGTTCCCTGCTCCACCCTCTCTGCCCATCTCACTCTGAGCCAGCTGCCCGGAGCGTCCAGGCTGGCACAGCCCCGGTCAGGCCACCGGCACGGGGGGACCGGCTGCGCTCCTCTGCTTTCCCAGCGACGAGGCGCTCTCCTAAACCCTAGGGACCTCAGCGGGCCCACAGCGAATGGAGAGTGGGTGCTTCTGAAAAGGTGAGCAGGGGCGGAGCTGGCTGGTCGCAGACACTGACATACGTCCTGGGGAAGGAGGGGGGAGGCAGGCGGTAACTGATAACGTCCTTCCTGGAAAGGGGAGAGAACGCCCTTGCTTGTATCCGCGTCCGGTAGACCCGGGGCGGCCTGCACGCCACTTCAGGGCTCCTCCCTTGTGTAACTGGGTTATGGACCGAATTCCATTCGTTGATGCTGTGCAAGACAAGCATGACAAACCGCAGTGAAAGCGGGGAAAAGAGATTTCACTTAGTGACTGCTGGCAGCGGCCGAGCTCCACTCTGCTTTGTACAGAGGGGGTCGGTCAGTTGGAAAGAAGTGGAGAGTCTGGGGGTCCCATTGGAGTCAGAGAAGTGAAGAGTTATAGACGGTCAGGGTAAGGATTGGCCACGGGTGCTTGTGAGCTGGCAGTTAGCGGAGTTGGGATTCTGTCCCTCCACAGCCACCAGAAGACGCTGGCTCTTCCATCCTGAGGATCCCGTTTCAGTGGAATGGCTCTTAGGTCCTGCAAAACAGACATGCTGTAAGAAATTCACATTCACAGCTGTGGCCCCTTTTTAGTAAACGCTCTGAGAAAGGGAAGTCAGGGGCTTCTCACTCCGTGTTGACTAGAATAAATTCTCCAGGCAGCACTAAAGCTTTTCAGGCAGGAATTGAATGGGGGCTCTGGGGTCATCCTAGGGACATGGAAGCTGTACCAGAGTTTGGCCAAGTCTCTTCCTGTAGGAGCCTGAACAGTTATGTGCTCAGGGTTCTTCACTGTTCAAAGCCCTGAGATGGGACTGTATTTGGAGACAGGGCCTTTAGGCAGTAATTCACTTAAGATATGGTTATGAGGATGGGGCCCCTATGCATTAGAGTTGGTGTCCTTGTGAGGAAAGGAAGAGACGCAAGAGATCTGTCTCATTACACACAGGAGAGGGAACACGGGAACACAGCAAGGAAGTCGCCATTTGCAAGCAGAGGAGAGTTCTCCCCAGAAAACAAGCCAGTTGCTTCCTTGATATGGAACGTCCAGCTTCCAAAAGTCTAAGACAAATTTCTGTAGTTAAGCCACCCAGTCTGTGGTACTTTGTTATGGCTGCCCTACCTACCAGATTAATACACATCTGTATACACTACCTCTGAAATCATGAAATTGAAGTCGTTCAGTCATGTCCAACTCTTTGTGACCCCATGTACTATATGTAGCCTACCAGGCTCCTCCATCCATGGGATTTTCTAGGCAAGAATACTGGAATGGGCTGCCATTTTCTTCTCCAGGGGATCTTCCTGACTCGGATCAAACCTGGGTCCCCTGGACACTTTACCATCTGAGCCACCAGGGAAGTCCACCTCTGAAATCATATAAGGTATTAATTTTAATAGGCTGTGAGGATACTTTTTTATGAGCATACACAGACACGTTTTTATGTAGAAACCACAGACAAAAATAGTTTGATTTTTAAACTAAGTATGTTTACTAGATATGCTAATTTCAGTCTCCCTCTGGGACTATAAGATTTGTTTATAGTTAAGCAGCATTTATATTCATTTATACTAACTTCAAAAACTAAAGGCATTGCCAAAAGATGAAATGTGAATTGATTTTAATGCCACCAAGTGGACTAAATCAGAATGTTTTTCATGACAAAAATAATATATATATGCACTGTATTTGGATGGATTAACCTCTCAAATATAATTAGTGAAAAGTATTCTGAGAATAAAATAACCCAGGACCTAGCCTTGAACACAGTGCATATCCAGTCAACAGTAGTTCTATGCTCTGTGGTGACCTAGATGAGAAGGAATTCCAGAAAAGAGGGGCTATGTGTATACATATACTCGATTCACCTTGCTGTACAGCAGAAGCTAATGCAGCGTTGTAAAGTAACTATTTTCCACTGAAAATTTAGAAAAAACTCCCAGTAGCTCTCTTCCTCCACCCCCACTGCTTATTATGCTGCTGCACAAATATATACATACACATCCATCTCCTTGCCATTTGAGGCTTTCATAAGCTTTGACTATTAATTCCACAGAACTATTTCATTTTGTGTTTAATATAGTAATTTATAAACAGAAGTGATATGTCTCATCTTTTGATAGGTTTCATCCAATAGTTAACAAGATGAAATAATGATATATCAACATTATTATAAAAAGAGTAGAGTTAGATGATAGTAATTTATCATAAATATTGGAAGTCCAACTTTATATTTTTATTAAAATCCTAGATAGGATTTTAATAAAATCTATTTTGGGTGCATATATATTTATAATTGTTATATCTTCTTCTTGGATTGTGAAAGGGGAAACTAACAATAACACAATAATAGTGGGAGACTTTAATACCCCACTCACACCTATGGACAGATCAACTAAACAGAAAAATAACAAGGAAACAAAACTTTAAATGATACAATAGACCAGTTAGACCTAATTGATATCTATAGGACATTTCACCCCAAAACAATGACTGTCACCTTTTTCTCAAGAGCACACAGAACCTTCTCCAGGATAGGTCACATCCTGGGCCATAAATCTAGCCTTGGTAAATTCAAAAAAATTGAAATCATTCCAAGCCTCTTTTCTGACCACAATGCAGTAAGATTAGATCACAATTAGAAAAATTATTAAAAATTCCAGCATATGGAGGCTGAACAACATGATGCTGAATAACTAACAAATCACAGAGGAAATTAAAAAAGAAATCAAAATATGCATAGAAATGAATGAAAATAAAAACACAACAACCCCAAACCTGTGGGACACTAAGTGCTAAGGGGAAGGTTCATAGCAATACAGGCGTACCTCAAGAAACAAGAAGAGAGTCAAATAACCAAACTCTGCACCTAAAGCAACTGGAAAAGGAAGAAATGAAGAAACCAGGGTTAGTAGAAGGAAAGAAACCTTAAAAACTAGGGCAGAAATAAATGCAAAAGAAACAAAAGAGACCATAGCAAAAATCAACAAAGCCAAAAGCTGGTTCTTTGAGAAGGTAAATAAAATTGATAAAACCATTAGCCAGACTCATCAAGAAACAAAGGGAGAAAGATCAAATCAATAAAAATAGAAATGAAAATGGAGAGATCACAACAGACAATACAGAAATACAAAGGATCATGAGACTACTCTCAGCAATTATATGCCAATAAAATGAGCAACTTGGAAGAAATGGACAAATTCTTAGAAAAGTACAACTTTCCAAAACAGAACCAGGAAGAAATAGAAAATCTTAACAGACCCATCACAAGCATGGAAATTGAAACTATAATCAGAAATCTTCCAGCAAACAAAAGCCCACGTCCAGACTTCTTCACAGCTGAATTCTACCAAAAATTTAGAGAAGAGCTAACACCTATCCTACTCAAACTCTTCTAGAAAATTGCAGAGGAAGGTAAACTTCCAAGCTCATTCTATGAGGCCACCATCACCCTAATACCAAAACCTGACAAAGACACCACAAAAAAAGAAAACTACAGGCCAATATCACTGATGAACATAGATGCAAAAATCCTTAAGATTCTAGCAGTCAGAATCTAACAACACATTAAAAAGATCATACATCATGACCAAGTGGGTTTTATCCCAGGGATGGAAGGATTCTTCAATATCTGCAAATCAATCAATGTAATACACCACATTAACAAATTGAAAAACGAAAGCTATATGATTATCTCAGTAGATGCAGAGAAAGCCCTTGACGAAATTCAACATCCATTTATGATAAAAACTCTCCAGAAAGCAGGGATAGAAGGAACATACCTCAACATAATAAAAACTATATGTGACAAATCCACAGCAAACATTATCCTCAATCGTGAAAAATTGAAAGCATTTCCCTTAAAGTCAGGAACAAGACAGGGTGCCCACTTCTACCACTACTATTCAACATAGTTTTGGAAGTTTGGGCCACAGCAATCAGAAAAGAAAAAGAAATAAAAGAAATCCAAATTAGGAAAGAAGAAATAAAACTCTCACTTTTTGCAGATGACATGATCCTCTACATAGAAAACCCTTAAGACTCCACCAGAAAATTACTAGAGCTAATCAGTGAATATAGTAAAGTTGCAGGATATAAAATCAACATGCAGAAATCCCTTGCATTCATATACACTAATAATGAGAAAATAGAAAGAGAAATTAAGGAAACAATTCCACTCACCATTGCCATGAAAAGAATAAAATACTTAGGAATATATCTACCTAAAGAAACAAAAGACCTATATATAGAAAACTATAAAACTCTGGTGAAACAAATCAAAGAGGACACTAATAGATGGAGAAATATACAGTGTTAATAGATCAGAAGAATCAATATAGTGAAAATGAGTGTACTACCCAAAGCAATCTATAGATTCAATACAATCTTTATCAAGTTACTAGTGTTATTTTTCACAGAGCTAGAACAAATAATTTCACAATTTGTATGGAAATATATAAAACCTCGAATAGCCAAAGCAATCTTGAGAAAGAAGAATGGAACAGGAGGAATCAATCTGCCTGACTTCAGACTCTACTACAAAGACACAATCATCAAGACAGTATGGCGCTGGCACAAAGACAGAAATATTGATCAATGGAATAAAATAAAAAGCCCAGAGATAAATCCATGCACTTTATGGACACCTTATCTTTGACAAAGGAGGCAAGAATATGCAATGGAGAAAAGACAATGTCTTTAACAAGTGGTGCTGGGAAAACTGGTCAACCACTAGTAAAAGAATGAAACTAGAACACTTTCTAACACCACACACAAAGATAAACTCAAAATGCATTAAAGACCTAAACGTAAGACCAGAAGCTCCTAGAGGAGAACATAGGAAAACACTCTCCGACATACATCACAGCAGGATCCTCTATGACCCACGCCCCAGAATATTGGAAATAAAAGCAAAAATAAACAAATGGGACCTAATTAAAATTTAAAGCTTCTGCACAACAAAGGAAACTAGAAGCAAAGTGAAAAGACAGCCTTCCAAATAGGAGAAAATAATAGCAAATGAAGCAACTGACAAAGAATAAATCTCAAATATATACAAGCAACTTGTGCAGCTCAATTCCAGAAAAATAAATCACCCAATCAAAAAATGGGCCAAAGAACTAAATAGGCATTTCTCCAAAGAAGACATACAGGTGATAACAAACACATGAAAAGACGCTCAACATCACTCATTATCAGAGAAATGCAAATTAAAACCACAGTGAGGTACCATTTCATGCCAGTCAGAATGGCTGCTATCCAAAAATCTACAAACAATAAATGCTGGAGAGGGTGATGGAGAAAAGGGAACCCTCTTACACTGTTGGTAGGAATGCAAACTAGTACAGCCACTATGGAGAACAGTGTGGAGACTCCATAAAAGACTGGAAATAGAACTGCCATACAACCCAACAGTCCCCCTGCTGAGCATACACACCGAGGAAACCAGAATTGAAAAAGACACATGTACCCCAATATTCATTTCAGCACTGTTTATAATAACCAGGGCATGGAAGCAACCTAGATGTCCATCAGCAGACGAATGGATAAGAAAGCTGTGGTAATATACACAATGGAGTATTACTCAGCCCTTAAAAAGAATACATTTGAATCAGTTCTAATGAGGTGAATGAAACTGGAGCCTATTATACAGGGTGAAGTAACCCAGAAAGAAAAACACCTATATAGTATACTTAAGCATATATATGGAACTTAGAAAGATGGTAACGATAATCCTGTATGTGAGATGGCAAAAGAGACACAGATGTATAGAACAGTCTTTTGGACTCTGTGGGAGAGGGCGAGGGTGGGATGATATGGGAGAATGGCATTGAAACATGTATAATATCATATGTAAAATGAATCGCCAGTCCAGGTTCCATGCATGATACAGGATGCTTGGGGCTGGTGCACTGGGATGACCCAGAGGGATGGCATGGGGAGGGAGGTGGGAGGGGGGTTCAGGATGGGGANNNGGGTTCAGGATGGGGAACATGTGTACACCTGTGGTGGATTCATGTTGATGTATGGGAAAACCAATACAATATTATAAAGTAATTAGCCTCCAATTAAAATAAATAAATTTATATTTTAAAAAATTTCCTAATCTAGGCTGGTGTACAAAATTATGTAGACCAAAGAACAGGATTTACCACACTAGTTATGTGTGATCGTGGTCCCCAATAGACTCTTCATTCTTCAGAAAATTTTGGTTATTTTTCATTTTTATCACTATTTATATAATTTGAGAGGAAAATGACCAACACCAAATTGATTCTCAGTGTTTTGCCCAATTTAAAAGCATTATATATATATGAGGTAAACCTTAACATGTGTCAAAACAGAAAAGTTAGCTCACACTCTGTGTTTAAATCAGTCCATACAGCAATCAGCAATTGGATGCAAATAAGGCTAAAAATACACTTCCATCTGTGGAATAAAGTAATAATGCTTAGTCTGTGAAAACTCCTTTGGGAAGAAGGTGCTATCATTTTGTTGCCTCCAGATAGTCTTAGGAACCAAAAATGAATGATTTCTCTCAGGATGATATCTGACACAAACAAAGATCACCCAACACCCACACAGTTTTGCTCAATGACGTTTCATAATTCTTCTTTGAACCTCTTGTGTGTCACAAGGCTTCAGCCATTCAGTGTGTATGGTTGAATCTGGCTAAATAGCTCTGTCAATCTCTGCTTAAGCTTAGCTCTACTCTGCCTTGTCAGTCTGGGCTGCTATAATGAGGTGCCAAAGACTGGGGAAGCTTGTGAGCAACAGAAGTTTGCTTCTCATGGTTCTTGGGGCTTGAAATTCAAGATGAGGGCAGCAGCATGATCACATTCTGAGGAAAGCCCTCTTACAGTTTGCATAGAGCACTCTCTGCCCTCCTGTGGAAGGACAGGCAATGGAACTCTCCAGGTTTCCTTACAGGGGCTCTGATCCCACTCACGGAGGCCCCGTACCCTCATGACCTAATCATCTCTTAAAAGCTTCACCTCCAAATACCATCACATAGGAGATTAGGTGTCAACATGCTGTTTTGTTTTGCCTTTTTTTTTTTAATTAGAGCATAATTGCTTTACAGTGTTGTACTAGTCTCTACTGTACAGCAGAGTGAGTCAGCTGTATGTACACACACATCGTCCCTTTTCTGGATTTCCTCCGCATCTAGGTCACCACAGAGCCCTGAGCGGAGCTCTTTGTGCTATACAGTAGGCCTCATTAATGATCCATATTATGCACAGCAGTGTACACATGTCAGTCCCAAACTCCCAAGTCATCCAGCCTCCCTGTTCCTCCCTTGGTGTCCATATGTCTGTTCTCTGTCTGTTTTGCAAATAAGATCATCTATACCATTTTTTCTATATTCCCCATGTATATGTTAATATATGATATTTGTTTTTCTATTTCTGACTTACTTCACTCTGTATGACAGTCTCTATGTCCATCCACATCCCTACAAAGGAGCCAATTTCATCCCTTTTTATTGCTGAGGAATATCCCACTGTATATATGTACCATGTCGTCTTTGTCCACCCCTCTGTCAGGACATTTAAGCTGCTTCTGTGTCTTGGCACTTGTAAACAGTCCCGCACTGGTGTGAACAAATCTTTTTGAAGTGTGTTTTTCTCTGGTATATGACCAGTCATGGGACTGATGGGTTGGGAAAAGAATCTGCCTGCAATGCAGTAGATGCAGGGGACGGGGGTTAAATCCTTGAGTCAGGAGATCCCCAGAACAAGGGCCTGGCAACCCACTCCAGTATTCTTGCCTGGAGAATCCCACGGCCAGAGGAGCCTGACGGGCTGCAGTTTACATGTTCACAAAGAGCTGAACATGACTGAAGTGACTGAGTTCCCAGCACATGGCAGTTCTATGTTTAATTTTTTAAGGTTCAGCATATGATTTTTGGGAAAAGAGAAACATGCATTTTACAGAAGTGTCTGTATACTATCTACATTAAAAAAAGTTTGTCTACTGATCTGTGAAAAGCACTTCCAAGAGATACTTTTAGATAAACATTGTTGTTTAAACAAAGTTAGGCACACCTGGTCTTAGAATTAAATATGAAACCTCTCCAAGAGATCAAGACGAGTATGTTTGTTCCTTGATGGTGTAGAAGAGGGACGGCCCACTGCTCTATGCCGCCTCACTGCCTGTTCCTCCTTAATAAAGGAGCAGCTCATTGTATCAGGTCATGCCTCTGAAGTCTAATAAGACTACTTCACTAGTGGAAGACAGCTGTGCATTAAAAGCTAATGCCCAGAGACATGGATGCAGTCCTCCTGTGTTCTCCCTTCTTCCTCCTGTCCCCTGCATGCCAAAGCAGGGTCTGCTCTGGGGAAGTCAGCTCTGAGAGAAGTTAGGGATCACCCTGGAGCTCTTAGGATCTTCTGTTCATGCTGCAAGATCAGTAAAGACAGCCAAGGCTGCCATTTTGAAATATTTGTATGTACTGTTGCTTGGTGATCAATCAGCCTCTGAAAACTGATTTATAGTAAAATTTAGACACATGGGGTAGTCTGAACATTCTTTGGCATTACATTTCTTTGGGATTGGAATGAAAACTGACCTTTTCCAGTCCTGTGGCCCCTGCTGAGTTTTCCAAATTTGCTGGCATATTGAGTGCAAAGCATCATCTTTTAAAATTTGAAATAGCTCAGCTAGAATTCCATCCCCTCCACTAGCTTTGTTCATAGTGATGCTTCCTAAGGCCCACTTGACTTCACACTCCAGGATGTCTGGCTCTAGGTGAGTGATTACACCATCTTGCTTGTCTGGGTCATTAGGATCTTCTTTTGTACAGTTCCTCTGTGCATCTTTGCTACTTCTTCTTAATAGCTTCGGCTTCTGTTAGGTCCATAATGTTTCTCTGCTTATTGTGCCCATCTTCACCTGAAATGTTCCCTTGGTATCTCTAATTTTCTTGAAGAGATCTCTAGTCTTTCTATTCTATAATTCTCCTCTATTTATTTGCATTGTTTACTTTAAAAGGCTCTCTTGTCTCTCCTTGCTAATTTCTGGAAATCTACCTTCAGATGGGTCTTTCTGTTTTTCCTTTGCTTTTGCTTCTCTTCTTTTCTCAGCTATTTCTAAGGTCTCCTCAGAAACCACTTAACCTTGTTGCATTTATTTTTCTTGGGGATGGTTTTGATCACCACCTCCTATACAGTGTCACAGACCTCCATCCATGGTTCTTCAGACGCTCTGTCTACCAGATCCAATCCCTTAAATTTATTTGTCACTCCCACTATATAATCATAAGGGATATGATTTAGGTCATACTTGAATGACCTACTGGTTCTCCCTACTTTCTTCGTAAGTCTTAATTTTGCAATAAGAAGTTCATGATCTGAGCCACAGTCAGCTCCTGAGTTTGTTTTTGCTAACTGTATAAATTCTCAATATTTGGCTGCAAAGAATATAATCAATCCCATTTCGGTATTGAACATTTGGTGATGTCCATGTGTGGAGATGTCTCTTGTGTTTTTAGAGGGTATTTATTAGAACCAGATAATTTTATTGGCAAAACTCTGTCAGTTTTTGCCCTGCTTCATTCTGTACACTGTGGCCAAACTTTCCTCTTATTCCAGATACCTCTTGACTTCCTATTTTTCATTCCAGTCCTTTATAAAAAAGACATCTTTTCATCAAATTGGGAACGTCCATCTGATCATAACAAAAAGCAAGACAATTCCAGAAAAATATCTACTTCTGCTTCATTGACTATGCTAAAGCCTTTGACTGTGGAGCACAACAAACTGTGGAAAATTCTTAAAGAGATGGGAATACCAGACCACCTGACCTGCCTCTTGAGAAACCTGTATATAGGTCTAGAGGCAACAGTTAGAACCGGATATGGAGCAACAGACAGGTTCCAAACTGGGAAAGGAGTACATGAAGGCTGTCACCCTGCTTATTTGACTTATATGCAGACTACATCATGCAAAATCCCAGGCTGAATGAAACACAAGCTGGAATCAGGATTGTGGGGAGAAATATCAATAACCTCAGATATGCAAATGACACACCCTAATGGCATAGGCCAAGAAGAATTGAAGAACTTCTTGATGACAGTGATAAGAGGAGCATGAGAAAAGCTGGCTTAAAATTCAGCGTTCACAAAATGAAGATCATGACATCTGGTTCCATCTCTTCATGGCAAATAGATGAGGAATCAATGGAAACAGTGAGAGACTTTATTTTCTTGGGCTCCAAAATCACTGCAGATGGTAACTGCAGCCACAAAAATTAAATGATGCTTGCTCCTTGGAAGAAAAGCTATGGCCAACTTAGACAATGTATTAAAGGGCATAGACATTGCTTTGCTGACAAAGGTCCATATAGTCAAAGCTATGGTTTTTCCAGGAGTCATGTATGAGCTGAACAATAAAATAGCCCATTTTCTTTGATGGGCAGAAACAATAATCCTAGAGCTATTTTCCCAAAGACATTAAGAAGAAAAAGGTAAATGTGTAACTATGTACCAAGCTGTTAGTATATTTTAGCTATTGTTGCTGAATAAAATTGTCTGTGATGATGTGAATGTTTTTTATTTGTACTGTTGAATATGGTACCCACTCGTGGCTACAGGGCACTTGAAATGTAGTGTGCAGCTGAAGAACTGAATATTTACTTTATTTTACATTAATTTAACTTTAAATTTAAGTGGCCATGTGTAACTACCATATTAGTCTACATAGTAAGATAACATATTAAGCAATTATATGAAATATTTACTATTAACTTCACATGTTAAATTAATAAAACTGCACTTAATAGTCAAGTATTTGTTGCTGTTGTTTAGTCGCTAAGTTGTGTCTGACTCTTGCCATCCCACGGACTGTAGCCCACCAGGCTTCCCTGTCCTTCACTATCTCCCAGAGTTTGCTCAAGCTCAAGTCCATTGACTTGGTGACGCCATTCACCCATCTCAACCTCTGTCACTGCTTTCGCCGCCTGCCTTCAATCTTTCCCAGCATCAGGGTCTTTTCCAGGAAGTCAGCTCTTCACCTCAGATGGCCAAAGTATTGGAGCTTCAGCATCAGTCCTTTCAATGAACATTCAGGGTTGATTTCCTTTATGTTTGACTGGTTTGATTTATTTGCAGTCCACGGGATTCTCAAGAGTCTTCTCCAATAGCACAGTTTGAAAGCGTCAATTCTTTGGCACTCAGCCTTCCTTATGGTCCAACAATCACGTGTATGTGACTACTGGAAAACCCATAGCTTTGACTTTATGGACTTTTGTCAGCAAAACAATGTCCCTGACTTTTAATATGCTGTCTAGGTTTGTTATAGCTTTTCTTCCAATGAGCAAGCGTCTTTTAATTGCATGGCTGCGGTCACCATCTGCCATGATTTTGGGGCCCAAGAAAATAAGTTCTGTCACTGCTTCCCCTTTTCCCTCCATTTGTCACGAAGTGATGGGGCGAGATGCCATGATCTTCATTTGTTGAATGTTGAGCTTTAAGTAGGTTATTTTTTACTTTCCTGTTTCATCCTCATCAAGTATTAATTATTATCAACTTTGCCATCTGCGTATTAACTTTATTCTACCTTTGTGAAAATTGTACCTCAAGAAAGTTAAATAACTTGCAAAGTACATCCACTTTGTAAGTGATATACTTGAAATTTTAGACCAGGTGGGATTATGCTTTAACTCATGATCAAGTAACTAGGTGGCTTCCTTCACGCTGCATTGACTTCCCATCATAAGAGACTGTCACACATGCTCAGGACCAACAAAAGATAAAACACTAGGAAACTAGGCAGCAAAAATTAATAATTGAGGAAATAATTAAGAAAAAAAAGGAAAATATTTTTCACCCATGAAACAAACAGAATGCAAAAGAATACAAACTTTAAGGTTACAACTGTGTAAACATAATATGAACAAGTTAATAATAATATGTAAATTTGAAAACAAATTCTTTTCTTAGTGATAAGATTATGGAAAAATTTGTGTGTTTGTTGTTAACTTTTACTAGCCTTAATTTTCTTTCTGATCTTTTTACACTGAACATGCATCAACATTAGGACATGTGGAGAGAGATGAGGAAATTCACCTGGTGGTGGTGGATTACTGATTTAGTCACCAAGTCGTGTCCAGACTCTTGCGATCCCGTGGACTGTAGCCGCCAGGCTCCTCTGTCCATGGGATTCTCTAGACAAGAATCCTGGAGTGGGTTGCCATTTCCTTCTCCAGGGGATCTTCCTGACTCAGGAATTGAACCTGGGTCTCCTGCGTTGCAGGCAGATGATTTACTGACTGAGCTATGAGGGAAGCCCAAAGTTCACTTGAGTCTCCTTTAAATTAGGATATCATAGGATTGACCAGGAGTCTGCAAACAGTGTTACAAGGTTCTATAGCCTTTTATTTCCTTGCTGACAAACCTCACATTTCTTTAAACTGAAAAGTGTTACCAATCTCATGGACTAAAGGTGCTTTATCCAGGCTGGTTATAACCATGCATCTCATTTTTTTGTCGTCTTGTGCAGTCTGTGGGATTACACAGACTCAGACACAACGGAGCTGCTGAGCATGCACACTCATTCCCAGCTGCTCCCGTGCACAGAAATGGCTGAATTATCTGACTTTAGCCAATCTGACATAAAGAGGGACAACTGGGAATCCAAGAAGGATTTTACTTCTTAACAAAAGGAAGACCTCTTTTCTTCCTGCCTTCCTGTGTAGGATGGGTTGTTGTGATATCCTGTTTGCCTGGGGCTACAACTGCAGCTTCCCAGGAGGGAAGGATGAGAGATGAGCAAAAAATACCCACATCCTTGGTATAATTTAGATACTAGTTAAAGAAAACTATATACTCCATAATTTATTTGTTAAAAAAGAAAAAAACTTTTGTCTATTAAAGTCGTGTTTGGTAGAGTAACCTGATGGAGGTAGTTTAGCCACTCAGCCGTGTCTGGCTCTTGTGACCCCATGGACTGCAGCCCACCGTGGGATTTCCCAGGCAAGCATACTGGAGTGGGTTGCCATTTCCTTTTCCAGGGGACCCACATTTTCTGCATTGCAGGTGAATTCTTTACCACTGAGCCACTAAGGAAGCCCCAGAGTGTTCTGTTAACTGCAGCTTTAAATTTTCCTAATGGATTCAAGGTCCTTTACCTCACAAGCTGTGGTTTCCATTGTGTGGAAGATGCAAGAAGGTAGAAAGCTAGGTATTAGCTTACTCTGGTATAGGCTTTCCATAAACCTCCATGAAAGCAGAATTTTGATGTAAACCTTCAGACCGCAGCTGAAAAGACTTGCTAAGGAGCAGAGTAAAAATCTGTAAGGCAACAGGGACTTAAAAGATCCACACATGCCTATTTTTAAATTCTGCTTCTCAAATATGAATATATTAAAGTTATTGAAGTCTTTCTACAGATGATATTTAGGCTGGCATTTCTGTAAGTGGAAGAGATTATCTTTTGCTTACAATTTGTCACTTTTAACTGACTGTAGATCACAGCAGTTTAGAAGCTTAACCCCTTTAAGTTAGGCTCTTTTCCAGCATTTAGAAAAATCCTTCCAGCAGACTGATAAAAATAGCAGCAGCAAAGCAATTAGATGTAATCCCAAACAGCTGCAGTCCAAGTCAGACCTATAAATGCTTTCTCCTATTTTAGATACACAGAACTCAAAATTCTCCTGTAAGGTCCTGACAAAGTGAAAACTTGCTCCAAATAATATGCATTGACATTCAAGTATAATGCTCCATCCAATGTTCATGGCAAACCTTGACCATCAATGTCAGCAAAACTTAGTGCAATAAAGTCATTTTGTGTCTAGGTTCACGCACGAAATAATTGAAAATTGGATTTCAGTTCAATTTAGGAAACATTTCACAATTACCTACTAGCTCTAAATACTCTCACAAGTTGGACATTAAGATGAATATGATCCAGTCTTTGCCCCCAAATATATCATAGTCTAGACGGGATTTGCAATATATATATTTTTTTCTCCCATGCTATGTATACTCTTTAGTCTTGGATCCATAATATTGCAGACCTTAGACTTTGAAAATACCTATGGCAATGCACCAAGGCTTCCCTGGTGGCTCAGAGGTTAAAGTGTCTGCCTGCAATGCGGGAGACTTGGTTTGATCCCTGGATCGGGAAGATCCTCTGGAGAAGGAAATGGCAACCCACTCCAGTATTCTTGCCTGGAGAATCCCATGGATGGAGGAGCTTGGTGGGTTACAGTCCACAGGGCTGCCAAGAGTCGGACATGACTGAGCGACTTCACTATGGCAATACAAATTCTCACTGGTAATCAGTTTCTCAACATCAGTAATTTCTAAGGTGTTATTATATAGGTAAATAACCCATGGGAAGTTGGTTAACTTCCAAAGCAAAAAGAGGAGAATATTCTGCCCTAAGCCAGTGGAATATAACGTAAGTTAATAAGGCAGTTTAGCTTTGTTCCATCGCACAGTTTATTGAAATTTTATAGATATCTAGAATGGCATTTTTTTTGGCTAAATGGCTACAGGATTTATTATCCTCTGCCCAATCAAATGAAATGAGTTCTGATTGCTGGTCAACTTTCTCCAAGTAGCTTTTTGTAAGCAAGTAGACTATTTCTATTGCAGTAATCATGTTTTGCTCTGATTTCACTTATTGAACCTTTTTAGTGTTCTCTTTGAGCTAGTTATGAAGAAACTTTCTCTGTGTGTGTGTCCTCTCCACCAACAAAGGGAGATGCTAAAAGTTCTTTATTTCATAAAAGTCAGTAACAATTCCCAAGTGATAGCTCTAGGGCTTTGGGAAAACAAGTACCAAAAGGAAAACATAAGTCCAAGAGAGTTATTGTAGGTACTTCCTGTCAAAGAAAAGAGAGACAAAAGGAAAAGTAGGCAGAGAAAGATTTATGACCATGATGGTGGTCTCAGACTTGTAAACAGAGGGGGATGGAAGAAGGATTGGGTAGGAACACCCAGAGACTCTGCATAGCTCTGAGAAAGTCTCAACCAGCCCACTAGAGAGTTCCAATGCAAAGATCACCCATGGATCTTTCTGAAGCACACTCTGTCGTGGTTGGAGTCTGCCCAGAAAGTACGTGACCTGGACTTGAAAGATGAGACAGAGCTTGGAACTGCTGGAACTTTAGTTGACTCTTTTTAGGCAGATCCTCTTTTGAAGGGAGACATAAACAGATCACCTTCATGGCTGTAATAGTGAACTGGTAATCACTGAATAGAGCTATGTGTCTACATAATTTCACTTATCGCAATGTATTCCACTTAATGTCATTCTTCAAAATACTATCTTAACAGTAGGTACTGTTGCTTTTTAGGACCACGTCTATCACAATTTGCATCACAGAGAGATCTGACTGTCATAATCAGATGAGGTCACCATTTTATTTAAGGAATACTCGGGAATCAAAGTCTATGCCCTGACCAGTGACACTGAAGCTGAAGTTGAATGGTTCTATGAGAACCTACAAGACTTTCTAGAATTAACACTCAAAAAAAGATGTCTTTTTCATTATAGGGGACTGGAATGCAAAAGTAGGAAGTCAAGAGATACCTGGAGTAACAGGAAAACTTGGCCTTGGAGTACAAAATGAAGCAGGTCAAAAGCTAACAGAGTTTTGCCAAGAGAACAAACTGGTCATATAAAACACCCTCCTCCAACAACACAACGGAAGACTCTACACATAGACATCACCAGATGGTCAATATGGAAATCAGATTGATTATATCTTTGCAGCCAAAGATGGAGAAGCTCTATACAGTCAGCAAAAACAAGACCAGGATGACTGTGGTTCAGATCATTAACTTCTTATTGCCAAATTCAGACTTAAATAGAAGAAAATAGGGAAAACCAGTAGACCATTCAGGTATGACCTAAATCAAATCCCTTACAATCATACAGGAGAAGTGACAAATAGATTCAAGGGGTTTGATCTGACAGACAGAGGTTCATGCCATTGTACAAGAGGCAGTGATCAAGACCATCCCCAAGAAAAAGAAATGCTAAAAGGCAAAATGGCTGTCTGAGGAGGCCTTACAAATAACTATGAAAAGAAGAGAAGGGAAATGCAAAAGAGAAAAGGAAAGATATACCCATTTGAAGGCAGAGTTCCAAAGAATAGCAGGGAGAGATAAGAAAGCCTGTCTCGATGACCAGTGCAGAGAAACAGAGGAAAATAATAGAATGGGAAAGACTAGAGATCTCTTCAGGAAAATTAGAGGTATCAAGGGAACATTTCATGCAAAGATGAGCACAATAAAGGACTAAAATGGTACAGAAGCAGAAGATATTAAGAAGTGGCAAGAATACACAGAAGAATTAACAAAATGATCTCCATGACCCAGATAATCACGATGGTGTGATCACTCACATAGAGCCAGACATCCTGGAGTGTGCAGTCAAGTGGGCCTTAGGAAGCATCACTACGAACAAAGCTAGTGGAAATTATGGAATTCCAGTTGAGCTATTTCAAATTCTAAAAGATGGTGCTGTGAAAGTGCTGCACTCAATATATCAGCAATTTGGAAAACTCAGCAGTGGCCACAGGACTAGAAAAGGTCAATTTTCATTCCAATCCCAAAGAAACGCAATGTCAAAGAATTTTCAAACTACTGCACAGTTGCACTAATCTCACATACTGACAAAGTAATACTCAGAATTCTCCAAGTCAGGCTTCAACCGTATTGAACCATGAATTTCCAGATGTTCAAGCTGGATTAAATTGCTAACATCTATTGGATCATTGAAAAAGCAAGAGAATGCCAGAAAAAACGTTTAATTCTGCTTTATTGACTATACCAAAGCCTTTGTCTGTGTGGATCACAACAAACTGTGGAAATTTCTTCAAGAGATGGGAATACCAGACCACCTAACCTGCCTCTTGAGAAATCTGTATTCAGGTCAAGAAGCAATAGTTAGAACTGGACACAGAACAACAGCCTGGTTCCAAATCGGGAAAGGAGTACGTCAAGTCTGTATATTGTCACCCTGCTTATTTAACTTATATGCAGAGTACATCATGTGAAATGCTGGGCTGGATGAAGCTCAAGCTAGAATCAAGATTGCTGGGAGAAATATCAATAACCTCAGATATGCAGATGACACCACCCTTATGGCAGGAAGCAAAGAAGAACTAAAGAGCCTCTTGATGAAAGTGAAAGAAGAGAGTGAAAAGTTGGCTTAAAACTACTTTCAGAAAACTAAGATCATGGTCTCTGGTCCCATCACTTCATGGCAAATAGAAACAATAGAAACAGTGAAAGACTATATTCTTGGGCTCGAAAATCACTGCAGATGGTGACTGCAGCTGTGAAATTAAGGATGCTTGGCTCCTTGGCAGAAAAGCTATGACCAAACTAGACAGTATATTAAAAAGCAGAGACGTTACTTTGCCAACAAAGGTCCATCTAGTCAAACCTATGGTTTTTCCAGTGGTCATATATGGATGTGAGAGTTGGATTATAAAGAAAGCTGAGCATCAAAGAATTGATGCTTTTGAACTGTGGTGTTGGAGAAGACTCTTGAGAGTCCCTTGGACTGCAAGGAGATCCAACCAGTCCATCCTAAAGGAAATCAGTCCTGAATATTCATTGGAAGGACTGATCCTGAAGCTGAAACTCCAGCAATTTAGCTATTTGATGCAAAGAACTGACTCATTTGCAAAGACGCTGATGCTGGGAAAGATAGAAGGTAGGAGAAGAATGGGATGGCAGAGGATGAGATGGTTGGATGGTTTCACCAGTTTGGTGGACATGAGCTTGAGCAAGCTCCAGGAGTTGGTGATGGACAGGGAGGCCTGGTGTGCTTCAGTCCATGGGGTTGCAAAGAGTCAGACATGACTAAGTGACTGAACTGAACTGAACGTGTGAAATACAAGACTGAGTTCTTACCACACGACTCAGGACGTGAAGTGAAAGCAGAGTCTTAAATAGTATCACCAGGACACAGTGGCACTTTTTATCTCCCACTCCTTCTCTCTCTCGGCTCTTTCATTTACATGTTGATTTGAGGATTTGCCTTCCACTTTGATTGTTGAGAACCCATTCAAATCCTATGACTTGAGGTGAGAGGCAGGGTTGGATATGGAAAGACAGCCCCAAAATATAAAATGTCCTTTATACTAGGTCACAGCACAATTTTTAGGTAGTGTTCAACAAGTTTCACCTTTTGACTAAGAGAACTAGTCTTTTTATGATTTTCTTTATCTATTTGATATCACCATACCATAAAATTCACTAATTAAAGCTCCTCCAACTTTTTCTTACAATTACATTCAGTGTAAAAATCAATCAACAATGACATAAACAGATAGAAACACATTCCATGTTCCTGGGTAGGAAGACTCAATATTGTGAAAATTACTATACTACCAAACACAATCTACAGAGTCAATGTCATCCCTTTCAGATTACCAATGGCATTTTTCACAGATCTAGAACAAAAAATTTCACAGTTCATATGGAAACACAAAAGACCCGGAACTGTCAAAGCAATCTTCCTTGAGAAAGAACAGAGCTGGAGGAATCAGCCTTCCTGACTTCAGGTTGTACTGCAAAGCTACAGTCGCCAAGACAGTACGGAACTTGCAGAAAAATGGAAATATAGACCAATGGAACAAGATAGAAGGCCTAGAAATGAACCCATGCCCCTATGGGTACCTTATTTTTGACAAAGGAGGCAAGAATATACAATGGGGCAAAGACAGTATCCTAAATGATGCTGGGAAAACTGGACAGTTACATGTAAAAGAATGAAATTGGAACACTTCCTAACACCATACACAAAGAGAAATTCAAAATGGATTAAATACTTAAATGTAAGACCGTAAACTATAAAACTCTTAGAGGAAAACATAGGCAGAACACTTGATGACTTAAATTAAAGCAAGATCCTCTATGACCCACCTCCTAGAGTAATGGAAAATAAAAACAGAAGTAAACAAGTAGGACCTGATTAAACGCACAAGCTTTTGCACAGCAAAGGAAAACTATCAGCAAGGTGAAAAAAACAACACTCAGAATGGAAGAATTTAATAGGAAATGAAACAACTGGCAGAGCATTAATTTCCAAAATATACAAGCAACTCATACAACTCAATACCAGAAAACCAAACAACCCAATCAAAAAGTGGGGAGAAGACCTAAACAGACATTTCTCCAAAGACACACAGACGGCTAACAAACACATGAAAAGATGCCCAATATCGCTCATTATTAAAGAAATGAAAATCAAAACTACAATGAGATATCACCTTACACCAGTCAGAACGACCATCATCAAACTGTCTGCAAACAGTTGATGCTGGAGAGGATGTGGAGAAAAGGGAACGCTCTTGCAGTGTTGGTGGGAATGTAAACTGATACCGCCACTATGGAAGACAGTGTGGAGACTCCTTAAAAAACTAGGAATAAAACCACCATATGAACCAGCAGTCCTACTCCTAGGCATATACCCTGAGGAAACCAAGATTGAAGAGAGACACGGACATCCCATCGTTCACTGTAGCACTATTTACAATAGCTGGAACATGGAAGCAACCTAGATGTCCAACGACAGATGAATGGATAAAGAAGTTGTGGTACAAACACACAATGGAATCTTACTCGCCAGAAAAAGGAACACATTTGAGTCAGTTCTAATGAGGTGGATGAGCCGAGAGCCTATTATACAGAGTGAAGTAAGTCAGAAAGAGAAAGTAAAGTCAGAAAGAGAAAGATAAATTTTGTATTCTAACACATACATACAGAATCTAGAAAAATGATACTGAATAATTTATTTACAGGGCAACACCTGACCTGCCTCTTGAGAAACCTGTATGCAGGTCAGGAAGTAACAGTTAGAACCAGACATGGAACAACAGACTGGTTCCAAATAGGAAAAGGAGTACGTCAATGTTGTATATTGTCACCCTGCTTATTTAACTTATATGCAGAGTACATCATGAGAAACGCTAGGCTGGAGGAAGCACAAACTGGAATTAAGATTTCTGGGAGAAATATCAATAACCTCAGATATGCAGATGACACCATCCTTATGGCAGAAAGTGAAGAACTAAAGAGCCTCTTGATGAAAGTGAAAGAAGGAGTGAAAAAGTTGGCTTAAAGCTCAACATTCAGAAAACGAAGATCATGGCATCCGGTCCCATCACTCCATGGGAAATGGAGAAACAGTAGAAACAGTGGCTGACTTTTTTTTTTCTGGGCTCTGAAATCACTGCGGATGGTGACTGCAGACATGAAATAAAAAGACGCTTGCTCCTTGGAAGGGAATTTATGACCAACCTAGACAGCATATTAAAAAGCAGAGACATTACTTTGCCAACTAAGGTCCGTCTAGTCAAGGCTATGGTTTTCCCAGTAGTCATGTATGTATGTGAGAGTTGAACTATAAAGAAATCTGAGCACAGAAGAACTGATGCTTTTTAACTGTGGTGTTGGAGAAGACTCTTGAGAGTCCTTTGGACTGCAAGGGGATCCAACCAGTCCATCCTAAAGGAGATGGGTCCTGGGTGTTCATTGGAAGGACTGATGCTGAAGCTGAAACTCCAATACTTTGGCCACCTGATGCAGAGAGCTGACTCATTTGAAAAGACCCTGATGATGGGAAAGATTGAGGGCAGGAGGAGAAGGGGATGACAGAGTATGAGATGGCTGTATGGCATCACCAACTCAATAGACATGGGTTTGGGTAGAGTCTGAGAGTTGGTGATGGACAGGGAGGCCTGGTATGCTGTGGTTCATGGGACCGCAAAGAGTTGGACACGACTGAGCGACTGAACTGAACTGAGTAAAGAAACATAGAGAACAGACTTATGGACATGGGGAAAGGGGAGGAGTGGA
>SJYF01000263.1:667804-699573 GCA_006410515.1 Procapra przewalskii | reverse complement strand
ATTATCAAAAACATACAGACAATAAATGAGAAATAATTAAAATAATAATAATAATTAAATTTAAATTAAATGAATTATTTATCTTTCTTCAAAAAGTTTACTCTAAATAGACTGGAAAAGTTTAACCCCTGGAAAGAATATAAAGCAGTGGCAAAGAGTAGGCTTGCTTATATATTATTTACATAATATTTGCTGAGGCTTAGGCAATGTGCTAGACAAAAAGAATATACACAAAAGACATAATTTATGATAAAAGGCAACATCTGAAGAAATGGGTTCTTTTAAAAGTTATTGCAGTTAAGAAACAAAAGAAATCACTGAATGTTAAAAAGGTGTCAGCGAGGCTCTCAGAACTGTCCTGTCAACGTGGAAGCACTAGCCACATGTGGCTACTGAACCTGTGGCTGTGCCAGCAGGACTGAGGAAACCAAGTTCTTAACTTAATGTAAATTTATTTGCATTTTAGAATTCAAGTAATGTAAAACATTTTGGGATTATGCAGCTTTGTTATTCTGGTGGAATAACAATTCACTTTAACTCTTGGATCATGTAAGATATTATTGTTATTTTATAGGACACATTCTGAGAACGGTCATCATTTCAAGGGTTACACATAAACCTGTCATCAATCCAGCTGTTGTCCACAGACTGAACAGTTTGAATGATTTCTTTTTTTAAGCACCAGTTTAACACTTTAATGTGTTTATGTGAATATATTTTGCAGACAGCAAGAGTTGCAGTGGTGTCTATGTAAATTGTAATTGGCAATTAAATGGAAATATTAATTATAATTATAATGTAATTCAATTATTTTTAATTAAAATGTAAATATGGCGATTAAAACTAGCTGCAGGAGAACAAAATGAAAAAGTTGATTGTTTTGCAAAAACAATCTTAGGGGTAAGAGGACAATGGTTAGTAGACAAAAAAATTGACAAGAAATTAATCTTATTAGCCAAAAGAAGAATTGAAGAAATTAGTTATTGAAAATGAAAATAAAATATTCTCCAATTTTAATAATTATTGTTTACAGAATTTAAGATTATAACATTGACTAGCTATAAAACAGCTTGAGTTTTTGCACACAGACAAAAATCCTATTTTAGATAATAGACAGTAAAATAAACCATTATTTCAGCTAGGAAAATTTGGTTACTGAGTAATGAGGAAAATATATTCATTTTTAAAAATTGAAAGATAGTTAAACAAACTAACAATTTTCATATTACACCTTTCCAACAATATCAAAGCTCAGATGATTCAAAATTTGAAAAATTACAAATGCTTTTCTTTTTCCTAGAACAGTGATGGATTATAAAACACACACAACCCAATTAAATATCTGGGCATGTTTTGTCTCAATGGACTATCAAATTTATGAGGCAATGTTGCCAGTTTGTGCTCTAAAATACCAACCTTAGGGCATACATATTTTTGAATATTTTATATCTCTCAAAAAAGGATTTTAGCTAGATATGAGAAAAACTGATTTTTATTACTATGAAGGGTGCTCTATACTAAGTCAAAAACTTGGATTTATTATGTTTTTAAAACAAGAGATTGATAGCTCACTTACTGCTTCATTGCACTGTGTGATACACGTTGAAAATACACTTAAGTTTTGGAAGTACACTGTGAAAAGTGTCATAAATATTCATCATAATAAATTTTTGGAACTTCTGAAAAAAATTAAAGAATATATTTAAGGATCTCCAGTCCTTTCCCAGTGCCCATTGATTGACTTATGAATGCTAAGTCTCTTCAGTGGTGTGCAACTCTTGGACTGTAACTCATGAGGCTCCTCTGTCCATGGGATTCTACAGGCAAGAATATTGGGGTGGGTTGCCATTTCCTCCTCCAGGGGATCTCCTCAAGTCAGAGATGAAATCCCAGTCTCCTGTGGCTACTGGAAGCCTTTTAACAAAGGTTTATTGTACTGCTAAATTCAATATTATCTTGCAACAAAAAAAGTGTTTGCCAAATATCCAATTGTACTTAATCGCTCAGTCATGTCCAACTCTGCAACCCTTTGGACTATAACTCTCTAGGCTCCTCTGACCGTGGGATTTTTTTAGGCAAGAATACTGAAGTGGACTGCCATTTTCCTTCTCCAGGGAATCTTTATAACCAGAGATCGAACAGCCATTTCCTGCCTCTCCTACATTGCAGGTAGACGGTTTACCTACTGAGTCATTGGGGAAGCCTGTAAACATTCAATAACCAAACACAAAATAGTCACATGAATTAGGATTTTGTGCACTCCATATGAAGAAACTAAATGCAGAGAGATCCAACCAGTCCACTCTGAAGGAGATCAGCCCTGGGATTTCTTTGGAAGGAATGATGCCAAAGCTGAAACTACACTAGTTTGGCCACCTCATGTGAATAGTTGACTTATTGGAAAAGACTCTGATGCTGGGAGGGATTGGGGGCAGGAGGAGAAGGGGACGACAGAGGATGAGATGGCAGATGGCATCACTGACTTGATGGATGTAAGTCTGAGTGAAATCGAGGAGTTGGTGATGGACAGGGAAGCTTGGCGTGCAGCAGTTCATGGGGTCACAAAGAGTCAGACATGACTAAGCGACTGAACTGAACTGAACTGAAAGAAAGGAATTTATTTGTGAGCTGACTAGACAGACACTAGAATTTCTTTTGAAATTAAGACTGTTGAAAATGTAAATCAATGTTAAATTTACAAATATTTCTAATATAAATCAATATGCACAGTGAATTGTGCTATGCAATCAGCTGCAAAATTACAAAAATAAATTTTAAAGGATTTAGTCATATTCTCAAATTAAGAATCTCCCTTCAATTTTTGCAGTGTCTCTTTGAACTCAATGTTAATAATCTCCAAGTGACACAAGAATTGTGAATTTATATAACTTGGACAGATAATGCTTTTGCTTCAGAGTTAAATCAACTCTCCTACAAAAGATGGACACATTTTATCAATACAGGTGTGAAAATGAAAGGAAAATTACTTTTTTTTTTCATTTTCACTTCAATTATTGGGTAACTTATTTGTACTGGGAATGACTTGAATATATAAATCTAATCTTTCAACTACAAATGTAATGATCTAAATAGAGATCAGTAATATCCAATGAAAATTTAACATCTGAATTGAGATGTGCAAAAGGATCAAAATGCATACCAGATTTGAAAGACTTCACTCAAGAAAAAGATTAAATATGTCAATATTTTTGAGTTGATTACATCTTGAAATTATAATGTTCTAGTATACTTGGCTAAATAAAATATGTATCAATATAAGACTCTTGTTCCTTGGAAGAAAAGTTATGACCAACCTGGACAGCTTATTAAAAAGCAGAGATGATACTTTGCCAACAAAGATCTGTCTAGTCAAACCTATGGCTTTTCCAGTAGTCATGTATGAATGAGAGAGCTGGACTACAAGGAAAGCTGAGCACTAAAGAACTGATGCTTTTGAACTGTGGTGTTGGAGAAGACTCTTGAGAGTCCCTTGGACTACAAGGAGATCCAGCCAGTCCATCATAAAGGAGATCAGTCCTGAGTATTCATTGGAAGGACTGATGCTGACTCTGAAACTCCAATACTTTGGCTACCTGATGTGAAGAACTGACTCAAAGGAAAAGACCCTGATTCTGGGAAAGACTGAAGACGGGAGAAGGAGACAACAGAGGATGAGATGGCTGGATGGGATCACTGACTCGCTGGACATGAATCTGAGTAAACTCCAGAAGTTGCTGATGGGCAGGGAGGCCTGGCATGCTGCGGTCCATGAGGTCGCAGAGTCAGAGACGACTGAGCGACTGAACTGAACTGAACTGATCGATATCAACTATGGTTTGATTTTACTTTCTTCCTATGGATATTAGAAAATGTTAAAGTAAATTTCTGACCCATAATATTTCTAGTGGGTGGTTCAGAATCACGAAATGCATATAATTAGAACATATGCTGCAAGACAAAAGAATGTATTATCTCATATCGGGAAGTGGTTTAAAACCATCTATGCTTAAAACAGCACTTCCAGATGAGCAGAGCTAAGAGAAAAATAAGAGAAAGAATGATAAATTGTTCCAGAGGAATAAGTAGGAATTTGAAGTAGAAGCAGAGAACAGTGTAGGGAAGAGTGAGAAAGTAAGAAGGGTACTCGTGACTGAGTTCACAAAAATATCAGAGACGTTTAAGAAGAAAGTAACTGATAATGACTTTTTTAACTTCCATATAGATACATAACATGAACATACATGTCCACTATAACCAACATATTTTTTCCAACAAATTCTACGATATATATTAATGCTTTGTGTGAGTGAAGTCTTTGGGAGAAATCAAGGAAGACAGACCATGTTCTGCCTCCACACTTCAGTTCAGTTCAGTTCAGTCACTCAGTCGTCTCCTACTCTATGCTGCCCCATGGACGGAAGCATGCCAGGCCTCCCTGTCCATCACCAACTCCCAGAGCTTACTCAAACTCATGTCCATTGAGTCAGTCCATCTCATCCTCTGTCGTCCCCTTCTCCTCCTGCCTTCAATCTTTCCCAGCATTAGGGTCTTTTCAATTGAGTTAATTCTTTGCATCACGTGGCCCAAGTATTGGAGTTTCAGCTTCAGCATCAGTCCTTCCAATAAATATTCAGTACTGATTTCCTTTACGATGGACTGGTTTGATCTCCTTGCAGTCCAAGGGACTCTCAAGAGTCTTCTCCAACACCACACTTCAAAAAATCAATTCCTCAGTGCTCAGCTTTCTTTATAGTTCAACTCTCACATCCATACATGACTACTGGATAAACCACAGATTTAATTAGATGGACCATTGTTGGTAAAGCAATGCTCTCTAGGTTGGCTATGACTTTTCTTCCATGCAGTAAGTTCCTTTTAATTTCATGGCTGCAGTCATCATCTGCAGTGACTTTTGAGGCTGCCCCCAAATAAAATATGCCACTGTTTCCCTTGTTTCCCCATCTATTTGCCAAGAAGTGATGGGACCAGATGCCATGATCTTAGTTTCCTGAATGTTGAGCTTTAAGCCAACTTTTTCACTATCCTCTTTCACTTTCATCAAGAGGCCCTTTAGATCTTGTTCACTTTCTGCCAGAAGGGTGGTGTCATCTGCATATCTGAGGATATTGATATTTCTCCCAGCAATCTTGATTCCAGCTTGTGCTTCAATCCAGCCCAGCATTTCTCATGATGTATTCTGCATATAAGTTAAATAAGCAGAGTGACAATATACAGCCTTGATGTACTCCTTTTCCTATTTGGACCCAGGCTTTTGTTCTATGTCCAGTTCTAGCTGTTGATTCCTGAGCTGCATACAGATTACTCAGGAGGCAGGTCAGGTGGTCTGGTATTCCCATCTCTTTCAGATTTTCCAGTTTGTGGTGATCCACAGAGTCAAGGCTTTGGCATAGTCAATAAAACAAAGGTAGACATTTTTCTGGAGCTCTCTTGCTTTTTTGATGATCCAACAGATGTTGACAATCTGATCTCTGGTTCCTCTGCCTTTTCTAAAACCAGCTTGAACATCTGGAATTTAACAGTTCACATATTGCTGAAGCCTGGCTTGGAGAATATTGAACATTACTTTACTAGCATGTGACATGAGTGCAATTGTGTGGTAGTGTAAGCATTCTTTAGCATTGCCTTTCTTTGGGATTGGAATGAAAATTGACCTTTTCCAGTCCTGTGGCAACTGCTGAGTTTTCCAAATTTGCTGTCATATTGAGTGCAGAATATATACAACATTGTCTTTTTGAAGGATTTGAAACAGCTCAACTGGAACTCCATCACCTCCACTAGCTTTGTTTGTAGTGATGCTTCCTAAGGCCACTTGACTTCACATTCCAGGATGTCTGGCTCTAGGTGAGTGATCACACCATCATGATTATCTGGGTTGTGAAGATCTTTTTGTTCAGTTCTTCTGTGTATTCTTACTGCCTCTTCTTAATATCTTCTGCTTCTTTTAGGTTCATACCATTTCTGTCCTTTATTGAACCCATCTTTGCATGGAATGTTCCCTTGGTATCTCTAATTTTCTTGAAGAGATCTCTACTATTTCCCATTCTATTGTTTTCCTCTATTTGTTTGCACTGATCACTGAGGAAGGCTTTCTTATCTTTCCTTGCAATTCTTTGGAATTCAGCGTTCAAATGGGTATATATTTGCTTTTCTCCTTTGCTTTTCACTTCTCTTTATATGGCTGTTTGTAAGGCCACCACAGACAGCCATTTTCCCTTTTTGCATTTCTTTTTTTGGGGATGCCCTTGATCCCTGTCTCCTGTACAGTGTCACAAACCTCCACCCATAGTTCATCAGGCACTCTATCAGATTTAGTCCCTTAAATCTACTTCTCACGTCCACTGTATAATCATAAGGGACTTGCTTTAGGTCATACCTGAATGGTCTAGTGGTTTTCCCTACTTTTGTCAATTTAAGTCTAAATTTAGCAATAAGGAACTCATGATCTGAGCCACAGTCTTCTCTCGGTTTTGTTTTTGCTGACTGCATAGGGATTATCCACCTTTGGCTGCGAAGAATATAATCAATCTGATTTCAGTGTTGACCATCTGGTAATGTCCATGTGTAGAGTTTTCTCTTGTGTTGTTGGAAGAGGGTGTTCACTATGACCAGTGCGTTCTCTTGGCAAAATACTATTAGCCTTTGTTCTGCTTCATTTTGTACTCCTAGGACAAATTTGTCTGTTACTCCAGGTGTTTCTTGACTTCTTACTTTTGCATTCCAGTCTCCTATAATGAAAAGGACATCTTTTCTGGGTGTTAGTTCTAGAAAGTTTTGTAGGTCTTCATAGGACCTTTCAACTTCAGCTTCTCCAGCATTACTGGTAGGGGCATAGACTTGGATTACTATGATATTGAATGGTTTGCCTGGAAACCAACAGAGATCATTTTGTCATTTTTGAGATTGTATCCAAGTACTGCATTTCAGATTCTTACTGACTGTGGGGCCTGCTCCATTTCTTCTAAGGGATTCTTGCCCGCAGTAGTAGATATAATGGTCATCTGAGTTAAATTCACCCATTCCAGTCCATTTCGGTTTGCTGATTCCTAAAATGTTGGCATTCACTCTTGTCATCTCCTGTTTGACCACTTCCAATTTGTCTTGATTTATAGAGTTAATATTCCAGGTTCCAGTGCAATATTGCTCTGTACAGCATCGGACCTTGCTTTCATCACCAGTCACATCCACAAGTGGGTGCTATTTTTGCTTTGGCTCCATCTCTTCATTCTTTCTGGAGTTATTTCTCCACTGATCTCCAGTAGCATATTGGGCACCTACCGACATGGGGAGTTCACCTTTTAATGTCCTATCTTTTTGCCTTTTCATACTGTTCATGGGGTTCTCAAGGCAAGAATACTGAAGTTTTTTGCCTTTCCTTTCTCCAGTGGACCACATTTTGTGCTCCAAACTTTAGCCATGTATAAATGAGATGCCCAAGAGATAATTTTCTGCCAAATTCAATGGATGCCACAGATCAGTGTAAGAATTAAGAAAAACACAAGTCACTTAGTCTTTTTTCTACCCTGAATGCATAGAAGAAATAAAATGATATGGAGTTTCATCCATATGAAGTCTGAATTCACAAAATTTTGTTTGCGTTAAGAAAAACACAGTAACTCAGTTGATTTCTGTCAGTCATTTCTAGTAAATTATTTACTCTATTTAATAATTTGCATTAATTCTCATATTGACATTAGTTACCAATATTTTTATTTTCAACTGGATTTTTTTAAACCATAAGCAAAAAGTATTCCAAAATCATTTTCTCTGAAAAACAACTCCAGAAAAACGTTGAATGAAAAGTCTGTGAAAATGGATCACATAATATTTTATTACTATAATAGAGAGTGTTGATTTTCCCATCAAATAAGTTCTCCTTTGTCTCCCATAGTTAGAGCATCCCCAGTTCTAAGCAGGCACATGGCCAGTCGTGATAGTGAGTGCATGTCTCCATTGCCCATGGAGCAGCTATGGACGCTACCAAGTCCTGACCAATGGGATAGGAGCAGAGATGACGCTGCCGCTTCCAGGGCATGGATCCCTCCCCCTTGGGCCCCTCTCATGCTCTACACTACGGATCGTACATGAGATTGAGTCACAGCAGCATCTTGGAGATGGGAGAGAAGGAGTTAGATCTGGGTCTCAGCACTGTGGAAGACATAATCTAGTTCTAAACCATTTAAGCGCATATTGCTACATTTTTAAAAACTCTTATTATTTAAGCCGTTATTAGTTTGACTCTCTGTTAAAAGAGCTAGTCTTAACCCTGCCATACTAGTAATGCTGCTGCATTAGTAACGTAATATTTCACTGACATATTTCCACAATATTTTTATTAATTTTGGATAACCAAGTTTATATATTTCTATAAAGAATAAAAATTGAAGTGTGGAAACAGCCAGAAATAAGATATTTATTTAATAGCTTGGGCAAGATAAGTATACAGATGACTGAAACTTTTTCAAGATAGTTTGCAAGGCTCTGTCCAGGAGAGTTTAATCAATTTGCCTGTTTGCTTCTTGAGCAGAAATTTTGTTATATAATTCAGCTTACTAATATTTGCTCTTATTTAGACTTGCACTGGCAGAACTTGGTGTCCCCCACTCTAAAGCCCTCGGTCACCCCGATTTTGCTCTGTGATGTCCACTCTCCCCTGAGGTCTGCAGGTGGGAGGTCCTCCCAGCCTTTACTTTCCTGATGCATGGCTCTGTATCAGCACACTACATTAAGAGATGAAAGGCATGAAGAAGCTCATTGTTTTACAAACATTTAAAAATTAATTGCTGTTTAAATCACAGCTATATTTGCTAAAATGGGGAAATAACTCTTTATTACTATTTTGAAAGGGGCTGCCATAGTTTTGATGCTCAAAATATAACAGCCATGCAGTTCAGAGAGCTGCCATCAGTGAATCATAAAGAGAGAGAAGAGAGTCCAAGGACAAGGTCAGGGAAGAGCTGACCAGAATTTAATCTTTTCATCCATCCATCCATCCATTCACTCATAAATATTAGTGAATAGCTAAAATGTGGAAAGAACTTGGTATGGTCTCAGTGTCGGTGTTTTTCCCAAGCTCCTGTGTTGAAATCTTAATGCCCGATGTGATGGTGTTAGATGTGTATTGTTATAGCAGCCCAAACAAACTAAGACTGTTTAAATGCTTGACAAACAGCAGTGAAAAAAATAACACTCTTTTTTTTCATATGGCTGATATTTTAAAGAAAGAAACGGACATTTAGAAATCAATCACTAATTATTTAAATTACTTTATGAAAAGGACTTTTGAAGAGAAACACACTTTTTTGAGAGCCTGTTAGGTGACACTTACTAGGTTTGGGAGTTATAAAAGGTTTCCTAGAGAGATCAGTGTTTAAGCTGAGGTCTAAAGTAGGTAGTAATTAGGAAAAGGTGGAAAGGGAGATCATTTCTGACAGGATGAAAGCATATGTGAAATTCTGAGCCAGGAAGAATATAAGGCTTTTAAGGAACTCAAGTTGACTTACACGGCTAAGATTAGGAGAGCTAAGAGGTTTGGAGAAAGCAACGGCAACCCACTCCAGTACTCTTGCCTGGAAAATCCCATGGGTGGAGAAGCCTCGTGGGCTGCAGTCCATGGGGTCACTAAGAGTCAGACACGACAGCGACTTCACTTTCACTTTTCGCTTTCATGCATTGGAGAAGGCAATGGCAACCCACTCCAGTGTTCTTGCCTGGAGAATCCCAGGGACGGGGAAGCCTGGTGGGCTCCCATCTATCGGGTTGCAGAGTCGGACATGACTGAAGCAACTTAGCAGCAGCAGTAGTGGGAGAAGGTTAGCAAGTAGATGACATTGATGAATTAGGCAAGGACTAGATCAGGCCTCCACCTGGAAGCCATATGGATGATTTCAAGTTTGTTCTAAAGACAACAAAAAGTATTTAAATGTTTCAGCACAGTGATGGCGATATGTGTGTATTCGTGAAAGTGACAGTCACGCAGTCACATCCGACTCTTTGGGACCCCATGTACTATGTAGTCCGTGGAATTCTCCAGGCTAAAATACTGGAGTGGGTAGTGTTTCTCTTCTCCAGGGGACCTTCCCACCCAGGGATCGAACCCAGATCTCCCTCATTGCAGGCAGTTTCTTTACCAGCTGAGCCACAATGAAAGTGTATTCATGCAGACACAATTATATTTTTGTGTTTCACTTTGGCCTCAAATGGGGAATACACAGAAGAGAGGAGAGACGGGAAGACAAAAAGTTCAGTTAAAGATATTTGCCAGCTGAAAAATGATATAAATGTGGGCAAGGATGATGTTAGTGCAGGTGGGGTAACAGAAAGAGCTTCCACCTACTCAGAAGTGACAGAATTTTACAGGTGCTATATATGGAGAAATGGAGTCATAGACAACTCTCAAGATGCTAGCTTTCATAATCAGACATGAAATATGGTCATTCTCTAGGAAAGACAATATTGGAGGAGGTGTGACTTCAGTAGAAAGATAATGAATTAAACCTTGAATAAATTGAAATTCCAGGACACGTTGGCATATAGTTAAGAAAGCAGACATATATAGTTAGAAAGGCAGGTCTGAGCTATTAAAAGACATCTAGGTAGGAGGAGAGAAAGGTACAGAGCTGAAGGCAGAGAGGAGAAAAGAAAAGGACTCTATGTGTGGACAATAAATAAAGCCATTCATTCATTCATTTCACAAATATGCACTGAGAACCCACCATGTGCCTGGAACTGTTCTAGACCCTGAGGATAGTTTATTAACATAACAGACAAAATTTCTTACCCTTATTAGCTTATATTCTATTGTTAACTGATAAGAAAGAAACATAACTTAGAAGCAAATCATATGTTAGAATGTGGTATACAGTGGAAGGAAAACAGCATGGAAACTGAGATTCAGAGCCCTGAAAGTGGGCACTACAGAATGAAATCAGATAGGGCGGGATGATTGACAAGATGACATCTGAGCAAAGACCTGAAATCAAAGGGGATGCCGGCTGCCTGGGTATCCAGAGGATGACTATCCCAGACGGAGAAGCTGGAGCATGGGTGCTAAGGGTGGGGGCAGCTAGTGTGCTCAGGAAACAGAATAAATAGCTGTGGCTAGTGCAGGTCAGTGAAAGGAGAGCTGTCGTAGTGCAAACTGATACAGCCTCTGTGGAGAACAATATGGAAATTCCTTTTTTAAAAAAAAAAACTAGGAATAAAACTACTGTACAGCCCAGCAATCCCACTGCTGGGCATATACCCTGAGGTACCTGAGCTGAGAAAGACACAGGCACCCCAAGTTCATTGCAGCATTATTTGCAATAGCTAGGACACGCAAACAATCTAGATAATCATCCATAGATGAACAGATGAGGAAACTGTGGTACATACACACTGGAGTATTATATATCTGGACAGGCGCTCTAACCAGCTAAGCCACAGTGCTGGCAATGGAATATCACTCAGCTATAAAAAGGAGCACATTTGAGTCAGTCCTAATACAGTGGATGAATCTAGAGCCTGTTGTAGACAGTGAAGGAAGTCAGAAAGAGGCACACGCTGTGTACTAATGCATATATGTGGAATCTGGAGAGACGGTATTGGCAATCCCATGTACAGGGCAGCAAGGGAGACACAGACATAAAGAACAATTTTTTGGATTCAGTGGGAGAAGGAGAGAGTGGGAAGACTTGAGAGGGTAGCATTGAAACACGTGCATTGTCATATGTAACATAGATGACCAATGCAAGCTTGATGCTGGAAGCAGGACACCCAAAGCCAGAGCTCTGGGCCAACCTGGGGTTGGGGGGAGGAAGGAGGTGGCAGGGGGTTCAGGATGGAGGGGACACAGGTATACCGTAGACGAGTCATATCCATGCATGGCAAAAACCATCACGATATTGTAAAGTAATTATCCTACAATTAAAATAAGTGAAAGTTTTAAAAGAAAAACACTTTTTAAAAGTCAGAAGAAAGAGGATGTAGTGAGATCCAGAACATAGTCTTACAGGTCATTGCAAAGATACTAGCGTTTACTGTATGAAGCAGGGAATCCCTGAAGGATGTGAGCAGAGGACTGACGATCTGATTTACATTTTTATTGGAAAACTCTAGATGCTGTCTTCAGCGCACCTATTACATAGGCGACCATCACCCTGGGACTGAGGCGTGTCCTGGGACACATCACTTTCAGTTCCAAAATCAGATAAGTCTAGGTGAGAAGTTCAAGAGCTACGTCAATAATCTTATCGAGCAATCACGGTGCTTTAGACCAAGATCGTAGCCATGGAGAAAGGAAGCAGAGATTAGACTGTAGGTTTACTCTGAAGTTAGAGAACCCTAGGCTTGTTCACCAGTTGGATCATGTGGTGTGAGAGGAGAAGAGTCAGGCAGTACGGGTCCAGCAATCCCGCTGTGGGGTGTGCATCTGGAGAAAATCATAATTTAAATAGATAAAGGCACAGCTCACTGAAGTAGTTCTTAAAATAGCCAAGAATGGCAGCAACCTAGCTGCCCATCAGCAGAGGGAGGCGTGGCACAGACGCCTAGTGGAGTTTCACTCACCTGTAGAGGGATGGTTAAAGGAGGCGCGGCACGGATGCCTAGTGCAGTATCACTCAGCTGTATACAGAGGGATGGATAAAGCAGACTTGGCACGGATGCCTAGTGGAGTATCACTCAGCTGCAGAAAGAGCAAATGCCACTTGCAGCAACATGGAAGGATACAGAGATTATCATACCAAGCAAAGTAAGTCAGAGAGAAAGACAAATATCATACAATATAATTTATATGTAGAATCTAAAAAAGTATGTTACAAGTGAACTTATTTACAAAACAGAAACAGATTTACACACATTGGAAAACAAACAAACAAACTTATGGCTACCAAAATGGAAAGGTATAGGGGGGAAAATTAAGAATTTTGAATTAACACATACACAGTATTATATGTGAAACAGATAACCAGCAAGGACCTACTGTGTAACACTGGGAACTCTACTCAATATTCTGTAATAACCTATATTGGGGAAAAAAACTGAAAAAGAATAAATATACGTGTGTGCATAACTCTCTGGATCACTTTGCTGAGCACCCGAAAGCAACAGTGCATTGTGAACCAGCGATGCGCCCATAAAAGAAAAGTGAATTGGAGAGAGGGTGACTCCATCTGAAAAGAGTGAAGGCAAGAGGGGCGGGACATCAGCGTCGAGGCAATGTAAGATGTTCCTCGTCTTATTTCCCCATTTTTAACAACAAATTAGGTATCCGTCTAAGAACTAAAGCACCACTGTGGGAGTCCTGGAATTCAGAACCATCAGTTAAGGAATGTGGAAGAGGCCTTGCTTTCCATGCGCTTGGTAACAGGCAGACGGAACTCCATGTGGGTACAGAACCAGCAGAGCCAGTGAAGCTGCTTCAGTTTCTCTTGCTACAGTCAGACAAACCCTGGAAAGCACTGGCTGTACAGAGACCCGTGGGAAAGAGAACATATGCAAGAGTCCGATCTTCTTAAAAAGATACTCCAGCATATCACTGGAGAAAGTAAATAAACAAGCCACACAGAAATAAACAAGTTTGGTCACAGTGGAAATGGCAAGAACTTTTCCAGTGCCATGCACCCCACTCGCTGCAAGTTAATTTTTTTAATTGCTTAAAAATTTTTTTAAACTTTAAATATATTTATTTCAATTGGAGGCTAATTACTTTATAATATTGTATTGGTTTTGCCATACATCAGCATGAATCCACCACGGGTATAAGCATGTTCCCCATCCTGAACCCCCCCCCACCTCCCTCCTCGTTTCATCCCTCTGGGTCATCCCAGTGCACCAGCCCCAAGCATCCTGTATCCTGCATCAAACCTGGACTGGCAATTCATTTATTATATGATATTATACATGTTTCAATGCCATTCTCCCAAATTATCCCACCCTCTCCCTCTCCCACAGAGTCCAAAAGACTGTTCTATACATCTGTGTCTCTTTTGCTGTCTCACATACAAGGTTATCATTACCATCTTTCTAAATTCCATATATATGTGTTAGTATACCGTATTGGCGGAGAAGGCAATGGCAACCCACTCCAGTACACTTGCCTGGAAAATCCCATGGGCAAAGGAGCCTGGTGGGCTGCAGTCCATGGGGTCACTAAGAGTCAGACACGACTGAGTGACTTCACTTTCACTTCTTACTTTCATGCACTGGAGAAGGCAATGGCAACCCACTCCAGTGTTCTTGCCTGGAGAATCCCAGGGACAGGGGAGCCTGGTGGGCTGCCATCTATGGGGTCGCACAGAGTTGGACACGACTGAAGCGACTTAGCAGCAGCAGCAGCATACTGTATTGGTGTTTTTCTTTCTGGCTTACTTCACTCTGTATAATAGGCTCCAGTTTCATCCACCTCATTAGAACTGATTCAAATGTATTCTTTTTAATGGCTGAGTAATACTCCATTGTGTATATGTACCACAGTTTTCTTATCCATTCATCTGCTGATGTACATCTAGGTATCTTCCATGCCCTGGCTATTATAAACAGTGCTTTGATGAACATTGGGGTACACCTATCTCTTTCATTTCTGGTTTCTTCAATGTGTATGCCCAGCAGTGGAATTGCTGGGTCAAAAGGCAGTTCTATTTCCAGTTTTTTAAGGAGTCTCCACACTGTTCTCCATAGTGGCTGTACTAGTTTGCATTCCCACCAACAGTCAGAGGGCTCCCATGCCCTCCCCAGCATTTGTTGCTTGTAGACTTTTGGATAGCAGCCATTCTGACTGGTGTGAGATGGTACCTCACTGTGGTTTTGATCTGCATTTCTCTGATAATGAGTGATGTTGAGCATATTTTCATGTGTTTGTTAGCCATCTGTATGTCTTCTTTGGAGAAATGTCTAGTTCTTTGGCCCATTTTTTGATTGGGTGATTTATTTTTCTGGAATTGAGCTGCAGGAGTTGCTTATATATTTCTGAGATTAGTTGTTTGTCAGTTGCTTCATTTGCTATTATTTTCTCACATTCTGAAGGCTGTCTTTTCACCTTGCTTATAGTTTCCTTTGTTGTGCAGAAGCTTTAAATTTTAATTAGGTCCCATTTGTTTATTTCTGCTTTTATTTCCAATATTCTGGGAGGTGGATCATAGAAGATCCTGCTGTGATTTATGTCAGAGTGTGTTTTGCCTATGTTCTCCTCTAGGAGTTTTATAGTTTCTGGTCTTACATTTAGATCTTTAATCCATTTTGAGTTTATTTTTGTGTATGGTCTTAGAAAGTGTTCTAGTTTCATTCTTTTACAAGTGGTTGACCAGTTTTCCCAGCACCACTTGCAATCTTGAGAAAAAAGAATGGAACTGTAGGAATCTACCTGCCTGACTTCAGGCTCTGCTACAAAGCTACAGTCATCAAGACGGTATGGTACTGGAACAAAGACAGAAATATAGATCAATGGAACAAAATAGAAAGCCCAGAGATAAATCCATGCACCTATGGACACCTTATCTTTGACAAAGGAGGCAAGAATACACAGTGGAGAAAAGACAATCTCTTTAGCAAGTTAACTTTGCATGGGGTTGAATTATCCCATGATTGAGCATCTTTTCAGGCTTCCTAGGTGGCAATAGTGGTTAAAAAAAAAAAAAAAAAAACCCTGCCTGCCAGTGCAGGAGACCTAAGTGACGTGGGTTTGATCCCTGGGCCAGGAAGATCCCCTGGAGCACATGGCAACTCACTCCATTATTCTTGCCTAGAAAGTAGCCCCTAGGGTTGCACAGAGCAGGAGGCTATTTGAACAACTTAGCACACATGGACCTCTGTTCATGTGCCTGTTAGCCATTTGGATGTCTTCATTGGTAAAAAAAATGTCTATTTATTGTCTCTGCTCATCTTTTAATCAGATCTTTTTGTTTATTGAATTGTATGAGCTCTTTTTTAAAAATAAACTTTTTATTTTATAATATTTTTCAATTTACAGAAAAACTGTGGCTAGAGCACAGAGTCCCCACATCCAAGTTTCCCATTTTAACATCTTACATTTGTATGGTACATTTGTCACAAATAATGGAAGAATATTGCTTAATTATTATTATTGACAAATGGAGAAGGAAATGGCACCCCACTCCAGTACTCTTGCCTGGAAAATCCCACGGACAGAGAAGCCTGGTAGACGACAGTCCATGGGATCGCAAAGAGTCGGACACAACTGAGCAACTTCACTTTCACTTTCACTTTCATTATTAACAAAAGCCTGTACTTCACTGAGATTGTATATCTTGGATACTGACCCTTATCTGACCTATGGGTTGAAATATTCTCTCCCATCGATATGCTGCTTTTTGTTTCTCAATTCTTTCATTTCCTATGCAGAAGCTTTTTAGTTTGATGTGGTCCCACATGTAGAATCTTTGCTTGTGCATTTGATGTCATAGCCCCTCCCCCCAAAAAAATCATTGCCCAGACCAATGCCAAAGAACTGCTCCACGTGTTTTTGCTTAAGAGTTTTATAGTATCAAGTCTAAGGTTTAAATCTTTAACCCATTTCACGTCAATTTTGTGAGTGGTGTAAGATAACAATTCAATTTCACTTTTCTGCATATGGCTATTCAGCTTTCCCAGTATTATTTGTTAAAGAGAATATGTATCCCCCTTTGAGTGTTCAAAATATATAAAAAACTCAAACAACTTAATAAGGAAATAAGCAATCTGATTTAACAAACAATGGGCAGAGGACTTAAATAGACAAGAAGATACCAAGTGCTTAAGAGGTTCATGAAAAGATGTCAGACAACATTAATCATCAGCGAAGTGTAAACAAAATCTGTACTGAAATATTCTCACACCTGTTAGATGGCTATCATCAAGAAAACGAGAGGAGTGGTTGACAGGCACCCACTCCTCTCAAGAAAAGGGCTCCTTGTCCACTGTTGGAAGGACTGTAAATTGGTTGAGTCACTATGGAAAACACTTACGGAGGTTCCTCAAAAAAATTAGAGTAGAACTGTCATATTTGCAGGTATCCCACCTTTGGATGGAAAGGAAATTAAAAGAAACTACTGAATGGGTGCCTGAATCCCAGTGCTTACTGTGGCACTGGTCACAGTGGCCAACACATGGAAACGCCCCAACGGTCCATCAAAGGGCCACTAAAGGAGAAGACTCAGATGCACGGTTTGTATAAAGTGGTAGCGGTTTTATTCTGGCATGGGAAAGAAGGAAATCCTGTTATTTGGAATGACATGGATGGACCTTGAGGGCGTTATGCTAAATGGGATGTCAGGTAGAGTAGTGCAAACATATATTATTAATTATGCATGCATGCATGCTGAGCTGCTTCAGTTATGTCTGACTCTTTGCACCTCTGTGGACTGAACCCCACCAGGCTCCTCTGTCCATGGGTTTTCTGCAGGCAAGAATACTGAGGTGGGCTAACATGCCTTCCTCCAGGGGAATCTTCCCAACCCAGGCATTGAACCCATGTCTCTTAAGTCTCTTGCCACTAACACTGCCTGGGATGCCCACAGAAAATCATGCTGTATTTTAAACTTTAAACTTAAAAGCTTAAAACTCTAAAGTTTAAAGTTGCTAAGAGACCAGATCTTTTTGTGTACCACACACACAAGAATAATAATTATGGGACAGAAGTGTTAGCTAACACTATGTTAATATTACACTGCAATATGTAAATCCATCAAATCACTACGGTGCACACCTTAAACTTACACATATTGTGTGTCAATTACATCACAATAAAACTGAATTTGAAAAACTATTGAATTTCATTAGCAGAGATGAGCAAGGGAAGACATGGAGGTAAATTTTAGGGAGAAAGATTTGGGCCACACTGAGCTTGAAATGCACATTAGACAATCAAGTGGAGATACTCATCAGGCAGTTAGATATGTTAATATGAGGGAGAAGGCTAAAGTCTCAGTTAGAAGTCTACTTTGAGAAGATAAAAGAAAGAAAATTGTGTTTAAACATGAAAGATTAGATGAAATCATCAAAGGGTTGATAAGGAGAGGTTCAAGGGCAGGATAAAATTATATACACATGAAGTGTATGGAATGTAGGGATTCTGATATTTAAATGTCTTAACATTTAAAAAGAGAAGAAAGCATGACAAATAAGTATTGAAAGATGGAATTAAGAGCATAAGAAGCAATTAGGATTGAACAGAGGCCAAGGAAGAAATTAAAACCTGACTTTCTCCAACAACTCAAGGAAAAGACTGATTATTCTTTGAACACAGTCCATGATATAAAAGGTTATCTCCAAAACTGGTTTTATATTTTATTGCTTTTCCTGGCCAGGCTGTGAGTCATGTGAGATCTTGGTTCTCTGACCAAGACTGGAACCTGCACGGCCTGTAGTGGAAGCTGCACTTCCCTCAATGGAAGTGCAGAGTTTTCACCCGTGGACCCACTGGGAAGTCCCCAGTGCTGACACTACAACCATCTCCACTGGCCAAGCTTGACTTACACAGCTCAAACCAGCTTCGGGTAGCCACACATTTAAAAGTCAGCACACCAGCATCTGCCTCATTCCAACAACTGATCTTCTGAGGCTGAAATATTACCTCTCCCTTAATACCATCATTTCTGAAAATCCATCAGTCTCTGCACTCCAAAGCTCCCCAGGCTCTGCTGGTTCTTAAAAGAAAGACTGTGTTGTTTTCATACAGTCCTCCACTTCTTTGCACACAATTCTTTCAGCTTTCTCTTTCAGATAAAGAGTGGTAGTCCTTTGAAAGAGTTTCAGAAAGCAAAGAGGAATCAGCAGTGTTCAATATGACTGAGAAGTTAAAGGAAATCAGAACTAAGGGTGATCAGGGGATTTGTCAATATGGAGATCATTGATAACTTTATACAGTCAGTCCAGTGCTGAGAGACTCAGACTATAGGAGTTTGGGTAGTAAGTGGGAAATTATGAAGATGGAGATTTATCTTGTGTCCTTTAATAATCTCTGTGTCCTCCAGTCAAACATTGATTCGCTTTTCAATGTAATAGATTAATTTACATTTTCTAGAATTTGATATGATAAAAATTACAAAGTGTTTAGTCATTTTCCCCCTCCTTGGGTGCCCTTGTGTGACATATTTATTTTGAAATTCATCAATGGTGCTTATATGCTTTTTATATTATTGAGAAGTATGTTCTATTGCACTAACACTTTATTTATTTATTCATCTTTTCATGGATATTTTAACTGCTTCCAGTTTTGGCTATTACAAATGAAAGTAGTACAGAAATTGGAAAAAAATAAAATGGGGACAAATTTTAAGATATATTCTCAAAAATTTTTGATAATATTTTAAAAATAAATTTTAACAGGAATGATTTTAGACATATGAAATTGGAGAGGAACAGCCATTTCCTTCATATTCCACAGCCAGTGTTTCCAACTCTCATCATACTACATTACTTTCGAGAACACTATTTTCAAATATTTCACTCTCAACAAAAGAGACAATGGCAGCTGTGATTCAAATGCTAGAGGAGAAAATGAGGTTGAAATGTTCTTGGGGTTTAAACTGATTCTTTTTGCTGGAACTTCCCTGGTGTCCAGTGGTTAGAGCTATGTGCTTCCACTGCAGGGGCACAGGTTCAGTCCCTGATTAGGGAACTAAGACTCCACATGCTGTACAGTGCATAAAAAAAAAAAAAAGCCCTTCACTGGTTTTGTTTGTCCGCGAGTTTAACACAGAACTGACCAAATGTCTAAATGATGATCAGAATAATCCTGAAGCCAGAGAAAGGATAAAGACAGCTTTGAGAGGCGACTTCTTAGAGAGTTTGTCATTGACATGCTTTATGTTTTACAAAACTCTTATGCTGAGTTTCATTTGGTTGAACGCACGTCACAATGTCAAGAACATTTTAGGAAAGAAAAAAAAAAGGATGTTGGCCTTAAAGCTGAAGCTATTTTTACTAGCTCACATCTACTGCGGTTTACCAGCTCATGTCGACTATGATTATGTAGTGAAAATATCCAGGACCCTATCAGGCCTCCCTAGGACAGGCATCATCATGTCCTTTGCCCACCTTTGGTCTGTTAAAAAAAAAAATAGCAAAAGAGTAAGTTTGATCAAAGAACTAAGAAAATGCAGAAACAAGAGAAAGCAGTCAAACAAGACAAAATAATAATAGTTTAGTCATTAAGCAGTCAAGGACTTCTGGTTCCTCCTCAAGGACTATAGATACTATTCGGAGCCATATCCTCTGAGTTGTTTTGCAGATGCTAAGACCCTTCCCAGTTGGAAGAAGTTGGTTCTTTGGGACGTGAGTCCATCTTCTCCCCAGAATTACCACCATTCCTTTTACCCAATACTTGTATGGTTTTTCCACTGGTCATGTATGGATGTGAGAGTTGGACTATAAAGAAAGCTGAGCACAAAAGAATTGATGATTTTGAACTGTGGTGTTGGAGAAGACTCTTGAGAGTCCCTTGGACTGCAAGAAGATCCAGTCAGTCCATCCTAAAGGAGATCAGTCCTGAGTGTTCATTGGAAGGACTGATGTTGAAGCTGAAACTCCAATACTTTGGCCACCTGATGTGAAGAGCTGACGCATTTGAAAAGACCCTGATGCTAGGAAAGATTGAGGGCAGGAGCAGAAGGGGACGACAGAGGATGAGATGGTTGGATGGCATCACTGACTCAATGGACATGGGTTTGAGTAGGCTCCAGGAGTTAGTGATGGACAGGGAGATCTGGTGTGCTATGGTTCATGGGGTCACAAAGAGTCTGACATGACTGAGTGACTGGACTGAACTGAACTGTCTCTCTGTTTCAGATTTTGGGTGATGAATGGCTGAACTTGAGTTTGGTAACAATAGCACCTCTTTTTACCACTAGGCTGTTCATATAATTTCACTTCAAATCTTTCACCCACCTCTAAATGCTAGAATTTGTCTAACAGACTCCTTCAGCTCCCATCAACAAAAGTGACAGCACTTGCCGATGAGGGGCTTTCTGTATTTCAGTGATGACTTCATCTCAGCTCATTTTAAACTAGCACCTTCAGAGAGGATAAAAGTGAAACGGCATTTATGGTCAACCACAGCTATGATCAGAAAACTTTGGCTTTTCCCAATCATGAAAAATCCATCATTCAATGATATTTGTGATTTGAAAGAAAAGAAATAAGTTGATCTGTTAAAGAATGCTATTGAAACCAATACGGTATTTTAAGAAATTTCCTAAAGGATATTTAAAGCTCAAAAACAAAGACTTGAAGAGGGAAGTACTTGAGACAAGGAATGAAAATGCAAGGGGGTATAACAGAAAAAGTTCAAACAAATCAAGGAGGTAGACAGATCACAACCCAAGCTTTCAAGAACAGCTGTTAAGGACATAGGCAGTGGTAAGCAAAACCACTTCTTCCTTCCTGCCTTAAGACATTTCTTTTCACCTCAGGGAGGGAGGGGCATTCTCTCCTTCAAACTGATGGTTCTAATGCACATTTTCATTTCCTTTCTCTAAAACAAAAGTTTATATATGTCATAGCCAGGCTTCCCCAAATACCAGAACTATAGAATTAGAAAGGGCACACTTAGGTAGATCAGGAGACCTTTCATCGCTGCAACAAAAGCTTGTGAGGTATATGAAACTGGGGCCAGTCTGGCGATGTCCGTATTTTCTGCTTCACTGCTCTTCACTGGGATTCTCTAATCAGAACCCTTTCCCATGTGCCGAGCCTCTTTTCTCATTCATCTTGTACCTGCATTACTGAATGCTGATGAGGTCTACCTTGGGTCAGCTCCAGGCTCTGGTTTTTTTGTGTAATCTACTTGAGCTCTAAATGCTGGCTGAAATTGCAAGAAAATCAGTAGGCTAAACATCACCCCGTGGATAGGGAAAAAAGATGATACACATGGGTATAGAGTAGTTCTCCAAATGCTCTCAGTTGGAAAAAGTGTAAATGAAATATCCAGAGAAAAGAAGTGTAATCTGAAAGTGGCAAACCCTTGAGTTAGACATCAAGCTGTCTTTCATTAATATGGTAAGCTAAATTTAGAGAATAGCATGTATACCCCAAAACAAGAGTTGTGCCAGCAGTTGGCTCAAAAACTCAGGCATGATGGTCTCATAGAATTTCTACCATGTATGCTCCATGTGATTCCATTTTGTGAGTACAAATAATTCTGTGTGAAAAGGGGAAAAAATTAGGATACATGTAACATGGAAATGTTACACATTATTTATACCATTCCAAGGACACCTGTGTGCTGGGGACATTTTCTAAGATTGTGGGCTAATTCTCTCACATCCTGTTGTCTCTGAAACCTTAGAGCATCACTGACCTCAGCCCCAGCAGGGAAGCGTGGGCCAGTAGAGAGAGCCTGGGAGCAGTAATCTGCAGTACGTGGGTGCCGTGGTTGGCTCCTCCACTTAACACACACATAAACCCTTGCAGGGTACACAACCAGAGATCCTTAATCTGGGTGGAAACATTAGGTAAGCAGACTACTTTCAGCTGTATTATGTTGAAAAGAAAATTAAGTCCCACAAAGATGATCATTTGAAAGGAGTGATTGGAAAGACTGGGAATTTCTGTTTGTTTCGTTTTAAAATGGGAATGGTATCTGTTTCACTGGCTTCAAAAAAGTCATGGAAGAGGGATGTATATGATAATGTCTGTGAAATATAAAAATCTTTTGCAAAGGTAAGGTGTTGTTACATTCAGGAAGCTGAGTAGTTTTGAAAGGGGGATTCACTAAGAAGAAAGGAGGGTTTTCTTTACTTAGAAAAAAGGACACAATCTATCATTCATCCAGCTTCCATGCCTCCTGCCACCTCTGCACCAAACTGGTCTGACTTAGATAGAATCGGCTCTTTGAAGGCCATCACCCCTTCTTAGAGGGAGCCCACAGTGAATGACCAAGCACTGGTAGTTCATAGACTCCACCTTCAGCTTCAGAGTAAACACTGAACAGCTATCCTGTCCATGGTCCCCCATGATAGGCTACAGATTGTTTAAAGGAAAACACTGAACAGCTATCCCGTCCATGGTCCTCCATGATAGGCTACAGATTGTTTAAAGGAAACTGAACAGCTATCCCAGCCATGGTCCTCCGTGATAGGCTACAGATTGCTTTAGGATTGCGTCACCATCTGAGTACTACTCTGAAGCGTATTTCCCAATAAATTTACCAGACTCAAACCTCTACCAGAAGAGCACTTCTTGGGGAGTGTGAGCTGTGACACAGAAACTTTTTTCCCGAAGAGTACAGTGTATTTCAAAAATGTTGGCTTTGTTGAGGCACAGCTTTGGTGTGTGAATGAAACCAGTTGTTATTTTCTCTCCACTGCAATTGCTTCCTGCAAGGGAGCTATGCACTCAAGGACAGTGGTCAAATGAGTAACTGGGCAAGGACCCTCTGAAGGTGTGATTTAGGGAACGTGGTTGCTTCCAGCGTATCTCACCGGGTCTCTTACGTCCTTCCTCCCAAGTCTTAGGTCTAAAGGTATATGAAACATTGTAGCCTGGATTACCTGGCTGGTTCCAGGCTCAGAGCATACCGAGAAATACATTGCACTTTAATACTGATTCAAAATTGAGAAAGGAATACAACAAGGCTGTATATTGTCACCCTGCTTATTTCATTTATATGCAGAGTACATCATGCGGAACACTGGGCTGGATGAAGCACAAGCTGGAATCAACATTGCTGGGAGAAATATTAACAACCTTCAATATGCAGATCATACCAGTAATGGCATAAAGTGAGGAGGAACTAAATAGCCTCCTGATGAGGGTGAAAGAGAAGAAAAGAAAAGCTCACTTGAAATGCAAATTCAAAACGAAGACCACAGTAACCAGTCCCATCACTTCACGGCAAGTAGAAGGGGGAGGAGTGGAAGCAGTGGCAGATTGACTCTTTTCTTGGCTTCAAAATTACTGGGGATGGTGACTGCAGCTGTGCAATTCAAAGATGCTTGCTCCTTGGAAAGAAAGCTATGACAAACATAGACAGCATATTTAAAAGCAGAGATGCTGCTTTGTGGACAAAGGTCTGTATAGTCAAAGATAGGGTTTTTCTGGCAGTCATGTACAGATGTAAGTGTTGGACCATAAATAAGGCTGAGCATGGAGGAACTGATGATTTCAAATTGTGTTGCTGGAAAAGATTCTTAAGAGTCCCTTGGACTTGCAAGGAGGTGAAATGAACAATCCTAAAGGAAATCAGCCCTGAATATTTATCGGAAGGATTGAGGTTGAAGCTGAATCCCCAATACTTTGGCCATCTGATGCAAACAGTTGATTCACTGGAAAAAATCCTGAAGCTGGGAAACAGTGAAGGCGAGAGGAGAAGTGGGGTGGCAGAGGATGAGAAGGTTAGAGAGCATCACTGGGTCAGCGGACATGGACTTGAGCAAACTCTGAGAGACGGAGGAGGACAGAGAGCCTGGTGTGCTGCAGTCCTTGGGGCTGCAAAGAGTTGAATGTGACTGAATAACAACAATTACAGTAAGCAGCCATCAAATACACTGGAGCGTGGAGGGCGGTGGCCGGGTGCAGGTGCAAGGAAGCGTTCCCTCATGGTAGGATTCGTGGACGACGTCTGAGATTCGTTGAGCGAGACCTGGCTTTGTGAGAAGGAAGTTCTGGAGGAGGTGGCAGGCATATCCTGGACCACTGAAAAACGAGAAGAGCAGAACTGAATTTGTGTATTAACAGACTAATCACTAAAAGCCATCAACCCCGCGACAATCCGATCCAATCACTTCCTACGCACTAGAGTGAAAGAAGAAGTGATGGAAAAACCGGAAAAAAAAACTCATTCAGGAATACAGAAAAGAAGCTCTTGTATTTGCAAAGCAGAGGTGAAAGGACTCAGAAAGAGCAAAATGAAAGAGAAACTTGTGTTCATCAGGGGCAGAAAGGTGGAGGAGGGATAAACTGAGAGTGTAATTGATACACACTACTGTATATAAAATAGGTGACAAATAAGGACCTGCTCTGTCGTACAGAAAACTCTATTCAATACTCTGTAATGACCTATATGGGGAAAGAATGTATAATTGTATGTATAATTGATTCATTTCACCGGATACCTGAAACTAACGCAACACTGGAAATCAACTGTGAAAGAAAAGTGAAAGTTAGTCACTCAGTTGTGTCCAACTTTTTGCGACTCATGGACAGTAGCCCTCCAGGCTCCTCTGTCTGTGGAATTTTCCAGGCAAGAATACTGGAGTGGGTTGCCACGCCCTTCTCCAAGGAGTCTTCCCAACACAGAGATCAAACACAGGTCTCCCACATTCCAGGCAGAATTTTTACCGTTTGAGTTACCTTGGAGTATGTCAACTATACTCCAAGAAAAATTAAAAAAGAAAAAGAAATAGTGAGATGAATGGTGTCTTCAGCACTCTGATTCTTTTCAAGCTGAACTGATGTGGAAAGAACTAACCTTCCAGCTGCTCTCATGATGCCTCCTCCAGCGTATCCATCCATCAGTGCTTCTTCAGCGAGCTGCACCACGCCAAGGTCCAGGCAAAGCCGGACAAAGTCAGCTCTGATAATGAACTTGTTCTGCATAATGCTGCTGAATTCTGCCCTGCCCCCACACAGGACACGGTACCACTCCTTTGCTAATCCGATTACAAGATTTTGTCAGTCTCTGCCAGGTGTACTGAGCTGCTTCCAGAGCGCTAAACCCTGATTAATCATCTCCTGGGCTCTCAGGTCGGGATCCTGAGCAGGGGGAAGACATGGATCTCTGACTACACGTTACAGAGCCAAATGCCAGCCTATTGTTGCTACATGATGACTCTGGCCCAGAGGTTCCAGAGCTTTCTGTATTTCAAGGTAGTTCATATTGTCTGTAGCCCATGGGCTGGATGCCACATGTTAACCAACAGAAACGAAAAAACGAAAGCATGTGACACCCAACCCACAGGCTACCTTTCCCCTAAAGTGTACACACCACTCAACTGCTTGCATTCCTAGTCTTAGAGGACAGGTAAGATAAATACAGTCCCATTTTATAGATGAGGAAAGTGAAATTTGTAGGTGTAAAGTGATTGGTTTATAGTTCTGTAAATAAGGAGGTTTATAGTTCTATAAACAAATGTAAAAAATTAAATGCTGTTCCTATTTATAGACTCATGGTGTCATCAGCATCCTTGGTTTTATGTGAAACACACTTTGTTAATGTTTTCTGTTACATCGCTCAGTATTTAAGTCAACGCTGATAGAATACGGAAAAGTGAAATGTGAATGTGGATGAGAAAACTCACTACTGGACAATTGATCCTGGAAATGCTGTTGCTGTTTAGTCAGTAAGTCACATCTGACTCTGCGATCCCATAGACGGTAGCAGGCCAGGCTTCCCTGCGCTGGAGTTTACTCAGATTCAACATCCGTTGAGTCAGTGATGTTATCTAACCATCTCACCCTCTGCCACTCCCTTCTCCTTTTGATTTCAAGCTTTCCCAGCATCAGGGTCATTTCCAATGAGCTGGCTCTTCGCATCAGGTGGCCAAAGTACTGGAGCTTCAGCAACAGTCCTTCCAATAAATATTCAGGGTTGATTTCCCTTAGGATTGACTGGTTTCTTCTTGCAGTCCAAGAGGTTCTCAAGAGTCTTCTCCAGCATCACAATTTGACAGAATTTGCATATAATTTGACAGTTTGCATGTTTGTAAATGCTACCTTTCCATTTCTGATAAGCAATCAAGTCCTAAAAAAAGTAAGAGCTTCTCTAGAATCTCTGAAGTGGAAAACAATAGGCATTAGTGTCAGAGAAGGAAATAATTAAATGCCCACTGTGTACTTCACTCTGAAAGCAATGTTACAGATGCTGTTTTATGGAGCACTCAAAGAAATAGGAAGGCCTATACTTAGGAATGAGATGCAACAAATAGAAGAGATTCATAGCAGTTTGTCAGCTACCTATGCTTTGAAAACTAGAAGCTAGAAAGGAAAGGAAAGCGTTAATAGCTCAGTCGGGTCTGATTTTGCGACCCCATGGACTGTAGCCCTCCAGGCTCCTCTGTCAGTGGGATTCTCAGGCAAGAATACCTGAGTGAGTTGCCATTTCCTTCTCCAGGGGATTTTTCTGACCCAGGGGTTGAACCTGGGTCTTCCCATTGCAGGCGGATTCTTTACCATCTGAGCCACCCGGAAAATACCTTAGAAAGCTTTAACAGGTGGCAAAGCTCAGCCATGGGAAGAGACAGATGTTTCCAATTGCCTTTGGTAATAATAAAAAATTTGTACCATTTTTGGAGCTCCTCCATTGTGCCTGACTCTGTACTAGTAACTGTGAAGATGACATCAGCATTACTTAATGGCTATCCACGGGAAGGTTCAGCATCGCTGTTACTGTTTGCTAGCCACACGCCTCAGCTTGTGGGATCTTAGATCCTCACCCAAGGACTGAACCCAGGCCCGCTCCGTCCCCACACAGTGGTCTCATGGAGTCCTAATCCCTGGATCACCAGAGAAGCCACACTGGTCTGTTACTGAGAATAGAATGGTGGTCTAGAAAGATCACAGGACTGGAGTGTGATGAGCCTAGGATTTAAGCAAGGACGATTAAGGAGGGTCACATCTAGCACAGGGCCTCCAGAATGATAATGCCTGCTATTCAGGGTCACAAGCAGGCGAACTGCTCCTGGGAGGCTTAGAAAAGCCCACGGTAAACACAGACTTGAGACGGGTGGGCTTCCCAGGTGGCATTAGTGGCAAAAAGCTAGCCTGCAATGCAAGAGACTCAGCTTCAATCCCCGGGTCGAGATCCCCTGGAGGAGGGGGCCGCAACCCACTCCAGGGCTCTCGCCTGGAGAGCCCCAAGGACAGAGAAGCCTGGCTGGCTACAGTCCGTGAGATCTCAGAGGCAGGCGGGACTGCAGTGACGGCACGCCAAGGTGCATGTCTCAGGTGAGCAGGGAGAAGCAGCAAGGGGTGCGTTCCTGCAGGCGGGGCTGCCAGCCAGCGTCGGGACTGAGGAACCCATCTCCTTGGCCCCCATCTCCTTTCCTCCGTGTTTTTGTGTTTTCTTGGTTCTTTCAGAAAACGGATACGTGCTTTTCAGTTTTGTTTTGCTTCCCCTCTCTTCTTCTCCCTAAAACACTCTTTCTTGTAGATGACACGCTTTTCTCGGCTGACCCCCATAGAGACTCATCCGCATTCTACCCGAGGTCGGGTGGTGTGCGTGCTGTCTCTGCCGTCGTCTCCCGCTCTGTGCGACCCTGTGGACTGTGGCCCGCCAGGAATCCCCTCCTCTGTGCATGAGATTCTACATACAGGGGGACTGGAGTGGGTTTCCACGCCGCCTCCAGGCGATCTTCCCAACCCGGGGATCGAACCCGTGTCTCCGTGTCTCCCGCACTGGCCTGGGTTCTTTACCACGTGCCTGGGCGCAATGAGCAGGCTGTGTGGAGACGGCATCGGTCAGCCTGAAGGCTCTGGAGAGAACAGAGACCCTGCGGTCAGTGCAGACCTGCCCGCTACAGGTTTATCCTGTCTCCTTCATTCGTTCTCCTTATAAAATCCCAAACTTGCACTCCCGTTCCTGCTCAAACACTGTCTACCTGACCTCCCAGGCTGCTTAGGTTCACAGGGAAGAGCTGTGTCGTCTTTCCCCTACTGTTTTTGGAACAGTTCCCATTTTATGTTTGATGTGTAAAACAAGCCTCTGATAAATTGCAACTTACTCCTAAAATTCAATTCAGGATTTCTCTGTCTTAAATCAAATTAGCCTACAACTTTGGAAATCAAAGGGAACACACACCCCCCCCGTGAGAGCTTAAGAGTGACAACGAACAGCGGGCAGGGAGCCCAGGCCCCCTCCCAGACCGCTCCAGGCGCCGGAGGTGAGCACTGCGGGCCAGCTGCCCCTAAGTTCTCCCAGTGGGGACAGGAAAACCATCTCAGCAGGTTTTTAGCCAGAGAATTATCGCTTCCTTCGCTTTGTGAATTTGCTGAGTCTTCAGGAAGGGAGCTAAGAAAAAGAAAGAAAAAAATCAGCCCCAGTTGGTTCTAGAGGAAATGCTTCCAAGGTTACTGATGTCATCTCATCACAGGAGATGATGTGATCACAGGAGGGGATGTGATATCATCACTATTTATTAATGTAGAAAAGAAACATCATGTTTTCTCTCTTCCCTGTGATGACAATGAGAGATTTAAGACAGAGGCTGATACATCTCCCCAGCAGTGGTAACTTGCATCATTGAGAACTTCCCCAAGTGGCTTCCCCAAATGACTCATGTACAATGTAGCACTCTGTTGTTAAATCCAGAGTTAATAAGGTGAAAAACATAATGAAGAGCCCCCCTGTCTTGGGAGGCTTCTTAATTTATCTATTCCTTCTTTAAACAAATACTTGGGGAGCAATTATTCTGTCATGAGATCTTTATTACATATTGAGATTCATGTGTGAATAATGAAATAATAATATGAATAATAACAATACATATTTATGGATAGTTCGCTAACATTCAGTATGCCAGAACTGTGCCTGGAATGCACATACATTTTCTCATTAAATTGTCCCTCCAAAGAGTCCTCTGATGCAGATATAATTATTATCTTATTTCAGAGATGAGGAAACAGATGCTCAGAGTAGGAAAGTATCTTAAACAGGATCCAGAAGGTAGAAAGCAATAGAACCATGATTTAAATCGGAATTGAAGGGCTCTAGAAAACAGATAATCACTTTGCTATCTCGCATGAAGATTTTCTGAGAAGATTCTGCACACTATATTTTATTCAGGAGGGTAACTGCTTTATTGACTATACCAAAACCTTATTGTGTGGATCACAACAAACTGGAAAATTCTTCAAGAGAAGGGAATACAGGACCACCTGACCTGCCTCCTGAGAAATCTGTAAGCAGCTCAGGAAGCAACAGTTAGAACCAGACATGGAACAACAGACTGGTTCCAAATAGGAAAGGAGTACTTCAAAGCTGCATATTGTCACCCTGTTTATTTAACTTATATGCAGAGTATATCATACAAATACCAGGCTGGATGAGGCACCATCTAGAATCAAGATTTCCAGGAGAAATATCAATAACCTCAGATATACAGATGACACCACCTTTATGGCAGAAAGCAAAGAAGAACTAAAGAGCCTCTTGATGAAAGTGAAAGAGGAGAGTAAAAAATCTGGCTTAAAACTCACCATTCAGAAAATTAAGATCATGGCATCTGGTCCCATCACTTCATGGCAAATAGATGGGGAAACAGTGGCTGATGTTCTTTTTTTGAGCTCCAGAACCACTGCAGATGGTGATTGCAGCCATGAAATTAAGACGCTTACTCCTTGCAAGAAAAGCTATGACCAACCTAGACAGCATACTAAAAAGCAGAGACATTACCTTGCCAACAACTGTCCACCTAGTCAAAGCTATGATTTCTCCAGTAGTTATGTACGGATGTGAGAGTTGGATCATAAACAAAGTTAAGCACCGAAGAATTGATGCTTTTGAACTGTGGTGTTGGAGAAGACTCTTGAGAGTCCCTTGGACTGCAAGGAGATCCAACCAGTCCATCCTAAAGGAAATCAGTCCTAGGTGTTCATTGGAAGGACTGATGTTGAAACTGAAACTCCAATACTTTGGCCACCTGATGCAAAGAACTGACTCACTGGAAAAGACCCTGATGCTGGGAAAGACTGAAGGCAGGAGAAGAAGGGGACGAAAGAGGATGAGATGGTTGGATGGCAACACTGATTTGATGGACATGAGTTTGAGTAAACTCTAGAAGTTGGTGATGGACAGAGGTGAGAGGCCTGGCATGCTGAAATTCATGGGGTCACAAAGAGTTGGACACAACTGAGTGACTGAACTGAACTTGATTGGACAATCATCCTGAAAATGCAAACGCTTTCAAAGGTGACCCCACGCTGACTCAGCTTCTGCTTAGCTTTATCACGGATGAAGGGAGCTGGAATCATTGCTCACCAGGAGTATTCAGCTGGATCTCTGGTTACAGAAAAGATGAGTTTAGGCTCAAAGAGTATGAGATTTGTTGTGGTGGACTTGGAGAGCCCTGGCTTCCCTGGTGGCTCAGATGGTAAAGAATCTGCCTGCAATACAGAAGAGCCAGGTTCTATCCTTGGGTCGGAAACATCCCCTGAAGAAGGGAATGGCTACCCACTCCAGTACTCTTGCCTGGAGAATTCTGTGGACAAAGGAGGCTGGTGGGCTACCGTCCATGGTGTCTCGAAGAACAGGACATAACTAACACTTTCACTTTTAACTTTCACTTTGGAGATTCTTATATCACTCCTATTCAAATGATGACTTTCTAGTATAAAATAAATATATTTGTTCATATTTAGCATAGTATAGATATATGTGTTTATTTTAAATAAAAATGTACTTGGAAGCATGTTTTAAAAAGCACATGTTTAAATTATTCCATTATAATGGAATAATTTTCAGCCAAAAACAGGAATGAAATACAGACATACATAACAACATGCAAAAACACTATGCCAGATGAAAGAAGCCAGCACAGAAATACGCCATGTGATGTGATTCTGTTCATATGAAATTTCCATAAGAGGAACATCTTTAGAAACACAAAGCAGACTGTCAGATTCCTAGAACTAGGGCGGCAGGTGGGGCATTAGGGGGTGATGGCTGAAAGACACAGAATTTCTTTTGGAGGTGAGAACAAATTGACTGTGTTAATGGTTGCAATATTCCATATCTGTGTGAGAGTTGAACTGTGAAGAAGGCTGAGTGCCAAAGAATTGATGCTTTTGAACTGTGGTGTTGGAGAAGACTCTTGAGAGTCCCTTGGACTGCAAGGAGA
>SJYF01000263.1:640588-653185 GCA_006410515.1 Procapra przewalskii | reverse complement strand
ACTTACCTGGTCACCTGTTGAAAAACACTTCAGCGATTGCTAAATTTGAATTATTAGAAAGAATGCTTCAGTAAGTTTTCCTATAGAAATGTCATTTTGTAGAAGCACTAATATTTCAATAAAACATGTACTTTAGAAATGCATTGTTAGGTTAAAGAATATACATTTCTTGCTTTTCTTTTTTTCAAAATATTCTTGGATATTCTAACACTTCATCTCTTCCATTTGAATGTTAGAATCAATCTGTCAGTTTCATGAAAAACCTGTGCACAATATCATTGGGACCATCACAGAAAATAATGCATTAAAAATCGTATGCTAGAATAATGACGTTGAAAGACATTGGGACATATTACTACATACGAAAATTATAGGTAACACTTTAAAAGAATAGTGCCCATGAGGAGAGAAATAAATCTCTTTGTTGAGGCGCTTTTAGGAAGAAATGCACTAGAGCATCAGCAGTGGTGATTACTGGTTGATAGGACACTGATGACTTTTATGTCATTATGCTTTTAGCTGGCTCTTCTCCGTTTTACATAATGAGTACTATGACTTACACAACATAAAAGTTATTTCTTCTCAAACATAAAATGAAATCCTGTTAACATGCATATCTGTAGGAGAAACAGTGTGTCTAAAACATTCTTCAATTGAAGCAAAGGAATTAGTTTAAGTACAGAGCCAATTTGCTTCCAGAAAGGAGAAGATGTGGGCTGCCTAATTTTATCATCCAATTTTCATGTAAATAAAATCCTTTCCTCATTGCCCAGAGATATTATGTTGGATGGCAGTAAACAAGATGAAGTAGGAATTCAATAAAAAAAATTATTTCAACAGAAACCCCCAGTTTTGCAGTTCACATGAGCGTGTCAGCTGGTCTTCCTTTAAATTTATGCCGAGAAACTCAAGGGCCCTGGGGGTGCCCACCGTCCTGCTGCTTCCCTGCTCCACTCATGCCGCCATCTCAGGAGCCCTGCTGCTCGCTTCACTGAGAAAACCGCAAGCAGAACGGAGCCCCCATGTCCTTGTGCTTCTCCTGAGTGTGCCAGCCTTCCTCTTGTCTCTCTGCAGACACCACTTTCCTTCCGTTAGAATGGGTGAGCTCTCTGCAGCTCTGAAACCAGTCCATGCACCTGTGCCCTGGACTCTACCTGCAGCCTCTGTTCTGGAAATCATCCTCCCCCCCCTCATCCGTTTGTCTTGCAGAATCCTGTGGATACATAAGGAACAACTTCTGCATAGAGAAAAATGGTGTGATATTTAAATTTTATCCTAGATATATACCTTTTTCTCAGAATTCAATTTTATTTCACTTTGGTGGAAACTGTGAAAAAGATTTACTTTCCCCCACATTACAACACAGCATTTCAATGGAATATTTCTTGCCATAAATTAGATCTTGCTGATTTGTGTCAGTGAAACAACAGTTTCTATTCTTCAAGGTAAAGCAAAATGACTTAGAAAATGAATAAAATTAATTTTTATTGACGTGTTTTTGCCTGGAAAATTCCATCGACAGAGGAGCCTGGTGGGCTACAGTCCGTGGGGCTGAAAGGGTCGGACACCACTGAACACACACACACAGACGCACACACAGATTTGTGTGAGTTTCTGTGCTGTGCTAAGTTGCTTCAGTCATGCCTGACTCTTTGCAGTCATACAGGCTGCAGCCCACCAGGCTCCTCTGTCCGTGGGCTTCACCAGGCAAGAGTCCTGGAGTGGCTGCCGTTTCACTCCGTGTGTTAGTGTCCACCGCACGGCAAAGAGAGTAAACTATATATATATATAAATGTAATTCCCTCTCTTTTGGGTTTCCTTCCCTTTTAGGTCACCACAGAGCACTGAGGAGCATCCCCTGAGGCATACAGTCGGCTCTCTTTAGCTATCTGTTCTATACGCAGTATCGACAGTGTGTGCATGTCAATCCCTGTCTCCCATTTCATCTCACCCCATTTCCCCCTTGGTGTCCATACCTTTGTTCTCCATTTCCGCTTTGCAAATAAGGTCGTCTCTACCATTTTCCAGATTCCACATTTATCTATTAATAGGCACTATTTGTTTTTCTCTTTCTGGCTCACTTCGCTCTGTGTATTCTAGTTATATACCTTTTGAGTGTTTGTGGTGAAAGTAAAGCAGAGCTAACACTGTCCTCTAGGGACGAACTAAGGAACAGGTTCAACTGCAAGGGGCCAAGAGCCTCCTTCTCCTGTGGACGCCCTCCCACAGGTCTGTTAATAAGACCTCAACTTCAAGCCTCCCACTTTTCTTACCTGTTGTATTTCTAACTCACTCCTTCTGGTTGCACAAATCCAGTGAATTTTTAAACCCACCGGAATGTCTACTCCATTGACTCTTTAAAATCTCACTACTTACTACCCCAATAAGACCTCCCCTTCCCTGGTAGCCCGTACCTTATTGCATCTTCCCATCAGCCTTCAAGCGGGATGCACTGTCTTCTCATTAAAACATGTTGTTTCTTCCTCTGATACTTTTTAAATTAATCTTGAAACAAATGTCTGCTTTTTCCAACATCCATCCTGTAATTCTCTCTTGAGTGATGTCTGATAAATTTTCCATTCCCACCGCTCCACTAACATCATTTTAATCTAGTCCAAAAGGGGCCTCGTTACCAAAAGTCCACATGACTGATTCAAGTCGCTCCTCCTCTAATTCTGAATCTCAGCGTTGTTTGATTCTGGCAACCGCGCCTCTTTCAGATGCTCCTCGCCTGTCTCTTGGGGTCTCAGAATCGTCTGACTTTCCCTCCGTCTAGTTTACTGAACGGATCTTCCCCCACTTCTCAGCGTCCAAATACCGCAAGGCCAGAGCTGCGTCTCTAGTTACCCTCTCCTGTGTGGCCCTGGCCACGTCTCTGGCTTTAAACACCATCTATCAGGTTGGCCGAGAGGCTAAGATGCTACTGAACAGCCTGAAAGAACTTTTTATACTGATTGCCTCACAAATATATTTAGTCCCAACTTCTCCTCTGAACCACAGACTCCAAATCCTGCTTTTACTGAACAGTTTTCAGTCAGATCTCAAACTGAACTCATCCAAAGCTAACACTCTGCGTCCTCTCCCAAGCTTTCTCCACCTGCGTTCTCTTCCTCAGCAAGCTACATCACCAGGCCCTTGAGTGCTCAGCCAAAAACCTTGCTCTCATCTGCGAGCCTCTGTCTGTTGCATCTAAGCCGTTAGAAAATAAGTTGACTTTATCATCAAAATATATCCCGTCCCTAAACTTTGTCCACCGTTTTCAAACGGCCACCTTGAGACTCCGCACCTTGCTGCAGCCGAGCCTTCGAACGCCCCTGCCCCTGGGCCCCACGGCCCCTTCTGCCCGGCACCAGCAGCCCAGTCAAAGCAGAAACCAGAGCAGCGGTTTCTGCCACTGCCCCGCCTCAAACTGCCAGTGCTGTCTCTCCGCACTTGGCTTACAGTTTAGCCTCGTGATCATGACCTGCTTGGCTTGCTCTCTGACGTGAGTTTCTGATGCCCCCGCCTCGCCATGCTCTAGTCTCACTGGCCTCTTTGCCATCCCAGGAGCTGCGACACCTTGAGGCCTCGGGGCACTCTGAATCCTCCAGCCACTCTCTCTCCAGCACGGTTAGTGCAAGCCCCCGTGCCGGACACGCGTCTGCATGTGCTTAGTCAGTTCAGTCGTGCCTGACACTTTGGGCGTCCAGCTCACACGGACTGCAGCCCGCCAGGCTCCTCTGTCCGTGGGGTTCTCCCAGCAAGGATACTGCCGTGGGCAGCCACGCCCTCCCCCAGGGGGTCTTCCCCACCCAGGGATCAAACCCGTGTCTCCTGCATTGCAGGCGGATTCTTGACTGCTGGGCCTCCCAGCGAGCCTGCACAGCAACCAGTGTGGCCAAACCGGAACATCAGAGCTTAGAGGAGAGGTTTACAGCTGACCCAGGCAAGGAGAGAGGTGGCTCACGCTCCAGAAATCCCCAAGTTCCCTGAAGGGTTTCAGCAACGCATTTTTAAAAGATGAGCAAGGGAGTGGCCAGCTCCTGCACAATTCTCTGGCTGACCGATGGTGCGGCAACAGGGTGTTATCACAGGGGTCCACTGTATCAGTCGTTAGTCTCCGAGAGTCCTGGGGCCACATGCTTAAGGCCACCAAGCAGTTAACATCTTCCATTCGGGAGGGGGCTCACGATTGTGAAAGAACTCAGGAAATGTGCATCGCATGCTACCTTGGCGCTTCAGAGAGCAGCCAAAGCTGAGAGTACCGGGAGGGCCTGTCCCGGGAAGGCCCACAGGGTCCTGATCCATCACAGCACCACCTCCTAACCGTATTTAGGCTTCTTCTTAAATATCACCGTCCCAGAAAGGCCTTTCCTGACAATCTATATAAGCACAGTCAACTCCCTAAGCTCTCTCTGCTTTCTTTTCCCACTCTTCTATTTTATGATTCTTCACTGCATTTGTTAATACTAACTTTATATCATGGATTTCCCTGGTGGCTCAGACAGTAAAGCGTCTTGTCTACAATGTGGGAGACCTGGGTTCCATCCCTGGGTCGGGAAGATCCACTGGAGAACTTTATATCTACTTGCTCATTTTCTGTGTCTCACCAGACTCTAATTTCTATCAGGAGACAAATTTTGGCCCCGGCTGTATGCCCAGTGTCTACATCAGTGCCTGGCAGGCAGTAGGCATTCAGTAAATATTTGTTGAATGAGTGAATGAAATAAACCAAGCTTCTTGTGGCACTTGCTTTCTTAACCACCAGTACTTTAAACCCAGTAACTTCATTAATAGGGCATGTCTTTAAGCTTAGATGTTTCACCCGAGAATTAGAAAGCTACGTTAACAGGTATCTGGAACCACCAAAATATTTTTTAAGTACAAATCATCACAAGGGCTGAGAAAATGTACTGTGTGAGAAATACGTGGCTTCCCAGAGCCCAGTCTATGCAGGGTTGTGTCTTTCCCCAGGGGTCCTAGTCCCATGGCAGGCTCTGGTTATAATTTTGTGTGAACAGATTGCCAGTATTTAAGATGGTGAATTCTGTTCCCAGCCCGTGATTCCTTAACTGTGTGGGTTCAGTCTCCCTGGGCTTTGGATTTCTCACCTGTAAAGCCAAGGCCATTAGACTCTCAGGGCTTCCCAGGGATGCCATGAAAAACAGTTACTGAGACAATCACTGAAGAAGGTTTTCTGTCTCCACTGGATGTTAGTTAAGTGCCAGCGGGTGCAAAACTCTGTTAGCTCTCTGAGAAGCAGAGCAATGGACAACAGAATATTTCAGATAGTATCTTCAGTCTAAAGGAAAGCCTGCTAGAAAACGAAAGAAAACTAAGCCTTACGTGCAGAACTTGCCCTCTGCATGGCCGCAGCTCCCTGTTCTCTTTTCTCTTTACCCCAAACGTGATGCTCTCATCTGTGAAATGAAAGAAGAAAGAGTCTGTGGTGGCGTCATGTCCCAGGACTGCAGGGTCCTGCTAGTTTCCTGCCCCTAGTCCAGAACTTGCACCATAGAGATAAGGTAATTGGCAACCCGAGAGATGGGAGAGTTTTCCAGGCTCCCCGGGTGGAGTCTCCCTAACCCCTAGGTCACTGTGCCCGCTTAGACCGTCCTGAAGAGCCACGTGGTGGCTAGATGCTGTGTCAGGCAGCATGAACGGCCAACAGTCTTTGGATGAGAAGCCCAGGCATTGAAGGGAATTAATTACAGGTAGTTCAGGCAGTAAGGATGAATTTACATAGAAGATGATAAATGGAAATTAACAGTTCTTGAACCCTCTACCACTTTTCTATATGAAAATTCACTGTCTTCTTTATACTTCCTGTTTGGGTTCACCCTCATGATAATCATACAGTAGACTCATTTAATATCATACTTATTTAATAAGAAATAATGTTTTTATACTGTTTAATAACTGAATATGTGCAAGTTTACGTAACTTGCTTTAATGATACATTTATTAAGTAACAGAGTTAAGATTCAGATCCAGATTTATCTAGTTCCCAAATTCTCTTTTCAGCATTATAGAATATAGATTTGTGATTCAGTAGAAGCCCATGTATTATCTTTACCAAAGGCCAGGAAACGTTTCCGTAAAGGGCCCAATCATAAATAATTTAGATTTACTGTCCATACGGTTCCATCTATTCAACTTTGCCACTTAGCATGATAAGCAATATATTAACAAGTGGCTGTGTTGTGTTTCAATAAAATTTTATTTACAAACACAGGTGACTTGGCAGTGGCTATAGTTTTCCAACCCAGAGTCAAGAGCTCAGAGTTAACTGATTCTGACCCTTTGGGGGTTATCTTCCAACTAGCCCTGTTAGTTGTAGACACCAAGAAAAGTACACAGTGTTCGTGTCTGTACACTTGTGAATTCAGTCTGCTAGGGCTCCAGCTGACCTCCCTCTCCCACTGAGGAAGGAGTCAGCTTTGCCTTTCATTTGCCCCTTCATTTCAGCAGACTCCAGCTACACATGTGCCTGTCCGTTTGGATTCTTCTTTGACCAGGTTTGACATCTGTTAGTCCCCTTATTTCTTTAATGAATTGAATAAAATCTTTAATATATGTTCAGTTTATATCTGAGAACCTTCATATTACCTTTCATGAAAATTATCCTTTAACAACAATCTAGTAAAAAGCATGAACCTACTCCCTCTCTACATCATATCTTATAAAAATGTGACTTCATCATTTTTCTTCCTAGCTTGGGAAGAAACAAGAACACAAGTGTTTCTGGGCCCCTACAGAGATGCAGAGAGATCCCATCACCTGATACTCTCCATTGGCTGTGAGGGGCTATGATTTTCTTTGCTCTTATGCAACATGAGAGTTGCTTCCTATCCGTCATGTCAGTGCATGTCATACCAGAGAACATCAACACAATTTACTTGGCTTTTATGATACAAACTTGATGGGAAGAATGAAAGTTGCCAACTTGATAGAGTGGTCTCCTTTGCAGATTTGACAGAGGTATTCTCCATTTTATGCTTAGCTGGTGCTCTGAAGACAAAGCAAATCGATTCTGAAAATAGACATATTTCTTCACACTTACCATTCGTCTCTCTCTCTCAGCTCCCTCCTGAGCTGGACCATTTAGTACTGGATTCACCAGGGCCTGCAAATGACAACTATTCATTAGCAAATCTTAACATCTCAAGGTTGGGAAGAAACCTTAAAGGTCATCTCCTTCAGGACAACAATGAAAAAGACAATAGGAATATCACAACAATAATAAGAGCTAACATCTATTCACCACTTGTTTGTGCCAAGCAATTTTTGAAATGTTTTACTTGCAGAATGTCCAGGATAGAACACCTGTTGTCTTTACATAATTATTAATAAAATAATCTCCTCTTCAATCACAAAAGTAACTTAGTTTGAATGATAAATTATGATTACCCCACTTATATATGGTATCTGATTTTATCTTCTTGCATTTTATGAAGCAAATACGATGGCGATAAATACCTAAAAGTAACAAGCCTCAGTGCATGAACCTAGTAAGTGTGGAAGCTGTGATTTGAACCTTGGAGATCTGTTGACCCTCATGCTGTCTTTTTCACTTGCGTGTCTGTCACATCTGAAGCAGTACCTCCAAGTGGCTATCACTGAGAGAGAGCCCACCGTCTAGGAGAGGCACCAGTTCCGGTTTTGCACAACGTGTTGAATGCTTTCTTATTATGCTGAAGTCTATTCCTCCATAGTCTCAGAAACATGGAGGTAAAAAAACCCAAAAACTTAGAACCAAATTGTAAAGGTCGTTTTATTCCATGTCAAGAAATTTCTATTATCTTTGAAATTGAAAGCAAGAGGAAGGGCAAGAAAGTCGCCTTCTAAATTTGGGGATGTTAAGGTCAGAGGCATTGACTGTGATTTATGTAGGAGGAGACAGAGTTTCACTAATTCTGGGCATAGTCGTTAGCATTTTTTACTCTTACTTAAGCAATTTAAAATCTTAATATTGGGTTTTACTCTTAGAGCCATAAGTTTTATAGAAAATGTGGATTCATACTATATAGTAGCATGACTGATGTGTTACGGGTTGGGGAGGTTTTGTCTTCACTCGCAGGCAGGCGACATTTAGTACAATAGCAGGGAGGTAGGAGTTATCTCTTGAACTTGACCAACAAGCAGAAGTTCTGATTATCATTAAGATAATGGAAACGTAAAAGAAATGTGCTTTTCTCCCCCTTCTCAGAGATGCCTGCAGCAGGCCCGTCAGTTTCTTACTGGACATCATGTTCTGAAGATACTCCACATCAGATAGGTTCACCCAGCTACAGGAAGCCACAGAGTTGAAATGCAACCAGAAGATATACGAGCTTGTGAACATGTGTGGGAAATGAGGAAAGTTATTGGCCAAAAGGAATATTTTTAAGTACCTGAAATAGCTGTAACTTTTTGTGGTGAAGCTAAAGGAAATATGCCTCAGGAGAGCCAAGTCCTCTTGTTCAAAATAATCTTCCTAGACGTGTTTCCTTTCTTTTTCCTGGGGTTTTTGATCAGATTATTCAGCTCTAAAGAAGACAAAACATCTGCTCTAGTATATTTATTGTTAACAACATTATTAAATTCTCTGGTTTTCATTTAAAAATGGAAGAAATTTGACTGCCAACTTTAGAATCCTCTTAAAAATAAGAGCTTTGGAGTTCAGTGTAGCAAGGAAGCTTTTAAGCTTCACATCCCCTTTGCCTGTGGCTACATTTGGTCTCTACAAGCCTGCTATTTAAATTTCTGCCTTATCCCCTCACAGCCTTGAAAACAGACCAACAATTACTTCTGAACAGGAATCTTCATAGTGCAAATATCACATCTCCTACTTGGTTACAGAAACATTTTACCTTTAATTAAGTTTGTTTCAAAAATCCATGTTTCTAATCAGAAAAAATGTGTTGTGAAGTTCAAATATAATTCACCAGTGGAGGAGCGGTGCATTTTAGAGAGTTTCTGAGTGATTCTGCAGAACTTGGAACAACGGCTTGTTCCATAACGGGGAGCTTTATCTTATCAGTGCTGCTCTCGCAAAAACCACAGGTTCGATGGTTTATAAGCAGCGGAAATGATGCTTCACAGGCCCAGGCGTCCAGGGTCAGGGCTGGCAGATCTGGTGACTGACCAGAGCTTGCCCACTGGCTCGTAGCTGCCGTCTGCTCGCGGTCCTCACAGGGTGAGCAGGAGAACTTTGGCTCCCGCTCATCCTGTCCGGCAGGGCTATGCCCTCAGGACCTACTCAGCTCCCAGAGGCCCACCTCCTAACACCATCTCTCTGAGGGCTGAGGCGCCACGTGTGGGCTCTGGAGGGAGACAAAGGCCGCCTCCATGGCCATCCGTGTGGGCTTCCCGGGCGGCGCCAGGGGCAGAGGACCCGCCTGCATTGCAGGTCAGGCGTGCGAGAACCCAGTTCGATTCCTGGGTCAGGAAGATCCCCTCAAGCAGGGAATGGCAACCCACTCTAGCATTCCGGCCTGGAGAGTCCCTTGGACAGAGGAGCTTGGTGGGCTGCAGTCCATGGGGCCGCATACAATTGGACACGACTGAAGTGACTTAGCACAGTGCAGCTCTTTGTCTAGTTATCTGCTTCTATACCTTCTCAGTAGTAACACCACCACTTTGCACACCTCCCGGGAGCACTATTTTCACTGTATTCTGTGCACTCTAGGGCGGTGGTCCCCGACCTTTTTGGCACCAGGAGCTGGTTTTGTAGAAGACAATTTTTCCATGGAGTCAGGATGAGGGGCATGGTTTGGGGATGATTCAAGCTTTAATTGTGTACTTAATTAATTAATTGTGCACTTTATATCTATTATTATTACACTGGCTCCTCCTCAGATCATCAGGCATTAGATTCCAGAGCTTGGGGACCCCTGCTCTAGGGAATATCATTTAATGTTGCCCCTTGGGCTTAGCAACTCCATGTAAATAATGTGATGACTTTGTCTATGTACAAAATCACCAAGGTCATCAGCAAAGAAGAACATGTGCTAAAATGATTAAAGGGAACAATTGCAATGAAATGTGAATCTCAAGTTAGAGGACAGTGTTTATGTTCATGGCTCAATGTACCTGGAAATTTAATTTTTTAATTCTTTGGATCCCGAAGTTGAGTAATTTTGGCAAAAGAAATATTTTAATACAGCAAAGTTGAATAAAATCCTCACTGTTAAAGGATCACATTGCTTCTGAAACCTAACAAAAACATACCGCTAGGTTCGTTTAAAAACTTAGTAAATTATGGCACTATTTTCTCTGTTTTCTACAAGTTAATTATTTTCTTGCTCACCGATCTACTTGGCTTAGCAGAACTGAGCTCATATTCAGAACAGACAACTTCATGATTTTAGGCTATTGCCAAATAAGCCAACTTCTGCTTTTGAATCCTTGGCGGCGCCATGGCTACAGAGGAGCCCGCAAGGACATTTCTAGCCAGGGGACTGGTTGTCTGTCAGAAACACCTGGCACAAGTAACTGGCATTTAGATGGAATGACTGCTTCAAAAACAGGTGTTTACCGAGACAGGGCAGTAAGAGGCATTGCAATTAGGGATGACAGGGGCACATTTAAAAACAAGCGCATATCTTTGCCAATTAAGATCCACTAATCTAACCAAAAGCCCATAGCTGATTGGTCTCACAGTGCTCAGACAGACACACTGGACAGGATCTGGCCATGAAATAGGTGTCTGTTTAGCCTAGGAGCAAGCTTACTACTACTTTGGGGCTGGTAGGTGTTGAAAGCAATATTATTAAGAAGAAAAACTCCAGATGGTCCAAGGGAAAGGATTTTTTCTATTATAATAAACACAATGAAAGGCTGACAAGCTCTGTGAATGACAGATAAAAATAACAAGCCATAAATGAGATCTAAGACCCACGCTTCCTTGAGAAGAGGCTGAGCAGTCCTGGGCAAACATGGCATATATGATGGAAAGACATTCCTGGAGAAAGAGGTAAAAATATCCCAGTGCAGGCCCAGGAAGAAGAGGAGATGGGATGTGCCCCATGGATGCTAGTTATGTGCTCTGCTGTGCCCCAAGACAGCAGATTAGCTTCAGGTTATTCTGACTTTTGGTTATGGAACACATCAAGCCTGTGCAAGATTAGACAGAACGGTAGAATGAACCCATTCAACCCATGCAGAGCCAAACCTGCTCCATTCTGAGTCCCACCTACATTCCACATTCTGGTTTTAAAATAGAGTATCAAATAGTATAGAGTTTCACATGAAAAAAAATTATCTGAGACCTCGTTAAGGTAGCCTCACATTAGAGTGATAACATCTGAAAATTTGACAGTGGTTTTTTAGCATCGTCCAGTTCACATTTTCAGTTGTACCATAGCATCAGTGATCTTTATATATGTTTACATTTTATTTGCTTGAATCAGCCTGTAAGTAATGTCCATAGACATTCAGAATCTTAGCCGTCAAAGTTAATCTTTAGATCAAATTTAAAATCGCTTTGGATTTGGTTTGGTTTTTGGCGTTGTTACTTAGATATAATGCTAAGTTATTTTAGCCAAGTCGTAAACATCAAGTCGCCTCTCATCTTGTCATAGTGACATCTCTTATGTGGATCTCAAGTCATTGCTGGTGGCTCAGCCGCTAAGTCCTGTCTGACACTTTGTGACCCCGTGGGCTATCTGTGTAGCCGGCCAGGCTCTTCTGCCCATGGGACTCCCTGGGCAAGAATACTGGAGTAGGGTTTCCATTTCCTTCTCCAGTGGATCTTGCCAACCCAGGGCTCGAACCCGAGTCTTCTGCATGGCAAGCAGATTCTTCACCAACCGAGCTACAAGGGGAGCCCGTTAAGCCATTAAAGATTGTCAAAAGTCATATAGAATATACATACATTAGCAGACACATATACAATGGCGTACGCATTACAGAATTGAAATGTCCTATCTCTATTATTACTATTTCATTAATTAGCTGAAATTATTCTTTAAAGTAACACCTAACCTCTTTACCTTCTTCACCTTGCTGGCCTCTTTGTTTACCCATGATACAGTCCACTTTGAAAGGGAAAGATAAATTAATGATTCTTTTCCTTTTTTAACTGTCTTAAAATTAATGAGATAATTAATTAATAATTAGTTAAATAATGAGCTCAGCACTAGTGATGAATCTCTTATGAATGATCTTCAAATCATGGATGTAATATACTTTGAAGCTCTGAATCTCTTGTTGTTATTACTTGCCTTGGCTTACAAATTGCTTCAGTCTTGGCCATGAAAGCCCCTTTAAATATGTATTTTGAATTCTTTGACCCAATCTAATGCTCATTCCTTGCTATCAGATTTGTTACGTTGATCCAGACTTTGACATTTATTGCATCAGATTTGAAATCAGTAACATCTCCAAATGCCCTAGTTTCTTGTTACGTGGCCATGATTTGGAAATTAAGCAGACTCACTGGTTTTGAGTTATTTGTTGTTTTTTATCTTCTTCATTGGATAGTTCCAGAACTATATTTGTGATAAAATAAGTAATAAAATCATGTGGATACTTTACAAGATTTTTATTTTTTAACTAATTAATTTGGAGGCTAAATTACTTTACAGTATTGCATTGGTTTTGCCATACATTGACATGAATCTTCCCCGGGTGTAC
>SJYF01000263.1:589003-600069 GCA_006410515.1 Procapra przewalskii | reverse complement strand
GGAACTCTGCATTCAGATGCTTATATCTTTCCTTTTCTCCTTTGCTTTTCGCCTCTCTTCTTTTCACAGCTATTTGTAAGGCCTCCCCAGACAGCCATTTTGCTTCTGTGTATTTCTTTTCCATGGGGATGGTCTGGATCCCTGCACAGTGTCTCCTGCACAGTGTCACGAACCTCAGTCCATAGTTCATCAGGCACTCTATCTATCAGATCTAGGCCCTTAAATCTATTTCTGACTTTCACTGTATAATCATAAGGGATTTGATTTAGGTCAGGAAGCAACAGTTAGAACTGAACATGGAACAACAGACTGGTTCCAAATAGGAAAAGGAGTACGTCAAGGCTGTATATCGTCACCCTGATTATTTAACTTCTGTGCAGAGTACATCATGAGAAACACTGGGCTGGAAGAAGCACAAGCTGGAATCAAGATTGCTGAGAGAAATACCAATAATCTCAGATTTGCAGATGACACAACCCTTATGGCAAAAAGTGAAGAGGAACTAAAAAGCCTCTTGATGAAAGTGCAAGAGGAGAGTGAAAAAGTTGACTTGAAGCTCAACTTCCAGAAAACTAAGATCATGGCATCTGGTCCTATCTGTTCATGGGAAATAGATGGAGAAACAATGGAAACAGTGTCAGACTTTATTTTGGGGGGCTCCAAAATTACTGCAGATGGTGATTCCAGCCATGAAATTAAAAGACGCTTACTCCTTGGAAGAAAAGTTATGACCAACCTAGATAACATATTCAAAAGCAGAGACATTACTTTGCTGACTAAGGTCTGTTTAGTCAAGGCTATGGTTTTCCCTGTGGTCATGTATGGTTGTGAGAGTTGGACTGTGAAGAAAGCTGAGTGCCGAAGAATTGATGCTTTTGAACTGTGGTGTTGGAGAAGACTCTTGAGAGTCCCTTGGACTGCAAGGAGTTTCAACCAGTCCATCCTAAAGGAGATCAGCCCTGGAATTTCTTTGGAAGGAATGATGCTAAAGCTAAGACTCTAGTACTTCGGCCACTTCATGTGAAGAGTTGACTCACTGGAAAAGACTGTGATGCTGGGAGGGATTGGGGGCAGGAGGAGAAGGGGATGACAGAGGATGAGATGGCTGGATGGCATCACCAACTCGATGGATGTGAGTCTGAGGGAACTCTAGGAGTGGGTGATGGACAGGGAGGCCTGGTGTGCTGCAATTCATGGGTTCCAAAGAGTAGGACATGACTGAGTGACTGAACTCAGCATATGTCAATAAAGTGTGATAACCCTGAAGTCTTCAAAGAACATTATAAAAATAGCAATAGCTGAAATTTGTTGAATGCTAACTACCTACCTGGCTTCCCTGGTGGTTCAGTAGTAAAGGATCCACTCGCCAGTGTGGGAGACCTGGCTTCAATTCCTGGGTCATAGAGAGCCCCTGGAGAAAGAAACGGAAGACCACTTCAGTGTTCTTGCCTGGGAAATCCCATGGCAGAGGGCCCTTGTGGGCTACACCCCAGTAGAAGAGGCTGAAATGACTTAGCGACTGAACAGCAGCAGCTAGCTGCCTGGCACCGTAAAAGCATTGTGATGGCACGAGTCTGAAGTGTCCAGATGATGTGCCGTGTGCGCCGCATCCCCACATTATGCCCGACGGCACTGAGGCCCTGAAAGACTCACAAGGTGTTTATTATCCAGCTAAGATGCAGCCAAATCAGGATTTTAACTCTGACCTCAGTGCCACAGATTATCTTTTAGACTGTCATATGTAAGTATAACAAAAATAATAAAGGCAATACTATCTAAGCATTATCAAGTTTTTGAAGGAATCCCAAAAAGTACAGTTAATTGCTTGAGGAGAAAAGGGTTGGGGCGGGCTTTGTAGGGAAAGGAGATGACTGAGGCAGGCTTTGAAAGGTCAGGTTAATTTGAACGGAGGAAGGCAGTGCCATTCCAGGCAGAGAGAACGGACTGAACAAGATTAGGAATGACTGTTTGGAGGTGTGATAAACCAGCAGTGTTTTCTCATTCTCCAGAAAATTCCACAGTGAATCGTAGATCTCTGGACAGGACCTTCCAGTATCAGCCGGGAAAAAAAATGGATGCAGATAAAACATCCTGCATGCTCTCTTTTCCTCTGGCTCATCACACGTTGTGGGGAAGGACACAAAGAAACACCAGATCTCAGGGATACAAGGACGGACGGGGTGACGTGACACCCGGGATCCTCAAGCTACAATGATTTGGTCATCTCAAATCTAAATAACTTCCTATAGAGTAAAATGATATCAGATAACAAATACTGTTTTATCTTCTTCTTCGGAATCCTTTGCCAGTAAGACGAGATACTGCCCCCTACAAGCCGCAGCACCGTTCCACCCAGTGCCCCTGCTGACCCTGTCAAAGCCGAGATGCCCAACTTTTTCCTCATCATATCTTCCCATCTCCAGGACCTGACGGCTCTGTCAGGCGCTCCTGCATCATCCTGTAACTTTCCAGGCTATTCATGTGCAAAGCCACGCAGAGAAGGCCCTGCTATTCATTTCCGGGAAATGGCCTATCCGGCTCCATTTCTCTAAGTGGCCTATTTCAGTAAATTGCTGTCTGGGATGGGAGATAATGCCTCTGACAGCCACCCTGCACTGCAGGCCCGGTTCTGGGCCCTGGCCCCGCCCGGCCAAAATCCAGCTCGTGCAGGGCGGTCTGGGGAACCAGCCCTGTTTTCTCTCTCAGCGGGGCTGCAGAGCACTGCAGCTACTTGGTGGGTCTTTCACTCATGGAATCATCTCCTTTCCTTGCTCTGAAATTGCTCATTGAACCAAATTCCTTGCTGTGGGATATTTGAGAGCTCCTCACTTATCTTTTCATTGAAGTCTGCTTTAGTATTTTGCCACTTCAGCCTGGAAAGCATAACTCACTTGATTGTTATCTTTTGCTAATACAGTAAGATCAATATGCTTATAAACAGGGCAGTTCCTAACCCACAGCGACTAGAATTCTCGAAGGACAATGATCAGAGCACAACAGTTCTCATAAAACCTTCATGAAAATGTGATTTTGCAGACTGTGAGAGCCCTTGGTCACATATTTCTTACACGAGGAACAAGTGGAATTTCACTGCACAGCAGACTTCTCTTTAGGACCCTGGCTGTCTCGTACTGGAGCCCTTCACGGCATTTTGTGGCTTAATCTGAGCCTTTCAGTTGTTTTCTTCTCTCTGTACTTTCAAACTGGCCAGTTTACTAGGGGCTGAGAAGCTATGGCTTACAGTACCCTGCATTTCTTGCAGCGTTAAAAAATGCTTTGGTGTTCATTTCTCTTTCCTCTCAATATGAAACTGATGAAGAAACAGGCTAATGATCACACAGCTAACATTAGGACCGAGATAAAGCTTTGTGCTCCAGCTTTTGACCTCTAGTCTAAATCTTAATAATAAGGGATATAAAGATTCAAAAGGCAGATGTTCAAATGAGAAATAGAAAAAAATCTTTTTCCTTTCTCCACCAATTCCCATTTCCCTCCACTTTCCAGTGAATAAATCTGATGATAAAGATTCTCAACACGTTTCACATGGTCTTTGGTAGAATTTCTCATTATGTTGTAGAAATTTAAAATGTAGACTTGTGGAATTTCCTGGAATAGTTTACCTGTCTCCAGATGTAGCCAAAAACAGAGCAAAATTTATCTTTGGAAGAAAATATAAAACCGTGGTCAAACTGAGGCAAGCATTTGCTTGAAAGCCTGGAGAAAGCCTGGGCTTCCCTGGTGACTCAGTAAAGAATTTGCCTGCAAAGCAAGAGACCTGGGTTTGATCCCTGAGTTGGGAAGATCCCCTGGAGAAGGGAATGGAAACCCAGTCCAGTATTTTTGCCTGGAGAATCCCAAAGACAGAGGAGCCTGGGGGGCCACAGTTGATGGGGTCGCAGAGTTGGACACGACTGAGAGACTGAGACTAACTAACTATGGGGAAAATTGGTATTTAATATAAAACTAGCAAACTTAGTCTAAAATAATTTAAAATTTAATCAAGTAGGATCACACGCTTTATGTAGAACATTTTATAAAGATAGACTTTCCATCAGATGTCAACTGTGAATAAATGAAAATAGTAGTGATTTATAGAATACCTCCCACATATGGAAATCTTTCTGTATGTAATCCCATTCTACCATAGTCATGTAAGACAGACATGCTTTTATCACTTATACTTTACAGTTGAGGAAACTGAGAAATATAAAGAAGTGGTTTAACTAAAGTCACATACTTAATGGAAAGACCAGATATGACATGCAAGCTTGATTTTAACACTACAATATGGCCTCAATTTGCTGTATAGAAAAACTTCTTAATAGAGTTACTTAATATCATATTAAGTATGGGAGCATATTTACAAAATGTAATGATTTTATTTTAGTGTAACTGATAATAAATTGTTTTTGATAGTTTAAAAAATGGAAATAAAGGTGAGTAAAATTTAGCAGTAACCTTGATATCCTGCAAAGGGCTTTCTTAATGTACATCTCTGGTCATATCCTCAGCCTGAGACGCTACGATTTGCAAGCTAGCCCATGATTCATTTTGAGTTAATCTCTGTGTAAAGGATGAGGTACAGGTGGAGACCCATTTTGGCCAGTGAAGGTCCTCTCCCTTCAACACTCTTTAGTGACTTGGCTCTTCCATCAACAGTTAAGCGCCATGTGCATGTGGGTGCACGTCCCCGCTGTACCTTGTTTCACTGATTTACGTGTCTCCCCTTCTCCCAGGAAACCCTGTGGGGATCACTGCAGTTATGGTGTGAGCTTTAATATTTGGAAAACGATCATTTCTTTTCTATTTCTCTCTTTTCTTCAAAGTTATTTTTGGCTAATCTAGGGGATTTAGCTTTCCATATACGTTTTAGAATAAACTTATCTATGCTTTCAAAGCACATTTCTGTGATTTGGATTGGAATTATATCAAGCCTATAGATGCATTTAGGAAGAATTCACCTACTGTTGCAATATGGAGTTTCCTAAATCCAAAAGATGGTGTGTGTTGCTCAAAGATTCAAGGTCCTTTTTTATTTTCTTTATCAGCATTTTATAATTCTCAGCATAGATATCCTGACATGCACTGTTAGATTTATAACTAAGTATTTTATTTTCTTTGGAGAAACCATAAGTGGCATTACTGCATTTTAATATTTGGTTTCCATTTGTTCAGCACCAGTATATATAAATTCAATCGATTTTTATGTGTTACTCTCTTATCCTGTGTTTTTATGACAGCTGCTTTAAGTCTTGTCAGATCATTCGAACATCTGATTCAATTCAGTATCGATTGTTTTTCTCATACAGATTAGGGATTTCCTGGTCTTGGGTGTGACATATGATTTTCTATTTTATCCTGGACATTTTGATTTTATATTAAGAGACTCTTACTCTTTCTCAGATCTTCTGTTCTAGCTGACAAATGCCCTTAGAGTGTGGATTTTAATGGGTAGATTTCTAGCTTGCTTTGCGAGATTTAGTTTCAGTGACAGTTCAGTTTTCAGAGCCTTTGCAATGCTACTTTCTTCTGCGTTACTTTTCTGCGCTGCTGGGGTTCCTGCTCAGTCCTGTCTGGTGTCGTCTATCAAGGCAGGCAGCACCCATCTCAGCGGCCTCTGTTGCTCTGTGTCTGTGGAGGCAGGAGGGCAGGATCCGCTGGGCTGAGTCTTCTCATCCCCTTGGGTGGAAGGCAGGGGAGGGCAGGCCTCCGGACGCTGGCCCTGCAGGAAGGCCGTAAGTGGAGACCTGACCGCTGGTGTCTTGTGAGGACTGAGCTCCTGAAGTGTCGCTAAGTCGAGCAGATCAAACCGCTGCCAGGACCGGGTGAGACTGGCCTGCTCCTGCAGCCTTTCGTAAACACAAAAAGGCCCAAGGACAGCGAGACCACTGGTCCTAAAAGTGTGGTCCGTGAACAGCGGCATCAGCATCACCCAGAAACTGGTGGGAGCGTTGCTGTACAAAACAAACCTACACGACCTTGTAAAGCAAACGCCCTCCAACTAAACGTAAACTTAAAAAAGAATGACCACAGGTAAACAAAATCCCGCTGTACCGCACAGGAAATTGTATTCAATATCCTGTAATAACTATAATGGAGAAAACATAAAAAGCTTATATACAAGGTATAATGGATCACTTTGCTATACAGCAGACCTTAAGGCAATATTTTGAATCAACAATACTTCAGTAATTTTTTTTTAAAGAAAAAAAAAATCTGACTCAGACCTGCTCCATCAGAAATTCTAGGGCGGGGCCCAGAAGATCGTGTTTTAAGCCCTCCAGGTGCTTCTGATGAGCAGCTTTTAGGGCACCCTTCTGTTCCTCACGGGTGTGTCCCCAGAATGGTCTTAAAAACAATAATCTGCCAAGCACCAGGACTCTCACAGCAAAGCGGCCCCTGCATCTTTATTCCGTGCATGTTCTTCTCCACCCAAACTAGAAGGAGCTTAGCAGCGATCTGACACAGCCCGTGAGATACGCTACCGAGACACTCATGCCCCATCCAGAAAGCCACGTGAGCCTCTGCTCATGACTGTTTCCTCTTCACCTAGACCCTTCATCCTAAATAACATTTTATAACATATAACATGATATATGAGAGGAAATGCAGTCCAGAGCCAAGCAGCCTGGGTTTAAATCCAGCTTCCATTATGTACACTTGCAACACTGTGCAATTAGCCTTGTAGAGTTATATAAGGGCGGCAAGAAAAACAAATGAGGAAATGCGTGCCGAAACCGTGGAACAGCACTCCATGAGTGGTGGCTATTAGCTCACCAACTAACATCAGCTCAGTCGCTCAGTCGTGTCCGACTCTTTGTGACCCTATGGGCTGCAGCACACTAGGCCTCCCTGTCCATCACCAACTCCCAGAGTTTACCCAAACTCATGTCCATCGAGTTGGTGATGCCATCCAACCATCTCATCCTCTGTCATCCCCTTCTCCTCCCACCTTTAATCTTTCCCAGCATCACAGTCTTTTCCAGTGAGTCAGCTCTTCGTATCAGGTGGCCAAAGTATTGGAGTTTCATCTTCAGCATGAGTCCTTCCAATGAATATTCAGGGCTGAGTTCCTTAAGGATGGACTGGTTGGATATCCTTGTGGTCCCAGGGACTCTCAAGAGTCTTCTCCAACAACATAGTTCAGAAGCAACTAATATCATCATCCATTATATTCCAGCCATGTGATATTTGCTGTACATTGCTTTTATTCGTGTAATAATGGAGACAGGTATGTGTGATCTTACTGACTGCTCCATCACACATTCCATCCTTTCCCACAGGTGACACAAGGATGTGCGTTCGGATGGTAAGAGTGAACTCTGGTCAGGAGACACAGTCAAGCTAATTTATCAGCATTTGTGATGCCCATACATATGCAACTTAACTAGTATGCTGCGCCAACTAAACTGGTCAGTCCCTTGGAGTTTCTGCATCTTTTTTCTATATGTTACCACGGAGGACATTTTAGTGGAACTATTTACAGATCTGATTACCAAAGTCAGACATAAGTGTCTTAAGAAGTAGTACAGCTCCTTACACAAGCGTATTCCCCTGGCATCACAGTCGGCACTTTCTGACAAACATTAGGCACTCAGAAGAATGTCTGTGGGGCTGAACCCTTGAAGAAGCTTTTATGGTGTTCATCTAGTTAAAGCCAGCGAATCCTTTTTGGTTTTATTCCTCTGAGACTCTTCTGGGCCCCTCTGATTTATAAAGAATCTCAGAGTGTGATAACCCTGTCCCTGCAGGTTACCTGTGACTCCCTCTGTGATCCGAGTTAGACTCTAGGTTCTCTCAGTCCTAGCTGGCCTCTGGAACACCTCCCCCCGTCCGCCCCCCAGGCTTCACCGCTTGTTCCAGGCACATGTCGCCAAATGCCTATTTCCCCATATTTCTCTATTTTTTTTAATGTGCAAACCTGTCATCTTTGAGGGTTGCTCAGATTCTACACTCTCTCCCTTTCCGCAGCAGAGTGTACGTGCAGATCTCACTGCTTTGTGGAGAGGCTGTAACGGGTGATGGTCATCTTGTTACAAAGCTCCGCATTCTCCAGCGCACACTGCCCCAGAGGGTCCCCCTGCCCGGCACCCCCAGCGCGCCCCCGAGGCGCCCCCTGTACACCGCCTCCCGGCCCTGGGCGTCACCTGCTCCGTCTGACGCTGCCCATCAAGTGTCGAGTGAGCCCTCATCCAGAGAGGTCCTCCACTCCAAGGCCTGCAGACCTTCTTTCAGTCCTCAGATCACAGGCTGCCCACTTCAGAATCCCTTTCCTGAACATGCAGGTGAAATGAATCGCTCTCCCCCAGCTTCCAGGTAAATTCTTTGGGCTTCTACTGCCTCATTTATCACACTGCCTTTTATTTGTCTACGTGGCTTCTTCCCCGGGTGGGAGACAGTCCCCATGTCTCATTCATTTCTGGATCCCTAGAACTCAACACAACTCAATGCAAAATTTTAAACATTTAATTAAATGATCTTTTCAAGTATTGCCTTTATAAATAATATATTTCAGAATCCTCTTGAAAGATTTTTTAAACTGCTTACTTTTATTTACCCTTTCCCTTTTACCCTGCTTTGCATGTAAATGGTGAATTTAAAAAAACTTAATAAATCAAAATTAAGATTGTTAAAATACCCAGAAGGAGGAAGGTATGACTCTATTTACAAATGCACATGTTTCCTTAGAATTATCTGCCCACAGAAGCGCCAGGACCCCTGATTCAGGGGTGCCATTGGTGCCACCGTACCTGGAAGGCTTGGTGTCTCCTTCACGTTAGAAAACTTCATTCAAGGTGATTTCACCAGCCACATTCCAAGCATGGATTTATTCTTCTTCCCATTGGCTTCATAAGGACCAGTAAACTCCATATGGCTAACTTTTATTTCTCTTCCAATAAAGTTGCCAATATTGCTTTGGTTATTACAAAAGTAATAGGGATTTATTTCAGAAAAACAAAAGATAAAATCAAAAGAATATATAAAGAAGGCAAACATGCGCATCCCCGCCTATTGAGACACCTGCTGCCAGCACCCTGGATGTGCACCAAGGCGGCCGACCGGGGTGCTCTGCCACTGGAGGCGCTGCGGCGACGCAACACCGGCTCTGATCTCTGCTCTCTCCTGAGCTCCCATTCTAGGGCCAGGTACAATCCTTTACCATCTTCTTGATTTTTGTAAAGTTTAGAGAAATTAGACCTGTCCTCTTGCACACTGTTCTACTTTCCATCAGGGGTGTGTGTGTGGGTGTGTGTGTGTTCAGTCGTGTCCAATCTTTGCAGCCCCACGCACTGTAGCCCACCAGGCTTTTGTGTCCAGCAAGAATACTGGAGTGGGTTGCCATTTCTTCCTCCAGGGGGTCTTTCCAACCCAAGGATCAAACCCGCAAGTTCCATGCCTCCCGCCCTGGGAGACAGACTCTTTACCAGGGAGCCACCTGGAAACCAGCTCTCATCGTCCGTCGGTTCACTTCTACATGTTCAAGCTGCATCCACTCGCGGTTCTCTCTTAGACGTTTGTCCCAAGTCCTGCTCAGCTGTAGCCCACTGAGCCCTCTGCAGGCCCTCCTCCAGCCCACGAGCTCATCTTCTATCCACTGATTTTTATTTTGGGCTTCTTCATCTTTCCTTCCAAAGTCCTTCTAAGAGAGCTCACATTTTCCTCCTCTTCTTAAGCCTACAACGTGAAGATGATCTTTTGTCAAGTAAGCCGGACTTCTGGGTTTTACCGGCTACCACAAATTATCATTCTTCTAAATAAGTAGAATGACGAGCTTAATAATTCTGGAGGGATCACTTTCTCACATCTTGACGGAAGCATAATACTGTTTACATCTCATAGCAACACATGATGAATTGCATTAGCCCTACTCTATAAGTGAACAGATGGAGCATAAGGAGAAAAAGCGAGTCTGACAGTGTTCTATGATCTCTTCCAATTATCTGCACCCCTACTGATACATAAGTTTATAAAAGGTTCTTAAGAGTGTGACTCATGCCTGGTTCTCATTTCTATCTGTAGGATCTAATAAGTGGTCATAATACAGTAGGTGAATGTGTGCTTAGATTCCCAGTTGTGTCTGACTCTCTGTGACCCCATGGACTATAGCCCACCAGGCTCCTGTCCACGGGATTCTCCAGGCAAGGGCACTGGAGTGGGGTGCCATTTCCTCCTCCAGGGCGTCTTCCTGGTGCAGGGATGGAACCCGGGTCTCCTGCGCCTCCTGCATTGGCAGGTGGGTTCCTGGGAGCCCATGATGCAGTAGGGGGATGGTAAGCAATTTTAAAATAAACAATGACAGGAATGCGTGAGTCACCCTGTTCTGTACCACAGCTCTCATCCCAGTGGATGTAACACGGCTCCGGGCACTCTCAGTGCTCCCGCTGCAGGCATGCCCCCACTTGATTCCCAGGACGCACGTTTGTCTGCCACTCGACTCCCAGGGTGCACGTCCCCCACTGACTCCCAGGACGCACGTTTGCCTGGTTGCCCCTCAGTGCCCTTTGCCGCTTTTCCCTCTTATCTGGGCTTCGGACCCAAGGGCTGCTGCCTCGGTCACCCTCTCCCTTCGTCCACACTGGTGACTTCATCCATCTCATGTCTCTGTTCGTCACCAACACGCTGGAGACTCTGAGTCAGGTGGAGCTGCTCAATTGCTATCTTAACCGCACACATCTTTAAACTCTTTATTTCCCACAAACCCTTTAATCATGTTTGTCTCCTTAATCCAAACCCTGGTGTCTCTCCCTCATACACACTACATGTCCAATATCTTTGGAAAGCCTACTGCTTCTAATTTTGAAATAGTTTCAGAAGTCAAAAACGTGCCACCACTTGCACGGGTGCCATTCTGGTCCGAGCCGCTGGGCATCTCTGAATAACTACAAGCTCCCAGCATTTCCTCTTGCCTGCTTCCTTGCTGCCCCACAGGCTACACCCAGTACATCTTCTCCACTGGGTCCATCACTCCTGTGCTCAAAATAATCTAAACAGCCTAATTCTGGGAAGGCCCTGGCTGTCTGGTGGATAAGACAGTGGGCACCTGAATTCAACCCCTCATTCGAAAA
>SJYF01000263.1:577331-588989 GCA_006410515.1 Procapra przewalskii | reverse complement strand
ACAAAGATCGCACAGGCTACGCGGTGTGGCCAAATTAAAAACAATTTTTTAATGTCTAATTTGCACTAATAATAAGAAAAAAAAGTCTCTAAAATAAATGGAGAAAATATGAACATTGATTGGACATCTGAAAACATCAAAGTCTTTATTTTTAGGTGTAAGTATGGTTTTGCGGTTGTGTTTGAGACAATGAAGGTCTTATCTCTTGAAGACATAACTAAAGAATTTACAATTGTCTGGAATCTGCTTTAAAATAATCAGGGTTTGAGGGACTGGGCAGAGAAATAGATGGAATAACGCTGGCCTTGTATCAATAGTTATTTTTGCCGGATGATGGGTTGCAATTGTACTAGTCTCTCCACTTTTCTATGCCTTTGAAAATTTCTATAATGAAGAGAAAAGAAAAATAACCCTCTAATCACTCTCCTTTTCACTCAGGATAAAAGCTAAACTCCCGAACTGGTGGGTCTTCAGGTTTTCTCTCTGATTTCACTTCCTGCGACTCGGCAAATGGCTCATTGCACTCCAGCCTCTCTGCTGTTCAAGCAAACACTTGAGACACGTGACTGCCTTAGGCCCCGGGCTCTAGACCTTTTATCTGCTTTGTTCCTTCTGTCTAACTCTCTCAGCTTTTTGGCTTTTTGTTCAGATATCACCATTTCATCAAGATCCACCTTGACCTCCATATTTAATAATGAAATCTGCTCCCAACTCCCCAAAGTCCAACCCTTCTTACACACCTCTCCTTTCCCACATGCCATCCATAATCTCTTATTACTCTTTGAGATATATTTGTTATTATGCTTATTATTTGCTGAGGAGATGAGTCCATTAAGATGTAAACTCCCCAGGCACTTTGGACAAGCAGGGGAAGGAGAGGGTGAGGTGAGTCGAGAGGTAGCATTGACAGACACCCACTGTCGTGGGTAAGACAGATAACCAGTAGGGAGCTACTGAACAGCTCTGGGAGCCCAGCTTCATGCTCGGTGATGACCCAGAGGCTGGAGGGAGCGCACAAGGGGAGAGAGACTCAAGAGGGAGGGGATAAATGCATATTCAGGGCTCATTCACTTTGTTGTACAACAGAAACCAACACAAAACCGTAAAGCAATTATCCTCCAATTGAAAATAATTCTTAAAAAGTTGCCATTGTTACATCAGATGTTGGTACGCTGCAGATAATTTAATTCTTCTTTAAGTCTGTCATATTTTAATACAAGAAATATATGTTACTATTACTCCCCATGAACAATATAAATATTTTAAGAAGATGTGAATTCTTGAAAGCAGTGGTCTTTGCTTTTTTTCTCACAGGCAGAATATGGTAAGGATTAAGCAATTATTTGTTAAACGAATGAATCAGTAGGCAGGGACTGGCAGACCATGGATTCAAACCAGAAGAGGCTGATTCCAAAACCAGTGCTCCCTCCTGCTCTGCTGCCATACCATGCTATAGCTTTCAGCTCAGTCCAGTCTCTCAGTCGTGTCCGAGTCTTTATGACCCCATGAACCGCAGCCCGCCAGGCCTCCGTCCATCACCAACTCCCGGAGTCACCCAAACCCATGTCCATCGAGTTGGTGATGCCATCCAGCCATCTCATCCTCTGTCGTCCCCTTCTCCTCCTGCCCCCAATCCTTCCCAGCATCAGAGTCTTTTCCAGTGAGTCAGGTCTTCGCATGAGGTGGCCAAAGTAAGGTTTCAAATGATCACTTAAAATGTGTCAAGTGACTTGCCAGTAAAGTAAACCTCCACAAATTCTTTATCATTGAGTAACCAGCGTGGAACATTGTGTTTTCAGATTGAAAGACAAAGCTAATTTTAAAGTTTGCTTTCTATGGTGCAGTATGTGAATTACAATGTCCCCCACAGTTAGAGGGTCCCCCAGAGCAGTCTACACAGCCAAACCAATTTTCTCTTAGTCTTGAAGAGGTTGCTGATGTTTCTGGCTATAGAATTTCAATAAACATCAAACTCTCAACCTAATATTCTTCACTTCAAGCAGGAGACCATTGACTTTGCTTCTTAAAACTCCTCTCTGGAGTTTGACATATAATATGTGAGTAATTCTTTCCACCTTGGCATGAAAGACATTCTCCACTTAAAGGTATTTGACAATCAGAAAAGTGGAGCCTGGGGCCTTATCTTTTACGACAGATCTCAAATTTCTGCCTACAGTAAGTCCCCTGCATATGAACAAATTCTGTTCTGGAGCACAGTCATCAGTCCAATTTATTCCTACGTCCAGCAAAGCTAGCCTAGGTGCCAAACTAACCTAACAGGCTCTGTTGTACTGCACTGGAATAGGTTTAAAATACTTTTCACACAAGTGATACATGAAGGCAAACAACAAAAATAAAGAAAACACTTTTAATTTTATAGTACGGTACCTTGAAAAGTGCAGTGGTACTGGCTACATCACCAGTTTCACACTTGCTCTGGACATCCTGGACTTGAAGTAAAGATGCCGTACTAGTGGACTCCATGCCGGACGGTACAGTACACAAAAGCACACCACTCACAGAGGCTGCGTGTGAGCGGCAATGCAGGCCAGACCTGTGCGCTAGCATGAGTGGACACAGGAGCACACGCTCACATCCCTGCAAGTTCACAACTTGAAGGCTCGTATGTAGACTTAGTGCACACTCCAAACTCAACATGTCAAAGTAAAGCTCATTATCTCTCCACCATTCAAACCATCTGCTTATCCTCATGTCTTCATTTCTGCAACTGACCTCCCTAGGCTTACGTTACTTGTCTCAAAGGCTCAGGTCACCTTTTTTTAAATTATGCATTAATCTGTTGGCATCAGGTCATAGGTGCAGCCCATGGGCGCTTTGGCTTTCGTTGCAGGTGTGTGGAACCTTCACCTGCTGTCTTGCAGAATCTAGTTCCCTGACCAGTAATCAAGCCAGGCTCCGCACATCGAGAGCACTGCTCTTAGCCTCTGGAGCACCAGGGACGTCCCTCAAGTCACGGTTAATGTTCCTACCCTCACCATCCCGTAGCAGTCGCCTCCACAGCAGCTCAGCAGAGCCTCTCGCATGCACGTTTCTTCTATCATTTCTTTTCTCCTTCCCTCCACGTTGGCCCTTTTCTGTCCATTAGGCATTGGCAGTACTCTTCGCCCTGACCCCTCAACACTGTATCTGCCCTACACACTCGACAAATGACGGTTTCTACATCCAGGCTTTAGCTATGTTACTCTCCTGTTCAAGACACATTGGGATAATGGTTCTTATCACTTGGAGACGGCTCAGGAAAATTTTATATCTATGATCAAATGTGCATTTTATTCCATTCATGGGACTTAGAGCCCATCAGTTGGCTTAACTGTCAGGGAACTGCTTGCAAAGACTGCTGTTATAAAGGCCCTTTCATGATCATTAACTGGGAAGGAGCACATCCTAGAATTTAAGATTTTCTGCAATCTACCACCACTAGATTAGCTAGATTAGTCAAGTGTGGTTGCTAATATTAATACATCATGTCAAAGTGAGATGACTTAGAAAAATAAGCATTTCTTTTTCTCATTTACAAGTCTATAAGTCAGGTGAGGGAACTTTTGCTTTAGGGGAGGGTTTGGTTGAATTCATGCTTTGAACTGGCCCCAGGTCTGGTCAACAAGTCTCTCATTCTTAGAACAAAAGCTCCCCTTGGACTCTTTCTCTTTTGGCAAAAAGCAAGTCAAACCGCATAAGCATTTTAAAGCCTCCATTTCAGTCACATCTGATCACATCCTATTTGGCAAGGAAAACCCATGGCTGAATCTGAAGTCCAGGATCTGGGTGGAGAGAGATATTCTGACACCCAGAGAAAGGAGGCTTCAGTGCCTCACGCCAGCCTCATTCCCTCACTTCCCCTTTCATGTTTGATGACAACTGGTGATGAGAGCGATTGCAACTGGGGGTCAATAATTATTGTCACAACTTATAACAAAGACAGCGATGTTTGGGGGTGACTTTGGCATGCCTCTAGCTGGCACTCTGCTGCTCACCCATATTCAGTTCTAAGCCCCTTTTCCTTGGCTGTCCCGTGGTTTTGCCTGTTTTGTTCATTCTGCTTTGTTGGTTTAGTATACTCTCCGTTTTTACTACTTTCAAAGTTTCATTTTCTATGATCTATGGGAAATACCTTCTCTATAAAGTCTATTTTGATGTAACTAATGAGATCTACCCACATGGAAACTTTAGACAAATGTTAAGAAATTGAGGACATTTCAATTCTGTTCCGTCTTAGCCATTCATGTTTCTCTTCTGCTTCTAAAACCGAAGCTCACCGAGGACAGCACACCCGTCCTCACCCCCAAGTCTGTGCCTCCCGCCCCCCACCCCGGGTCCTGAGTCATAACACGCAGTCGGTATTCTCTGCTGAGGCCAGGTCCAGGCAGGGGGCAGCTGGGCGCCCAGCCCCTTTCCACAGTGTGTCGTGGATCCGGTGTGACTTTGAGAAAGTCACTTGGCCTCTCAGTGCCTCATTTGCTCCAGCTGTAAAAACCAGGAGAACAGTGCTTATCATCAGGCTGTCTAACGATTCAGAGGCGTTGTTAAGGATTAATGAGACAGAGTAAAGCTGAGTCCTCTAAGGAAAGGTGTGACAGAGGAACAAACGAGTTATTATTATCTGTTAGTGACACCTTGCACAAAATCCTCCCCAACCCTGAAAATAAATTAGACAATTTTGGAAGAACAATTAACTCTTTCGGCCCATTAGGCAATGAATTAGTACATTAAATTCAATAATAAGGTCCTACATATTCCATTTACAAAGTGCCCTCATAAATACATTATCTAATTTCACCTTCCAAAAAATTTATGGAATGAGGAGAGCAAGCACTGTTATCTAAAATCTACACGTGAAGAAATTCAGGCTCAAAAAGATGAAGTGGCTATGCAAACTCAAACAATTAGTAAATGATAAAAACAAAACTTGAACTCATTGTTTTGACTAGAAGGCTCGATCCCATCTGACTTCACCACACGAGAGTAAACAGAAGCTTTAGCATGATGTGTAAACATATTTTCCATGGCCAATCATCCCAGAAAAGCAAATAAAAATAACCGTCTGTAAATATGAGCCTTTCTTTTGTAATGTTGAACTTTCAAAAGGTAGGATGCATGGCTTCCTACAATGTTGGCAATAAGTTCAAACAAGATAATAAATTTCAAATCCCACTCATCCATTCAGCAGATACTCACAGTCTTACTGTGACGAGCTGAGGTGCCGAGTATACTGTGGGTCCTGCTCTAGGTACAACATTCTAGAGGAAGAAAAGGAACAGCAAACACCGGCAAGCTAGTGATTTCAGACAGTGGAAACCGCTTAAGCTAATGGAAGTCAACGGGCTCTGGGATAGAGAATTATAGAGTTGGGTATTTCAGATGCCCACCTGTTAGGGAAAATCCCTGAGGAGGTCAGATTTCAACTGAGAGTTGAACAATGAGACGTTTGCCATGGGAGGATTTAGGAGAAAAGTATTACAAGTTAAGGAGAGGCAATGACTCAGGGATGAGAAAGGAAGTGGCCCACTGAAGAGTCAGTGTGAGAGTTAAGGCTGGGAAACCTAAAAAAAGGTAGTCATTCCTTAAGAAAAAAGATACATAATTCTGTTGCTCTGAACTTCCACTGACAAAGAATAACAAATCCCAACGACTCCCTTGTGTCTCCCTTGCTTCCACAATGTTCAATGTGAAAAAATATGAAAATTAGTAACTCCAATATAAATAAAATTACTAAGGATTTCAAGTTTTTTACATTAAAAATTTTTTACAGTTAAAAATGTTAACTGCTAAACAGATAATATGTAAAAGATTGGAACTGAACTTCATGAAAGTGAAGTGAAGTTGCTCAGTCATGTCCAACTCTTTGTGACCCCGTGGACAGTAGCCCACCAGGCTCCTCTGTCCATGGGATTCTCCAGGCAAGAATACTGGAGCGGGTTGCCATTTCCTTCTCCAGGGGATCTTCCCAACCCAGGGATCGAACCCAGTCTCCTGCATTGCAGGCAGATGTTTTAACCTATGAGCCACCAGGGAATTAAATATATGAAGAGGCAATCAAAATCCTTAGTCACAAAGAAAAAATAACAATTAAAACCACAATTGAAATAGTATAAACACACTATAATACCTAAAATTCAAAAGATCAACCACATCTAATACAGGTGAGCAAATGAAATTCTCATCCTAGGTGACTGCTCTTTTGGTGATCAATTTGGAAGTGTCATAGAGAATTTCTATCCAAGGACTAAAACATATATCTTCACAAAAAAGTACATAACATTATTTATGGAAGTCTTTTTAAAGTGAGAAACAACTTTAATATCTATCAACACAAAAATAAAGAAATCATGATATAGTCTTATAATAGACCACTACTCTGAATGAAAAAAATGAAACATAAAATCTCAAAAATATGCTAAGCAAGTAAAATTAGATAGACATGCACATAAAATCCTGTGATTCCACTGTGTGAAATCAAGAGCAGACAAAATGAATCTACAGAGACAGACATCAAAGTGGTTGAGTTGAATGAGTGGAAAGAGACCCCATCTAATACAGTGTGATGGTGAAAATCTGTGTTTTGTTCTGGATAGTGGTGAACGAAGGCCCTCAGCTGTGAAATCTCTAAGAATTGTACTTCTTTACAACTTGCACTTTGATAATTGCATCTCAGAAAAGTAAATTAATATTATTTTTTTTAACTCATTGCTTTCTTTCAGCATCCTGACAAAGAGAAACAGTATCTTGGGTTCTTCCCTGGGAAGGATGGAGAGGAAGCAACTGAGGTGCGTTCAAAGGGCTGACAGTGTGGAGCCAGATCGCACAGGCGTCTGCTCATGAACATTGTGCCAGGAAGCCTTCGAGATGTAGGGAAGGGTTCAGGGCTGAATGTGATTGAAAATTTTGAAGACTTATTATTTCCATACAAAACTGTCCCTAAACATGAGCTAGCCAACTCACAGAACATTCATCAGGAAAAAAAAGATAATAATCTGTTTAAAAACTGGAAGAGGAGCCTTGACGAACGGAGACGGGCCACTACTATTTGCACTGAAACACTCACGGAGCCTCTGATGGCTGATGCGGCCACGCAGAACTTCCACATTTTACACTGACTCTGAGCCCACCCTCAGACTGTGGTTCCACGGGGATGAAAAAAGAATCATTTCGAAACCAAATTCTAGACTGTACAGGGCATGAAAAAGAAAAGCTGTTCCAAACAGCAACTTCCCATCTATGTGGTATGCCCCATGTCTTCCCCACAGGTATTCCAGTGGAAGCTTATTGCTGATCTTTAAATAATTAATTAAGCTGATATGGCATCTTTACTACTTGTGAGTTAAATGCCCAGGATCACCCTCAGATCAGATTTTTCTACTCCATGGCTAGCTATGATGATCCACTGCTTCATCAAAAAAGCAAGAGAATTCCAGGAAAACATCTGCTTTTTTGATTACACCAAAGCCTTTGACTGTGTTCAGTTCAGTTCAGTTGCTCAGTCATGTCCGATTCTTTGCGACCCCATGGACGGCAGCACACCAGGCCTCCCTGTCCATCACCAACTCCCAGGGCTTGCTCAAACTCATGTCCATTGAGTCAGTGATGCCATCCAACCTTCTTATCCTCTATTGTCCCCTTCTCCTCCTGCCTTCAGTCTTTCCCAGCATCATGATCTTTTCCAATGAGTCAGCTCTTTGCATCAGGTGGCCAGAGTACTGGAGTTTCAGCTTCAGCATCAGTCCTTCCAATGAGTATTCAGGTCTGATTTCCCTTTGGATGGAGTGGTTGGATCCCTTTGCAGTCCAAGGGACTCTCAGGAATCTTCTCCAACACCACAGTTCAAAAGCATCAATTCTTCAGTGCTCAGCTTTCTTTGTAGCCCAACTCTCACACCCATACATGACTACTGGAGAAACAATAGCTTTAACTACATGAACTTTTGTCAGCAAAGTAATGTCTCTGCTTTTTAATATGCTGCCTAGGTTTGTTATAGCTTTTCTTCTAAGGAGCAAGTGTCTTTTAATTTCATGGCTGCAGTCACCATCTGCAGTGGTTTTGGAGTCCCCAGAAATAAAGTCCCTCACTGTTTCCATTATTTCCCCATCTATTTTCTATGAAGTGATGTCACCAGATGCCATGATCTTCATTCTTTGAATGTTGAATTTTAAGCCAAATTTCTCACTCTGCTCTTTCACTTTCATCAAGAGTCTCTTTAGTTCTTCTTTGCGTTCTGCCAGAAGGGTAGTATCATCTGCATATCTGAGGTTATTGATATTTCTCCCGGCAATCTTTATTCCAGCTTGTGCTTCATCCAGCCTTGACTGTGTTGAACAGGAAAAACTGGAAAATTCTTCAAGAGATGGGAATACCAGACCACCTGATCTGCCTCCTGAGAAGTCTGTATGCAGTTCAAGAAGCCACAGTTAGAACTGGACATTGAACAATAGACTGGTTCCAAATTGGAAAGGAGTACATCAAGGCTGTATATTGTCACCCTACACCCTATATTTAACTTATATGCAGAGTACCTCATGCAAAATGCTCATCTGGATGAAACACACGCTGGAATCAAGATTGCTGGGAAACATATCAATAGCCTCAGATATGCAGATAATACCACCCTTCTGGCAGAAAGCAAAGAACTAAAGAGACTCTTGATGAAAGTGAAAGGGCAGAGTGAGAAAGCTGGCTTAAAATTCAACATTTAATAAATGAAGATCATGGTATCTGGTCCCATCACTTCATGGCAAATAGATGGGGAAACAATGGAAATAGTGAGAGACTTTATATTTGGGGGGCTCCAAAATCACTGCAGATGGTGACTGCAGCCATGAAATTAAAAGATGCTTGCTCCCTGGAAGAAAAGCTATGACCAGCCTAGACAGCATATTCAAAAGCAGAGACATTACTTTGCTGACAAAGGTCTGTCTAGTCAAAGCTGTGGTTTTTCCAGTAGTCATGTATGGATGTGAGAGTGGGACTTTAAAGAAAGCTGAGTGCTTAAAAATTGATGCTTTTGAACTGTGGTATTGAAGAAGACTCTTGAGAATCCCTTGGACTGCAAGGAAATCCAACCAGTCCATCCTAAAGGAGATAGTCTTGGGTGTTCATTGGAAGGACTGATGCTGAAGCTGAAACTCCAATACTTTGGCCACCTGATGCAAAGAAGGGACTCCTCAGAAAAAAGACCGTGATGCTGGGAAAGATTGAAGGTGGGAGGAGAAGGGGACGACAGAGGATGAGATGCTAGGATGGAATCACGACTCGATGGGCATGAGTTTGAGTGAGCTCCAGGAATGGATGATGGACAGGGAGTCCTGGCATGCTGCACTCCATGGGGTCACAAAGAGTTGGATGTCCGTGAGCAGCTGAGCTAACTGAGCTAGCTACAGAAGTAGAACTGGAGAAAACTGTGTGAATTACAGCACTTAATCATTTGGTTTCTGGTAATAGCCAGCTTTAACATCACCAGTGGCCTACTCTCATTCCCCAAGTGTCTGTTACAAGTACTCACAGACTGTTTTTTAAACTTTTTTATTTCACATTGGGGTGTAGCCATTTAAGGGGCTTCTCTGATGGCTCAGCAGGTGAAGAATCTGCCTGAAATGCAGGAAACATAGGAGATGCTGGCTTAATCCCTGAGTAGGGAAGATCCTCCTGAGGAGGAAACTGGCAACCCGCTCAGTATTCATGCTTGAAAAATCCCATGGACAGAGGTGCCTGGCAGGCTACGTGCAGTCTGCCGGATCACAAAGAATGGGCTGCAACTGAGCGGCTGATTCACACACCCTTAGCCGACTACCAACATTGTGATAGACCCAGGTGAACAGTGAAGGGCCTCAGCTGTACACATCCGCGGATCCCTTTGCCTGCAAGCTCCCCTCCCATCCAGGCTGCCACACAATGAACAGAGTTTCACGTGCTGTACACTAGGTCCTTCTTGGCCATTGATTTTAAATGGATCAGTGTGTATATGTCCATCCCAAACTCCCCACTCACCCTCAGCTCTTCTCTTCCCCCAAAGCGAGCATGAGCTCATTCTCCAAGTCTGAGTCTCTGTTTTATAGATTCATTTGTGCCATTTTTTTCGATTCCGCATATGAGGGGTGTCATGCGACATTTCTCCTTCTCGTCTGACTTACCTCACTTAGCAGGGCAGTCACAGTCTCTGGGTTCATCCGTGTTGCTATTTGCAAGCGGCGTTATCTCATTCTTTCTAAGGCTGAGTATTCTACTGTATATATGCACCCCATCTTTTTTATCCACTCTTCCACTGTTGGACAAAGTTTGCTCCCATGTCCTGGTTACTGAAAATAGTGAACACCAGGGTGCATATATCCTTTCAGATCACAGAGGCTCACAGGCATGGGGTCTTCCTCTCCACTGTTGCTCCAGTAGTTTATTGACAGTCTCCTTTCTACAGATTTCATTCTCTTTTCTTTAACAGGTAAAATAGCAACCTTTATGAAGAACGACCCTCACAAACTTTACTGCCTAACAATTAGCTGGGATCTTGTGAAAATGGAGATTCATGTTCAGTAGTTCAAAGGTAGGGACTAAGTTTCTGCATCTCTAGTGAACTCTCAGACGGTGCCAAGGCTGTGGCGCATGGACCAAAATTTGAGTCAAGGCTGTGGATTTCTGCAAAGGCACTCTCACACCCAGATCACTGCTCATCTTTGTCTCTCCCTCACTTCATCCTTCTCGTTTTGGAGGAGTCATTAAAGGTGTGTTCTCACATGTTACACGCCACTGCCTCCAAACAGACTGTGTTTTTTATATCTTGGCATCTTTAATGTCCAGAGTGTAATAGGAACTCAATAAACATTTAAGCAAACCCCCCAAAGAAATAAAATAGTGAAAGGAAGAACTTATGAAGAATTTTTCCAACATCTTAATGAAGTAAAATGTATAAAAAATACTAGGATGATTACAGACACACATACATATTCAGGTGCCGACACGTACAGAGACCCCACTCTGGAACAGCCAAATTCACGTTTCAAGAAGTTAAGTAAAAGGCTACAGTTCTCAAAAAGGACAACTCCCTGTATTATAAAATCATCATTTTTGCTGGTATATTAGTCCTCAGAATTTAAAAAGAAGCTTTTTCACAATACCACAAACAAGCAAGTGTTGTGACAGACAGTGATGATAAAAGATCGTCAGAGAAGTAGCTGCTTTAGCCTCAAAGCGAGCAAACACTCTGTCTTTTGCCTCCTTTCAGTTGGTGCTGGCAGAGTATTTCGTTCATCTTTATTACAGAGAGTCTTCTACCATCTACAAAATAGCTAAATCTGGAGATTTGCTCTTTCTGTCTTTGATGTATTTCATGTAAAAATGATTTCTTTCCCTCAGAGGAGGATTAAAAATAGCAGCTTCTACACACCGACGTCTCCCAACGCAGACATGCATGCGTCTTTGCAGAATGGTAAGATGAACAGCTATGTCCTCCGGCTTCCAAGCCAAAACATCATCACTAGGTGGAGAGACGTTTATTCCAAGAAAATAAGCCCCATTTAGTCCCTGTGAAAAGGGCCTTTGTGACACATGTACTCCAATGTTCATCGCAGCACTGTTTATAATAGCCAGGACATGGAAACAACCTAGATGTCCATCAGCAGACGAATGGATAAGCAAGCTGTGGTACATATACAC
>SJYF01000263.1:549930-562510 GCA_006410515.1 Procapra przewalskii | reverse complement strand
AGTATCTGTGGCTTTGTCACCAAGATCACAATCACTTCATGTTATTTTACAGTCATTGTAGATACACCTCAAAACACTACATTTTGACTAATTCAAAATTATATTAGTTATTAGATACATTGGTAAATCTTTTGTTTATTATTCTGATAAAGAAAATATATATTAGAATAGTACAAATTTTAAAATATTTATGTAATTATATTTAAATATCATTGGTTTCCTTTATAATGCTATTCACTTTGTTGCATGCATTTAAAAGTATTATTCTTCAAAAAAAATTTCCAACTGTCAAACACAGCAAGAGCACTGGATTAAAAAAACCAAACCAAGAACCCCTATGTCAAAGGCCAGAGCACAGTAGCCCTTATCACCCGTCCCAGGTAACTCCAACAGTGGAAAGGTAGTCTTTAAAAAGTCACTGATTATTGATTGATTACATTTTATTGATTCATTGATATTTATATACGTGCCAAACATAGTGGAATTATTCTTGTAATCTTTAGCAATCAGCACAAATTGGAGCTGGCAGCTTTGGGCTTGACTTACAGCAGAAAATAAAGTCTAGTATTCCCTTCAGCCATTCCATCATTAAGGGCACTTTCAGAATTTCAGTGATTAGACGTGGGATTATTAAATAATTCTAGGATGCAAAGCAGTCATATCATTTATCTTTTGCTAAAACATAATATACATGAATCTTTGGTCAAGAATTCTTGATAAGACTTTGATCTTTGACTAGGTTGTTACAAATGGCATTTATTTCACTCTTTTTTATGGTTGGGTAATACTACATTGCATCAATTGAACTGTCCAAACTATCTCTTTACTAAGCTTTATCTTCTTCACTTTTGTTGGGAAGCACCCAGTGACCTCCTGCCATCTACAGAATAGAGCCCAGTCTCTTTCTCAAGCATCCAGATGCCTTGTAGTCTGGCCCTGCTGGTATCCATTGCCTTCATCTCCTTCACGTGCACCTCCACGTAGACACCTCCATGTAGACGCCTCCACTCATTACACCTTTAAAATCCCCGGGACACTGTTCTGGTTATGCATTTATTCCAGCAGCGTGAAAGTGTTTCTTCTACCTTCCACATTTATCTGAATACAAAGCTTAATTTATCGTTAAGAACAAAGTTACAAGTCATATTTATAGAACACCTCCAAATTCTTAAAACACATTCCACTGATTTTCCAACTCGTGGTTTTTGACCCTCATCAGGCTATAGTAGATAGGACAGATTTTAGTTTGACCAACTTGCAGATAATGAAAGTGATTCAAAATAAGGTTCTGAGTGCAATAGTGAGTTAAAACAAAAAAGCAACTAAAATTTTTGAGTCACTACTCTTTTCCCATTATGCCATGTATTCCACCAGCTAAAACTTACACTCAGGAGGTTGGAATTTCAGCAACTGAGCAAGTAGCAACCCCATCCTCCCCATGGAAACGTGCCACGCTCTCCCGCAGGGTGAGTAACCTGGCCACGAGGATTCTCCAGACACAGGTGCTCTGCCATGGCACTGACTGCAGCCCCTGGAAAGCACAGGGCCTGCTGACTCTCATTTCACCCATCTCCCTGCCAAGGTGACTTAACACCTCAGCTTCCAGTCGCTTCTTAGACAGATCTGCACGATGGTAAACTAGCCGTGCCCAACCCAGGTTATGTACTGGGACTCAGCTGAACCCCTGAGACTGTCAGGAGAGTTGGTGTCAAATGGAACATGATGAAATCTTGTAAGAACTGAAGGAGCTAAAAACATTGCAGATGGGCTACAGCAGCAGAGAAAACAAGAAAAATTCTACTGGTGAGAGAAAGAAAGAGAAAAACTTGCTATGAAGAGACAACAGAAAGCTGGTGCCCGCCGCATGCAGCTCTTCTGACTGGAAGACGCCTTTACACAGTCAGCGGAAAATTGCTCTCCCTCAGCTTTGTTAAGGTCAGATTGGTTGTTCTTAGGCTTCCCGGGTGGCTCAGACAGTAAAGCGTCTGCCTGCAGTGCGGGAGACCCAGGTTCGACTGCTGCGTTGGGAAGATCCCCTGGAGAAGGAAATGGCAATCCACTCCAGCACTCTTGCCTGGAAAATCCCATGGGCAGAAAAGCCTGATAGGTTACAGTCCACGGGGTCGCAAAGAGTCGGACACGACTGAGCAACTCCACTTTCTTTCACTTTTGATTATTCTTATGCTGACATGCATATTTTCACATTTTACATATTGAACGTGAATGGGTATTTTTGTCCAAACTGCACAGACAATAGCTATCTCCCATTTGCAATTTCATAGAAAAACTTATCTGTTTTGAAAATTCTTGTCTGAATGAGAGCCACCATCTATTTTTCTAACATGTTAATATTAGAAAGTGTAGTGTTCTGGCCGTAAATATATATCCTAATAGCACAGGGTGTGGAGGACAGGAGAAAAACAATCGGCGTTTCCCAAGCCCCCAAGATGAGCTCAGATCTTTACCCAGATGGAATTTTATTTGGCGGCAAACTTATAAGTAGATCTTTCCGTCTACGTTTTGGAAATAAATACCTGGAGAGTTAGAAGGATTAAGCAATAGACCCAAGACCCCTCCACCAGCACGCGCCTGGCCTAGGGCTGAGCTGCGCGCCCTTCGCTCAAGACGGCCGCCTTCCCGCCTAGCGCGCCACGAACCCGACCATCACGTGGTGAGATTTTGCTCTCTAGTTTTCTGATATATGAAAGAACGAATGAAAGTGAGAAAAACCTACAAAGAGGTATGTAACTTTGTAGAAAAGTTAGAAAAAAAATAGGTTTATCTCTTAAATGTGCAAAATTTGTGTTCTTGCTTCTCTCCGCAGTGAAGAGTCGTTGCTGCCTATTCGACCACAAAGATAAGACCCGGGAGGGAGGGGAAGCGCTCCACCCTCCCTGGAAGGGGGCTAAGCAGCGCTCCCCCGACGGAGGAGGACGGGCCGGAGCCGGGCTTCCCGCGGCTCCTTCAACCGGGCGTCGCGCTGCTCACTCGCCGGCAGCAGCCGCCCGGCACAAGCTGGCTCCGTCCTGCGATGGAGCCTGTGCCGGCTCAGCCAGAGTGACTGTGCAGCTTTGGTCTTTTCTCCTGTATTTCTTACCTTAATGATGCGAGGAAGATGGATGTTTTTGTTTTTACCTAAACTAACCCCTTGCTTATATTTCATCTTGAAACTCTTTTCTTTTTCCAATTGGTATTGGAATTCCAAGGCGAAAAGGATCCATGGTACTGCATATAGCATAGCTATGTTCTTGCCCCTGGCATTAAGCAAATACTATCTGTTGTTTCTTTGTTGTTTGTTTACTTTTGTTATTTATTTTTTATTGGGATATCGTGGCTTTACAGTGCTGTACAACACAGTGAATTAGCTAATGTATATATATATCACCTCCCTCTTATAGTGATTAAAATGTCAAGATCTGGAATCAGACTTAGGAGGGTCAAATTCCAGCTCTGTCATATGGCAACTATGCATTAGAGCAAAGTAAACATTTTTTGGCCTCAGTCTCATCTTTAAAATGGGATGAATCATAATAGCCTCAGTATGTCCACACACGGTGTTATTTCAGGGATTAAGCGATGTGTGGCTTGTACTTAACTCAGTGCTTTTCACATGAAAATCGTTTATGATTATTGTTGCTGTGGTTCAGTTGCTGAGTCAAGTCCTGCTCTTTGTGACCCCATGGGCTACAGCACTCCAGGCTTCGCTGTCCTTCACCACATCCTAGAGCTTGCTCAAACTCATGTCCATCGAGTCAGTGCTGCCATCCAGCCATCTCATCCTCTGTCACCCCCCTCTCTTCCTGCCCTCAATGTTTCCAGCTTCAGGGTCTTGTCCAATGAGTCCACTCTTCCTATCAAGCGGTCAAAGTATTGAACCATTATTATTATTAGTTTTCATCCAATTATCCATTTAAACACTCAGAAGAGTTCAGGGAAAGAAAAACTATAAATATCTCTTTGAAATGTGATTAGTGTCTCTCTGGGAAGGTCAGACTTGGCTTTTTTGTGTCTTCCTCTCAGTAAGTCTGGTATGTGTGTGTCTTCAACCTAATCCATCCCCTCTGAAATTGGATCCCAAGAGTGCAGGAGGATATTCACCAATCTCATCTCAGAAGAAGTGGAATTGAGCGGCACAAGTGATGATTCACTATAAATGCCCAAGGAGTCTGCTACTAACACAGCCGCCAGCTTCGTCTTAGAAGTGGCACTGACCGCACTGAAGGGCAACTGACCTCCATATAAGGGTTAATTTTCTTATATGTTTAATAGAAAATATTTCACAACCACAGGATTCCTACGAGATCAATATTATAAGGTTAAAGCAAAAGGCAAATTATTCGGAAAATTCAGGAAAAGAACTATAGTAGCAAGGCCTAGACATCAATATCTAGAAGCTCAGTAGCAAGGTAAAAGCTGATCGTCAGTCTCTGCTTGGCAGATAATCACCTTTTTGCTGTGTCTTCACATTATATAGAGAGAATGTTGGTGTCTCTCCCTCTGCTTATCCAAGGGCACCAGTCCTGAGAAATTAAGGTCTCATCCTTATGATCATGTTTAACTGTCATTATCTCCTGCAATGACTATGCCCAAACACTAGGTCATGGGAGTTAGGGGTCCAACATATGAATTTTGAGGCAAACACAATTTAGTCCATAGCAAGGACATAGCTCTGAAAATGTTTGATTTTGAAAATTAAAAATAAAAAAGGAAAACTTTAGAACTCAGATATATATATGTACCTGAAGGGAATAGAATAGCCTCGTCTTTATGAAACTGGAATGGGTAACCAGAAGTAGCAGACTAGCAGAGATAACTGAAAGGCAAAAGGAAGCAGAAAATGCGGTCAAGACTGAAACGTGCAATCCAGGGACTACTGATTACCTTGATACGTCATTCTGGTAGACTTTACTCCTAAAACTTCCACTCTAACAGAGAAGTTACTGTGATGAATGCACTCTCCTTAATATTTAGTGGTTGTTTAAATTGCAGATTTTCAAGAAGAGAATTTCAGGAATAATTTTAAGATAAATTAACATTTTAGTACTTGGTGTGAGGAGGGGAGTGGAAACAGAGGCAAGTAGATAATTGAAAAATAATAAAGAAGGGAGATAATAAGATATGGACAAGTTAAAAGAACTCAGGAAGGAAAATTTTTAAAAAGCAAGTGGTTTAAGAAAGTTAGCTGAGGAAACAGTAGAAATCAAGCAAATAATAACAGTTTGCAAGAGAAAAGCAGGCTGTTACCTCAGGAACAGCACTTATGACATTACCTTATTAAGAGATAATCTAAGTAATGTTAGATTTAGGAGAATAACAAAAATGCTAAAATGATAAAGGAGTCCAAGGAACTATTTCATAATAGTGTTAAAAATCTTGTTTGATTTTATTTTGTAAGTTACTTTAAGGAATAGTCCTTGCCTTGCATTGCCTGTTATGCCTAGAGTACCTTGTAAGCAAACTGAGTTCCACAAATATTTGTGGATCATTGAATTCAATAAACATGGATTATGTCTTTCTTACCTACCAGATACTATGCTAGTTGCTAAGGATATAAAGATAAACGTGTCTTAGTTTATGGCCCCAGAGGCTTGTCAACTCAAAGAGAAATATAGATACTCAATACTTATTCCGGAAATAGAAGCACGAGTCATCGGCAGACATGAACTGTTGAATGGCACAGCTGTCCTCAGTGCTCTGCAGTGAGCTAAATGGGAACGGAATCCAGAAAAGAGCAGATGTATGTAAACAGACAGCTGATTCACTCTGCCGCAGAAACTAACACGTCGTAAAGCAACTATAGTCCAAAAAAGCAAAAAACAAAGAAACCGTGAGGCGTGAAGAGGGACTAAAAGTTCTGATTGTGGAGAAAAGATGAAATTTTAAGGTGGACGTGGAAACTTCCACGTCCACTTAATTTATTAACATGAGGTGACATCCTCTCCATATCAGTATGAAATAATTCTAAACTTACCAGTTCAGTTCAGTTCAGTCGCTCAGTTGTGTCTGACTCTTTGCGACCCCATGAATCGCAGCACGCCAGGCCTCCCTGTCCATCACCATCTCTCGGAGTTCACTCAGACTCATGTCCATCGAGTCCATGATCCCATCCAGCCATCTCGTCCTCGGTCGTCCCCTTCTCCTCCTGCCCCCAATCCCTCCCAGCATCAGAGTCATTTCCAATGACTCAACTCTTCGCATGAGGTGGCCAAAGTACTGAAGTTTCAGCTTTAGCATCATTCCCTCCAAAGAAATCCCAGGGCTCATCTCCTTCAGAATGGACTGGTTGGATCTCCTTGCAGTCCAAGGGACTCTCAAGAGTCTTCTCCAACACCACAGTTCAAAAGCATCAAAACTGATACCAGTGTCTGTAATCTTCAGTGGCTATTTTCTTTTCAGATTTCCTACAAATGGGTGTTTTTCTTCTAGTTCTTCTATAAGTCAGATTCTTTCCTTGTTTTCTGACCTTCATGCATTGTGCAACCTGACAATAAGGAGCATGAAGAAGAGCTGAGTTCTCCCCACGGCAGAGCTGCTGCGGGGCAGAGATTTAATGACGAGCCCTGGAGGTCCTTTAGTCTGAAAATTTGGAGAGAGCAGCATAGCTGGTCATTCTTATTACTTGCTTTAATGGAGTATTGTGTTCTCTTTCTTCTCTTTTGAGGTGAAACTCAGAGGTAATTCAATTGCAGAATTCCAAAGCACTATTAGTATCTTTAAATCCAACCCACTCATTCTAGTTTCATCCTGAAAGAACTACTCAGGGCTCTAAGGTCCTTTCTAAGCTATAAGGATGGGAAACAAAGAGCAGGGAGCAAGGCCATCTAGTTCAAGCACAGGCCACTTTTTAATCAATTCAATTTCCACCAAAATTTCTCGTCATAAAATTTCTGCCTGAAAGAAGCCAGCAAAAAATGCAGTCCCTGCCAGGTTCCCGTGACATAGCTCAGGTTTACAGCTCTCCTTCAGAATTTCAGCAACCTTGGCTAAATCACCAGATGGGTCTGAAAGAATGTCATTACAGTGTCCTTATGGGAGTTGGCAAATAGATGTCAACAAAAGCTTTGTTCTTTATCCAGACCAGTCCACGCTGAGAAGTCCAAACTCCAAATCTCACTGCTGAAACTCTGCGACTAGAAAATAATTCCCCCCCACCCAGAGCTCTGCAGCCGCGCTCCCTCCGTGCTCTCTCTGTGTCTCCTCGTTTTTCTTTTTAAGGAAGAAGCCCATGCTATTTAAACTTTAGGCTTTATAAGAACAAAATATTTTAAATGAGTTACAATTTCCAAAGTTATCTTATGGAACAGAAGCTAAATCAAGAACACTGAAGGATAGCAGCGTTTTGGGGGGCTGACGTCTCTGAGTACTTAAAACTGTTCATTTGCATGTGGGAGGTAGACCTCCACAATTTCCCCCTTTTGTGTACTATCTCCTTTGTCTTATATTTGTTCCATGAAACAGACGGTGGGTCCTTCTCTGAGAAAAGACAAATCCACATGAACAGTTACTGGCACTGTTGGAAAGCTCTGTCTTCTGGATTACAACAGTATCCCCCCAGCCCCAAAACTAGCTTTGCAGAAAGCAGGGCATGAGCATTTCCAGGAGGAAACCTGTTAGGTTATAACTGTGTTGGGCAGGCCACCTGGGTTGTCAAATGGACCATCTGTTCGTGCTGGCAGTCTCTGTGAGAGGCAGGAGTAGATTCTGCTAAATGGAATGTTCCACACAGCCTCCATGATCATCAAGAGAAGAGGCACCAAATGGCTACCCCATGCTGGGGCCCCTCCGCGCGAGAACACTGGTGCAGTGGAGAAGGGCATGTGGGCAGATGTCCTCGGCGGGAACGAACAAGCAGCATATTTGCAAAGGATGCTTCTGGTCATGCTTGACAAGTGCGGGGTTGGAGTAAAGAAACACAGAACGCTGAGCTGCAAAGGAGCAAGCAGAGAATCACGCTTCTGTGGAACAGTATTAGCCTGTCATTATAGTTCCATACGTGAGAAATAAAATATTGCCTCTGTGTCAATCAGCAAAGCATGTCACAGGCATCAGTGACTGCAGCCACCTCCGTGGGTGAGCCCTGAGGGAACTCAGGAAGGAAAAAAATACCTGCAAAAAACAGCAACAACAAAAAAACCCCTGCCATCCAGCAGCCATCAGACGGCAGCCAGTCCCTAAGGCGAGCCCTGGGGAAATTCAGCAGGTGAAGACACAGGATACCAGCCCTGGACCACCAAGGTACCTGTTACAGGATGAATCCGGTGAGCCAGACTCTTCCATGCTCCCATACGAAGGAAAGCACTAGCTTCCCTAACTTGACACACCTGGGTCTCATGTAGTGCGAGTACGCCTTCGTTCCTCCGACCCGGCTTTTGTGGCAAAACTCCCACACAGGCCAATGCCTCTGTTCACCCCCAGAGTGGCTCTTCCCTTACTCGAGATGCTGCTTCCCAGACTGGAAGTGTTCGGTGTGTTTGCTGACTCAAACACAGCTCTCATTTTTGGGGGCCATGCATATTTTGGATTGGTCAAAATTTTGTTCAGGTTTTTCCATAAGATCCCCCAACAAACCTTTTTGGCCAACCCAATGTAACTTAGTCAATATATGTACTGAGCAGCTTAGTCATAATGATCACACTGCAATATGTCCCTCACTATCCAAGCTCAGAGGAAGCCTAAATCCACCTTGATCCAGAAACCAGTGTTCTCCTTGCATGTCCCCATTTCTCAAAAGAACTTGTAGCCCGCCAAGAGGGTTTCTGGTGTCCGGGACTGGTGGGTGGCAAGGCTGTCTACAGCAACTGGGGTGGACATCTGGAGGATGTCTCAGAGGCCCTGATGTCTCCACACTGGAGGAGGTCTCAGAGGCTCTGGTTTCCTTCCCCTTTTCGATTTAATCTCCTGACAGAGGTCCTTCTCACCTCTCCTTCCTCAAAGACTCAAACTCCTGTTTCAGTTTTGGCCCTCATCTGCACCTGCTAACTCTCTTCCTTATTTCAGTATTACCTAGATTTTGAGAGAGAAAAACTTAGCTTACAATCTTATGCTCACTTTAAGTCTTTCTTTTTATCCCTTACGGCAAACTTTCCTTTAAGAATTTCTTCCAGCTTTTGAAAGAAAGAAAGTGGTAGTTGCTCAGTTATGCCCAACTCTGTGTGACCCCATGGGCTGCAGCCCACCAGGCTCTTCTGTCCATGGGATTTTCCAGAGAAGGATACTGGAGTGGGTTGGCCTTTCCTTTTCCAGGGGATCTTCCCAACCCAGGGATCAAACCTGGGTCTTCAGCATTGCAGGTGGATTCGGCCTTTGGATGGGCTTAAAAAGAAACTGACTCACTGCCAACCACTGGCAGAAGTGTTGAAATTGTCTCCTTTAATTATTTTTAGGAGATGACAGAGGATGAGATGGTTGGATGGCATCACTGACTCAACTGACACGAGTTTGAGCAAACTCCAGGAGCTGGTGATGGACAGGGAAGCCTGGCGTGCTGCAGTCCATGGGGTTGCAAAAAGTCAAACAAGTGAAGGACTTCACTTACAGCCAGAGAGAAAATATGGGCATAGGTTTTACAAGGCAGTGTCACTTCTTAGCCTTAGGTAGGGTTGGGAAGATTAATATATTCACTCATACATACATATGGATTACAGTGTTTCCTGAGTAATGTAATGTACTAGCTTCTTGTGGTCTTACTTCTGTACATAACTCACTGATTAATAATGTTAGCAGAGGAATGTGTCCTCATTTAGTGGTCTAAATGAAAGTAGAACCCAGTTTACTTTGCACAGTGTACAGAGAAGAAGAGTGCAGGGCTTTCTATGTTTTCAGAAAGTATATCTCTTATCTCTATGTATTTTATATATTTCATAACAATACTTTTATGAAAAAATTTTACTGATGCAGAGTCCATGGAAGGCAAACGTTGGCTCCTATTATTGAAAAAGAAGGTAGTTTCTTCCAGAATAAATTTTTCAATGAGCTAAAAACATTTGGTTTCAGAAAAAAATACCAATTTTTGTCCAGAAAAGAAAGAAAAAAGCATACCTCAAATTCAAAGGATCTAATGGCAGAAAGCCATTGGAACTGAAAGGGAACTACAAAATGGAACTGAAAAGGAACTGAAGAGCCTCTTCATCAGAATGAAAGAGGAGAGTGAAAAAGCTGGCTTAAAACTCAACATTAAAAAAACAAAGATCATGGTATCCAGTCCCTTCACTTCATGGCAAACAGATGGGGAAAAAGTGGAAACAGTAACAGATTTTATTCTCTTGGGCTCCAAAACCACTGTGTATGGTGACTGTAGCCAGGAAATTAAAAGACACTCACTTTTGGGAGAAAAGCTATGACAAACCAATCCATCCTAAAGGAAATCAGTTCTGAATATTCAGTGGAAGGTCTGCTGCGGAAGCTGATGTGAAGAGCTGACTTATTGGAAAAGACCCTGATGCTGGGAAAGACTGAAGACAGGAGGAGAAGGGGATGACAGAGGATGAGATGGCTGGGTGGCATCACTGAACTGATGGGCTCTGGGAGTTGGTTTTGGACAGGGAGGCCTGTCATGTGATCAGTCTAGGGGCTCACAGAGAGTCAGACACGACTGAGCGGCTGAACAACGGCGGAGGACAGAGGTGTTGTCCAGACTTGGAGCTGATGCATTCTCCTTTGCAGGCCTCATAAGGGCTTTTCTGGGGCTCCCCTTGTAGCTCAGCTGGTAAAGAATCTGCCCACAGTGTGGGAGACCTGGTTCAATCCCTGGTTTGAGAAGATGCTCTGGAGAAGGGCATGGCTACCCACTCCAGGATTCTTGCCTAGAGAATCCTCATGGACAAAGAGTCTGGTGGGCTACAGTCCATGGGATCTTCCCTGATGGTAAATAATCTGCCTGCAATTTGGGAGACCTAGGTTCAATCCCTGGGTTGGGAAGTTCCCCCGGAGGAGGGAATGACAATCCACTCCAGTATTCTTGCCTGGAGAATTCCATGGCTAGAGGAGCCTGGTGGGCTGCAGTCTGTGGGGTCTCAAAGAGGCAGACATTACTGAGCGACTCACACTTTCACACACTAATGAGACTCGCGGCCCACTGGAAGTCAAATCCTCTGCCATCTTGGCCCAGCTGGTTCTAACCAGTTGTTGTTTCATCTTTGCAGCTTCCTCCGACACTGAGATAAGAGGGCGGCGCAGAGGTATAACACTGGGGCAAACAGCCTTGGTGACTCAGTCTTTACCCACATCTGTGGAAACACTGTGTCTTTATCATAAACTCATCTGAATAGTTTTGAAGCCAGCAGGCTCAGTTTCCTTCAGTCTTGAACTGACTGTGAAATGTTCTGATGTTCAAGAGGAAGATTTGTGTTAAGGACAGATTCCCGTAAACAGTTATCTCTTCTCAGATAAGGAGGATAAGCATACAAGATCAGAACAACGATCCTGATACAGTTCCACTTAGCCAAGGACTTAACCTCAATTAATAAACATTGCAGTCTATCCCTTAACAGACCATGGAACTAAGATTGAAAAATGTGTGAGAACAAAGGATGGGATGGTTGAATAGCATCACTGACTTAATGGGCATGAGTTTGAGCTTATAGTGGATGCTGGGATGTGTCAACCAGATCCCCTCTTCAGAATCAAGATTTCCCATAATTCTCAGGAATTTTGACTGTGACCACTCAGATATCCATCCCCCTCTGCAGGAAGGACATGCTTCCACTGAGGCCACATCCTGTGGGCAGCCAAGACCTGCATAGAACGGACACAGTGCTTTTGCCATTTCCTTCAGTAATGAAGGGAGTGAAGTGAGAGTCACTCAGTCGAGTCCGACTCTTTGTGACTCCATGGACTAAACGGTCCATGGGATTCTCCAGGCCAGAACACTGGAGTGGGTAGCTTTTCCTTTCTCCAGGGGATCTTCACAACCCAGGAATTGAACACAGGTCTCTCACATTGCAGGCAGATTCTTTATCAACTGGGTCACCAGGGAAGCCCCCAGTGAAAGTGAAGGTCCTCAGTTGTGCCCAACTCTTTGGGACCCCATAGACTACACAGTGCAGGGAAGTCTCCAGGCCAGAATACTGATGTAGGCATCCTTTCCCTTCTCCAGGGGACCTTCACAACCCAGGGATCTAACCCAGGTCTCCCACATTGCAGGCAGATACATTACCAGCTTAGGTCCCAGGGAAGCCCAAGAGTACTGGAGTGGGTAGGTATCAACTGGGGTCCCCCACATTGCAAGTGGGGTCCTTCCCAGCTGAGCTGCTAGGGAAGCCCTCGCACTCCCGCTCAGAGCGCCTGTGAGATTGGCGGTGGCCTTGTTGTTCCTGGTTCCATTTCCGTTTCTCCCTCCGCAGCCTTTGTGCTCTCATAGGTTTTGTTCCTGAAGGAAGTCCCTGGCAAGCTTTGGCCATGTCTTCATCTCACGGTCTCGTTTATGGCAGAGTGATTTCTGTGCATATATCTAATATAGTCCACAGTTCAGTTCAGTTCAGTTCAGTCGCTCAGTCGTGTCTGACTCTTTTCGACCCCATGAGTTGCAGCACACCAGGCCTCCCTGTCCATCACCATCAGGAGTTCACTCAGACCATCGAGT
>SJYF01000263.1:528748-547608 GCA_006410515.1 Procapra przewalskii | reverse complement strand
AAAAAAAAAAGCGATGCCAACACTTCTTGACAATGAGATCATGAGACGAAGCCCTGGAGGGATACAAAGAGGAAACCTATTTCCTTAGATGCTCAGTCTTCCTCACCTAATGCGCATGCTGCAGGCTTAGTTGCCCAGCCGTGCCGACTCTGTGTGAGCCTATGAACTGCTCCCCCCCAGGCTCCTGTGTCCATGGGATTCTCAGGCAAGAATACTGGAGTGGGTTGCCATGCCCTCATTCAGAATTCACCTAGTAAAGTTACAGTAATGCCCCTTTCTATAAAATGACCTGATAAACATCTCTAGATATAAATAACTGAAAGTCAGAAATAACGAAACGCAGCAGGAGGCAGAATTTGCCATCCCTACTTTGACTCGAATATGAGCTGCTGAAACAAGCAGAGGGGTTTGCCCGACATCATGCAGCTGAGAACGTCGCAAACAGGAACTTTACCCCAGATGGATATAAGGTGTACTATATAGGCTGCCTCTTCTTAAAAAAGGAAATTTGTATCTTTAATATTTTTATAAATCACAGTGGAAATACTTATACTCAACTAGCATTTATGCCAGAGCAGGTTTTTAATATTTATTTTTATTTATCTGGCTGTGCAGGTCTTACGTACAGCACATGGGTCTTTGATATTTCTTACAGCTTATGGAATCTTCCCCAGGTGGCTCCAGTGGTACAGAACCTGCCTCCCAGTGCAGGAGCCGCAGATCCAGTCCCCGGGTCGAGGAGATCCCCTGGAAGGAGGAGGAACTGGCAACCCACGGCAGCACTCTTGCCTGAAAAATCCCATGGATAAAGGAGCCTGGTGGACTGCAGTCCATGGGTCTGAAGAGCCTCAAATGACTGAAGTGGCTGAACATGTGTGCACGCACACATGTAATCTTTAGCTGTGGGTGCGAACTCTTGGTTGTGGCGTGTAGGATCTGAGTTCCTCAGCCAGGGATTGAACTCAGGTCCCCTGCACTGGGAGCATGGAGTCTTAGCCACTAGACACCAGGGAAGCCCCTATATGCTGCCTTTTTAGAGACAAGAAGCAAACAAGCTTGGAGGGAAGAAGATGACTCAAAACCAGTAATTAAAAAGAATGGACATAAACTTCAGTGCACTGAGTTTAACAGTAGGCAGGGAATATGAGCTAAAAATATTGACCACATGCAATAATATTCTGCAGTTTGCATATTTGCCTCTTACTGTGTGACAAACTGTGATTTCATATTCTTGCTTGAAGATGAATTATCTATGGGTTATCATCTTTTGGGTCTATACAGAACGTTAAGATCTTTATGGAAAAAAATGTTTGCAAAACTTGAGAGAACAATTTCAGTTACCATTAATTTCACTCTTAACCAATGGATATTGCAGTGACAAGTCTGCTTCTTAAGACCAGTGGCCATCTGGTCTGACATATTTCTGCAGAAAGTTAGGGCTTCCCGGGTATCTCAGTGGTAAAGAATCTGCCTACCAATCTAGGAAATACAAGGGTCATGGGTTCAATCAGTTGGGAAGATTTCCCTAGAGTAGGAAATGGCTCCCCACTCCAGTATTCTTGCCGGAGAATCCCTTGGACAGAGGAGCCTGGCGGGCCACAGTCCATGGGATCGCAAAGAGTCAGACAACTGAGCATGCGTGCATGCTAAACAAAATCATCTTCTTTTAGAGAATCTTATAATCGGAAGTAACTTTAAGATCATCTAATTTAGCTCTTTGGAGATCAGTGTTCAAGAGATTCTGTGAGGTTCAATGAGAAATACTAGGTTTAATCCCAAATGATTGATTAGTACAGGAATGGACACAGTTGGAACTGCATAGCAGCCTCAACACTTGCTGGATTATGACAGCTACTATCTCCCATGTGTCTCTGGACTTACTTGGCCCTTTCTGACTGTTCTTGGTTATGATGTTTCATGCATTTTCCATTCCATGGCAGTTGAGGCTGAAACCCTCTGATAACTCAGGTTACTCACAGTTGATACTGGCTGTTGGTGAGCTGAGCTGGGCTCTTGGTCAGATGAGTTCACATGCCTTCAACGTGCAGCGTGGGCCCCTGACAGCATGGTACTTGGGTTCCCAAGAGAGCAGCCATGGGCAAACCTTCCAAGAGACCCAGGGCATCACACAACGTGACCCAGGACGTCCAGGATATCATCCCACCATCATGTGTTGTCCAACCTACTAAATCATATCCACCCCACATTCAAGGGAAGGAAAATCAGACCCTGCCTTTAATGTGAGAGGCAACACGGGCACAGAAGGAGGAAAAGGATCAGGGGTGGCCAGCGCTGGAGAACACCTCCTGCAACATCTTTCCTTGTGTGCAGTTAGATCAGAGGGGATGTTTCTTGACTGTTTATTGTCTTAACTTTCCTCCTTTTGATCTCTTCTTGTGAGCATAAAGGGGAATTATTTGGGGTGGGAAATAATAGATAAGGGTGGTTTTGTTCCCATAATGTCAATTCTGAGACCAGTCAATACCAAAATTAAATAAAATGAAACTAATCTTTCTCACTGAACTCTGCCCACTACAGAGCTCAAGTAAATGGTCTTTAAAATCCGTTCCAATATGTATTATGTAGATAATTACATAAATTGTTCTGCTTTAAAAAAAAAAAAACTTGACATCAAAGGTGCCATCTCCTTTCTCAGAAAATAATTAGCTCATCATTCAAGGAATGTGCCTTGTAGGAAATTGTGTTTTAAGTGAAGGGATAAATCTATACTATCCTGTCAGAATCCCTCTCTGGTACTGTGGTTCTGGGCTTCCCAGGTAGCGCTATTGGTAAAGAACCTGCTGCAAATGCAGAAGACATGAGATGCGGGTTCGATCCCTGGGTCGGGAAGATCCCTGGAGGAGGAAATGACAACACGCTCCACTATTCTTGACTTGAGAGCCCCGAGGACAGAGGAGAGTGCTGGGCTATGGTCCATGGGGCTGTAAAGAGTTGGGCACGGTTGCAGGAACTTAGAACATACTGTTTTTGCTGCCTTCAACAGTCCTGTAATGTAGTTATTACTCAGTCAATGTTTGTTGAGCCCTGAGTGATTGAAAGAAAGCAGGTAGGCATGACACACTGGCGCTGTAGGCATGGTACACTCACTGGTACTGTCTGAAATAGCATGGCGATGTGCTCCCCAAGCCCCAGGAAGGACAAATATATCCTCTGAATTCTCCTTGCATGGATACAAACACAGAAGAGCAATTTATGTGACATTGTCATAGCATAATGCAACAGAGCCACAGCTTCTGATTTTCACTGTATGGCGCTGTATGGCATCCTCATAAACCAGGCCCCACGGCCATGTCCCCATTGTGCCCCAGAGGTTCGAAAGAACTCTGGATGCTCTGAGTCAGATAAAGAATCTACAAACTCAGTAGATAGTGGAAAATCAGGTCTCTAATATAAATCCTCCAAAGGTCTTTTTAAGAAATATTTTCCATTTTTGTCCTGTTTCTGGGCAGAGGAATTTCTGCCACGTTCCCCTGAGCCTGCATCGAGCTCACGCCAGCCTGCCTCCACATCTGTAAGGAAACGACACAAAGGCACTGCTGGCTGAGCTGATCGGTGCCCCAGCTCCTGGGTTTCCAAGGTGACTGAGAGAACGTCCCAGGTAATTAGCAGCTCGGAGGTTCTGGCTCGTGTCCATGTAGCCTGGAGGCCGTGCGTGCCAGCACTTTCTGAAATAGTGCTGCTGAAGTCCTGACCCTTCTCCTAATCACTAAGAAACTATGGTTTATTCAAACATGATATTCCAATTTCCTGAGTCCTTCTATAAGCCGGGGAGTAGACACCCTGCCACATATGGCCAGAATCAGGGCGTTTGGCTTTGCTCCAAGCTGTGCCCTGTATTTATGCCAATTTTGTTAGAGAAAAGCTTCATATGCAAAATTGTAGATAAATTCCTTGGGTTATAGATCCTTTCTGCCTTCTCTGGAGAAGAAAATCCTTACAATAAATAACATTTTCAAAAATGTCCATGTGCTCTTTTATCTTTGTGTCTCCTCACATGTGCCACTTTCCCTCGTCATGCTGAGGTGTGACTCTACTTTGAGGCCAAGGATTAGCAAGGCGCCAAGAGGGAAAGAGCAGTTCCAGCATGGCTGCAAATGCTGATGGCTTGGCACCTGCTATCTCAACTGAATGTTAACGTCAACAGCAAGACGACAGTGAAAACTAGGATTTGTCTTTAGAAAGAGTTTGTGTTCATTTTTTATCATCTTTCTTCCACTTGAAATATCATGAGGTAATCCTCGACAATGTGGTCATAGAATTCTGCAAAATGGCATTCTTTCCTCAATAGGGAGAAACAAAGAAAGGGCACTCCTTCCTGTCCTGGAGGGTTGGGAAGAGACGAGAGGAGAGTTAAGGACGGGGGCGAATGAGAAGCATGCTGGCCTTTGCCTGTCCAGGCCAAGGTTATGAAGAAGAAAGACACGGCATGCAGCGGCTGGAGAGGAATTCTCAGCATGGACAGGCTTCTGCGTCGCTCCTCATTTAGGGTCAAGGAAGAGGCTTCTCTGGACAGGGTTTCCCCATAAGTTCATCAGATCATCCAAAAGAGGAAATCAAGAGGTGAGAGCGTGGTCAGATGGAGGGGAAACTGTCCAGCTCTCGGGAACTGCCACTGCCATCAGCTCCAGAGTGCCAGAAATGACCGGAAGGTCTTGCGGGCCTCCTGAGGGCTGGGGTGTAGTCGGCGGCTTCTGAGACGGCCCGGTGATGCCTGTCTCCTGGTACTCAGTCTCGCGGGCCCTGCTTGTGCTGAGTAACTTGATTCTAACCAACTGCATGGAGAAGCCGAAAGGGGATGTCAAGTCCTTGAGTAGGTTTGCAGTTAGGACTTCTGTCTTGCTGGCAGACTCCCTCTGGCTGCCTCAGCTTCACACTTGTTCACACCTGAACGAAGGAAGCTGCCTGCAGCAGGGAGCAGAGGTAGCTAGGAGCCTGCCCAGGCGTCACAGATCCGGCACACGGAGCCCCCACTCAACAGAGAGGCCTCCTGCCATCTTCTGGAGCCTGGGCTGTTGCGGCGGGGTTCTTGGGAGACCCCTCTCGAGCTGTTGATGACTTCCTTCTCACTGCACCCACACGGCCCTTCCTATGTGTTTATGTGGACAGAGAGAGTGAGTGGGGGAAATCTGTCTCTCCTCCTCTTCTTAAAAGGAGACTGGTCCTATTGGATTAGAGTCCCACCCTGATGGCCTCATTACTATTATTTAATTGAAAAAATATTGGAATGTAGTTGATTTACATTGTTGTGTTAGTTTCTGCTATACAGCAAAAAAAAAAAAAAAATCAGTTATCCGTTCAGTTCAGTCACTCAGTTGTGTCCAACTCTTCGTGACCCCATGGACTGCTGCATGCCAGGCCTCCCTGTCAATCACCAGCTCCTGGAGTTTACTCAAACTCATGGCCATTGAGTTGGTGATGCCATCCAACCATCTCATCTGTCGTCCCCTTCTCCTCCTGCCTTCAATCTTTCCCAGAATCACAGCCTTTTCCAATGAGTCAGTTCTTTGCATATATCCACTCTTTTTTAGAATTTTTCCCTATTGAGGTCATTACAGAGTAATGAGAAAAGAATGTCACTTAACTGTAATCACCTGCTTAAAAGTCCCATCACCAAATGCCCATTGGGAGTTAGGACTTCAGCACATGAATAGGGAGGGGGCCACCAGCCAACCCGTAACAGTAGCCTTGGGGAACAGCCAGCGAGGGGTTGAGCTCCTTGTTCTAACAGCTAAAGAAGCTCTGAAAACTGCCCACAACCAGGGGGGAGCCCTCACACCCCACCCCAGTCCAGCCTGCAGATGAGCCTGCAGACCGCGGGCTAACGCCTCACTCGAAGCCTTCTGAGAGACTGTAAACCAAAGGATTCAGACAAGCCCGGCCAAGATTCTCCGGCAACAGAATCTGCAAGATGACAAATCAACTGTTTTAAATTACTCCATTTGGGGGTGATTGGTTAGACAGTAATAGATGCAAGAGATGGTTAATACAGAGCAGCAGGAGCCCCGAGAGGCAGAAGGTTGTCCACAGAGGCCAAGAACCAGGCGAACGCTCTGAGTAAGAGTGAGTGGAGTAGCTCTTACTGAAGCAAGCCTGCAGCTTCTCTTCAGTGTGCTGTGAAGGAGTTTAAGTGCGCGCAAGAAGGTGGGCTCCCAGGTCAGACAAGCCTGAGCTCCAGGCCCTCTCACACTTCGCTAACGTGTATTCCTGGGCAAGTCACTTTACAGTAAAGCTGAATGCAAGATGGCGAAAGGAAAGCCAAGTGGCTTAATATCTGCAGTGGGTATTTAAAAATGTTCTGAGGAAAAAAAGTGAGATGATGAAAGCAAAGTGCTTGACACGTAAACATTGTCTGGTTGGCATTAGTTATTATTATTAGATTACAAGTAGGGGAGAGGGGTAGGGCTGGGGCTTAAAAGACATATTGAGCTGCTAACACGCACCAAGAAATTCACTGTGATATATGTATTATATGCTATAGGGCTTCATATGCTTTTGTGTCTATATGTACAGTGATCTTTATAATATGATTTTCCATCCTCTGCTCAATTCTTTCAGTGGTTACTCTCATCCTCATTTTTGTAACAAGAATCTCAGAGATAGTTAGTAGCTTGATAAGAGTCATACAGGTCCCATGGAGACTTGAATCTAGGATCACATATATCAAGAACCTTGGCTTTCTTGGTTATACCTTGTCTCTGAATGATGATAAAATCCTGACAAAAACTTGTGAAGGTTATTCAGTGTACTGCAGAGGTGTGTGCCAGCCTCTTGCAAAACAAAAAATTTAATTACAATGAAATACTCATTGGTTCTAACTGTCTTCAATTTGGATTGAATCCTTTTTCCTATCATTTCTGCTAATGTCATGGCCACATCAGAAAGAGATGATCATTGACTAATTTAAAATGACTTCACTCAATTTATTTGATTTACTTCACAAAAGAGAAAAGCAAGCTTGTATTTCCCGTTGCTTATGAACAAAATAGGGTCATGGCCCTTCGCAGTGTATTGACTCGATCTTTGGTCACATCTTTCTCACACAGCCCATTAGTTGCAGCTGGCTTATTACAGCTTCCTGAAATTGATTAAGTTTACATCAGGAAAGATATTTTTAAAGAGAGACATCAGCAACATGGAAACCTTTTCCTTTCATATTAATAAGACAGAGGTGGCCATTTAAATTGACATGTTAACCTTCCATTTCCACATATTCTTAGGGAACAAACTGCCCTGCTGTGTGCATATGTTTCTTGGGACTTCTCAGTATGCTCTAAAGGTTGTTTCTGGAAAAATACAATGGTCAGGCTCCAGGAGAACATCAGTGAACTGTCAGGCCCATCCCACAGAATGACAGGAAGACAAAGAACGGAGACCAGGGAGAAAAACACAAGATAAACAATGTCAGAGTCAAATGTGCCGAATAAGAAGCTGGGAGCAAAAAAGGAAAATGATGCGCTCCTCTAGTGAAGACACTTTAAAATGCTATGTTTCTATTAAATGCACAAAACTCCTGCTAAAATGGCTACCAAAAAAAGGAGATGAAATAAATTTGAGGATTTGAGGTGTGCTTTCTTTCTCCCAGTCATTTGTTATACACTCCAAAACCCAGTAAATATATTCAAGGACATATTGACCCTGAGTTTAGCCTTTATACTGTTTGGGGGAAAAGATACCTGACATACAAGATGATTGCTTATGGTGAGTGCAGAGCAACGTGGCTGCAGCAGTTCTCCGGTGCTCTCCTGCTTCCCTCCGTCTTACAGTCTGTCTTACTGCTGTGGGGGTCGGCTTCTGTTATTTTTCACTCTACATCTTTTCTCTTTTCTTGTTCTTTATTGAGTTTAATTACAGTTATTGTTCATGGACTGTTGAGCTTAAAAATCACTTGCTGTCTTGTATATTTACCCAGCACTTGATTCATGCCCAGCTGTTCATCAGTCCCATGCTTTTCAGACTAGGGAGTGAAATCTTTACAAAACATGAAAGCAGTTTCATTCCCTGGAGGACCATAAAGGGAGAATAATAAAATGATTACCATGTCAACCCTTCAGTTCACTTTATTAAAATCTCCTTTAATGTACCAACATGGGGTATACTTTTTGACACCCTATTAATTATGGTCACTAATTCCTGGAAAAAACTGAAAGAATGAGGTTTCTTTTTTTGTTTAGAACGAGTGGGTCAACATCCCTTGGCCCCATGTGAAGACATGGTGTCATCTCTGCCTCAGCACTGATGTGTATGAATTGTTTTACCCTATGGACATAATTAGAACAATATTAAATAAGCTTTCTCTGCATGACAATTTTGCTGGAGTGCTGGACACTTCCACACTGTAACTCTCTGCTTTGTGTGAAAGTGTCTTGAAGTGATTTCTTTTAATATGCAAGGTGTTACCTGGGAGAAGCAACACAGTAGCTGTCAGCAGCATATGGGCTTTTTTTTTCTCATGAAATGACAGGGCTGCGAGGCGTTCCATGGAGTATACTGTCTCATTTCAGGACGAAGCAGTTGTTCTCAAGCACTGACCACTAGCTGGTGAGGGCAGCCCCTTCACTGAAGACCCCAGAGCATTCTTGACAAGGTGCGGCAAACCAACTTCCTCTCTTTACAATTAAGGTCACCTGCTAATACATCCCAAAACATATAGTTTGAAGGTTGTTGAAAAATCATACCAAAACTATCGAAAAAATTTTCAAATACTTCAATCACAAAAATATTGAGACACAATATAAAAGACAATGTACTCTAATTTTACTTTTAAAATGAAAAAAAGTGACAGAAGTTTTAAATGAATTGGTGGCATGGTCAATGTTTCACAGATTATTAAAAAATCCAAGAAAGGGAAAATCTATAGAAGCAAGCAACTGCTAATCCGGTGTTTACCTTGAAGGCAGGCTTATGCATTGAGATGGCTTATGCATTGGGATTGAAAGGACTTGTGGAGACACAAGTCAGAATCTGGGGTCCTGAATAGCATGGAAGATTAAATCAACTATACCCGTACAAAGACATAAAACCAAGACTCCTCAAAAGCAACACCTTCTTCATCCTGAGGGTCATATGGACTGTTTGAATAGGAGGAAGGAAATGAGATTACCTGCTCTCTATATATCTCGGTCAAGAAAAAGAAAATCTTCCATGAAAATCTCTCGCTCTATGCTGGTAAGAGGCTGGTGTCCATACTACTTGGAAGCCTCAAAGTACCTGGAGAAGAGTTAATTTAAATGGAAAGTGAAAGAAAGTGAAGTCGCTCAGTCACGTCCAACTCTTCATGAACATGGACTGTAGCCTTCCGGGCTCCTCCACCCACGGGATTCTCCAGGCGAGAACACTGGAGTGGGTGCCATCTCCTCCTCCAGGGGATCTTCCCGGCCCAGGGGTAGAAGGCGAGCCTCCCGCACTGCAGGCAGGTGGTTTACTGTCTGAGCTACCAGGGAAGCCCCAATTTAAATGGAGTGATCCCCAATAGTAGTGCTTCTAGGCACCTGGCAGAAAGAAAGGATAGTTTTCCCTGGAGGAACACCCATTAACCAGGCCCCCAAATTATGATATTGATAGCATTTGATACTGATGTCACATGAAAATAATGCATTGAAAAACTCAAAGAAATAGGTCATGCAGACTATAAACCCAGAGTTACCAGATACAAAACTGTAAGTACATTGATAACATTTTTTAAAAAAGAGGTTATAAAAAGAGTGTGTAGGTGAAAAAGCAATCAAGAGCAAATAGGCTGCTTTGGAAAAGAAGCAAACAGAATTTCTTAGAATAAGACAAGTGTCAAAGCTCAATGAATGGGACTAATAGCAAATTAGGTGCAAATTAAGAGGTTATTTGTGAGCTGGAATATAGGAATAAACATGTTGAAAGAAAGTATCAGAAGGCAAAATGATGGAAACCAAGAAAGCTGAAAAAACAGGATGGGTAGAGTGGGCTCATCTATCACATGTCCAAAAGAAGGAAGGGGAACATGCCCAAATCACTTTATGAGATTACTAACATATTAAAACAGAAGAACACTGCAAAAAAGGAAAACTGTAGGGCAAATGATAGAATAAGCAAATTCATGTAAATATATTTATATATATATTCTTTTTATGTATATAATGTTTTTAATATAAATTTATTTATTTTAATTGGAGGTTAATTATTTTACAATATTGTATTGCTTCTGCCATACATCAACATGAATCTGCCACAGGTATACACATGTTCCCCATCCTGGACCCCCCGCCCTCCTCCCTCCCCGTACCATCCCTCTGTGTTTTTAATGAAATTATTGAACAATGAAAACAAATAAACTACAGCACCTGCATAGAATTCCAGAAACATAACATTGAAAATAGTCACGAAAGAATACTAGATGCTTTTGTTTTACAAGATAATCCATAATTAGGCAAAATAAACATCTCCAAACAGGTGATAATGTTTGTAATACCAGAAGAAAGCAATAGAGACAACAGAACATTTTACTCTTCAGTATCAAAGAAGTGAGGCTTCTGCAGTGGCTCGTGGTAAAGAACTCACCTGCCAATGCAGGAGACACGGGCTCCATCCCCTGGGTCGGGAGATCCCCTGGAGCAGAAAACGGCAGCCTGCTCCAGTGTTCTTAGCGGGAAAACACCATGGACGGGGGGCCTAGTGGGCAACATTCCACAGGGTCATACAAGAGTCAGACCGACTCTGCAACTGAACAGCAAGTGGCAGCTCTCTGCCTGCCCCCCCCTCCCCTGGCATCTCCACTCCTTCCCTACAGATACGCTTTCTTTTGCTTATTTTTTTTTTATTCTGGACTTGGAAATCACTCACTCTAAGGGTAATATGGAGAAAGAATGGCAACCCACTCCTGTATTCCTGCCTGGAAAATCCCATGGACAGAGGAGCCTGGCGGGTTACAGTCCATGGGGTCACCAAGAGTTGGACAGGACTGAGCACACGCTGAGCTGAGGCTAATGATGGTCCGTTAAAGGGCTTTAAACAAAAAGGAATTTATTCTGGATTTGTATGCAAGGAAATCACTCTGCAGTGTAAATATTTTTAAGTTCAAAAAAGACAAAAGGAATGATATGTAGAAGACTGTTGAAGAAATCTAGGTGTTCTAGGACAAAGGGGTGAAATGGATGGATTTACGACATATTTAAGAGGTATAGAATCAACAGAATGTAAAGGAATTAGATGGTAAAGTAAAGCAAAGAAGGGCTCATAGAACTTTGAGATCTGAGTTGGGAAACTGAGCAGAATGTGGAATTGATCACTCAGCTCTAGAAATGAGCGAATACGCAAAGTGGGCACAAGATGATGTGCTTGGCTTCGGAAAAGCTGAGTCTGAGGCGTCTGAGCGCTGCCTGAGTGTGTCTGACCCGATGCCAGGCTCAAGGCCAGGAGATGGGTCTGCCTGGGGGTAAACATTTAGGGAACAGCAGTTTCCTACAGGAAACCGAAGACAGGGTTTTGAGACCTTTCTCAGGGAAAACGTGTAGTTTGAGAAGAAGAGAAAGATTGAAATTCCTAAAGGACTCCAATATATACATATATTTATTTTTTTAATTTGTATTTTATATTGGAGCATATTGGCTCAGACTATGAAGAATCTGCCTGAAGTGCAGCAGACCTGCTTCAATCCTTGGGTTGGGAAGACCCCCTTTAGAAGGAAATGGCAACACACTTCAGTGTTCTTGCCTGGGAAATCTCATGGACAGAGGAGCCTGGTGGGCTACAGTCCACGGGGTCACAAAAGAGTCAGATGCGACTAAGCAACACTTTCACCTTTTTCATGATTGATTAACAACATCATGTTAGTTTTACGTGTAGAACAAAACGATCTGTTATAGATATACATGTATCTACTCTTCTGAACTGTGCTGTTGGAGAAGACTCTTGAGAGTCCCTTGGACTGCAAGGAGATCCAGCCAGTCCAACCTAAAGGAGGTCAGTCCTGGGTGTTCATTGGAAGGACTGATGTTGAAGCTGAAACTCCAATACTTTCTCCACCTGATGTGAATAACTGACTCATTGGAAAAGACTCTGATGCTGGGAAAGACTGAGGGCAGGAGGAGAAGGGGACGACAGAGGATGAGATGGTTGGATGGTATCACTGACTCAATGGACATGGGTTTGTGTGGACTCTGGGAGTTGGTGATGGACAGGGAGGCCTGGCCTACTGCAGCTCATGGGGTCACAAAGAGTCAGACACGAATGAGCGACTGAACTGAATTGAACTGAACTTTCTCAAATTATTTTCCTATTTAGGCTATTACACGGTACTGAGTAGAGTTGTGAGCGTATAGTGGGCTTCCCTGGTGGCTTAGAGGGTAAAGAATCTGCCTGCAATGCAGGAGACCAGGGTTCAATCCCTGGGTCAGGAAGATCCCCTGGAGAAGAAAATGGCAGCCCACTCCAGTGTTCTTGCCTGAAGAATCCCCGGGACAGAGGGGCCTGGAGGTGCTATACAGTAGGTCCTTGCTGTTTATCCATTTTAAATGCAGCAGTGCATACATGCCAGTCCCAGACGCCCAGCCAATTTCTCCTCCTGTCCTTCGCCTGATCCAATATTTTTAAAGTATGGAAGAAACAGGTCTTCCAATTAGAAGTTAAAAACGAAGAGAAGAAAGATTGGGAGGCAAATCAAAGCATGTAGGTATGGAAACCATAGGATCTGTAAGACTAACAGGGCTAACTGTCAGAGACAAGTTGAGTAAGATGAGGAATTTTAGCTGCTGACGAGAAGTGGCCAAAAGAAGGCTGAATGACGTCAATAAAAACTAGAATACAGTGTCAAGGAGGATGAAAGAAGGGATGCCCAAAGGGTATGTAAACACAGAAAAAGACTTTATAGAATTTAATTGGCTGGTTAATTGTGTTAGGGAAGCAAGCAAACAAACAAAAAATTAGGAAGGATGTGACCTCATAAGATTTAGATTCTTGAAGATGAAAAGACAATGGAAAGGTGCATACTTACTGCCTTCTTTCTACTGATCAAATTGCTGATAAGTGGGTTCTAGAGGTTATGAGAACTGAAAGATACGAGTCTATATACTCCACTACACTTTAGAGTTTGGGGCCTGAGACTGCATCGGTGAGTGGCTATATTATATCCTCAATGTACGTTTTCATTCAGTGTTACTTTCGTTTATATTCTTTTCATCTCCACCATCTTATCAAGACCTTCTCCCTCCTCTCAACGTTTTAGAAAAATCAAACAAAAATTGGATTCACAACAGAAAAAGTTAAGTGCCCCTTCCAAAATCATTGAAATAGATTTTTTTCTTGGCTTTTCTGGGAATAACATCCATGAATCAACCCAGCTTAAGTTCCATGTAACTGCAGCTAGCAATTAAGCCTGCAGTCAGAGATGACACCTCTGAGGAGAGAGAGAACCTGCTGATTTCTGCAGCAAATATAGACACACATGTTGCTGAGGTGATGTGATTGTGGCCCAATAATTTAGTGCGGCGTGTTCTTTGCAAATTGTTCACAATCAGCATTTGGTATAGAGAATAAAAAGAGGACATGCGGGTTTGCCATCACACTTTAATCACTTGCACTCTGTATAAATAATTTTCTCTCAATTAAAGATTCATGACATACTTCAAGTGATATCTCTCAGAGTTTACACATAATGTAGAAAACTCTTTGCCATGAACCATTTGCCAGTGGCAATATCTTTTATCTGATATTAGCAGAGGCAATTCCTCCCTTGTGGTATGTTTCAGTATATCCTACTAATTTACTTGTAGGTAATGTTCTCATTGTAGCCATATCCCATGATAACATTTATTAGCATCCAGGAAGAAGTCCTTGTTGTCTATACAATTTCACTCGGGTTTTTGCTGTTTTATTAGCATTTCTGACCTTGCCTTCACAATAGAACTGTCAATAAAAGGAAAGCAGGCTTATCTTCCCAGACCCATTGCCCTCGTGATATCTGTTCTGAACACAGCTATGTATACCAGAAAAATCAACACTTTGCCTCCTTCTCTATCTGGCTTTTAGGTATTCTCTAAAGTATAATTGTTCTTCACGTTCCAAAACGACCGAATTGTGCTGCCGTCAAAAATCTCTTTCAGTTTCCTTTGTGCCAGAAACCATGCACTTGCCAAGGGCTCTAGGCCACTTTGTGTCACCTTGTGTCTCTCTAAAGGAAAAAAACAAAGAAATTCCTCTCCTGCCTGCATGCTTAGGAAATTATTTGTCTCGACGTATGGGCAAGGTCCTCAGGATAAACAGAAACTGTGAAAAGAGATGAGAAGTCTTAGCAGAATTAGGCTTACCTATGTGTTGAAAAAGGAATCAGGGAATAAAGTTGAATGGTGTCAATATTCACCTAGTTCAAAAGCTCGTAAGTTCAACAACCATTTGTTTCTCCAAAACCGCAGTCTGCGTTCAGAAAGCTCCTTTGGCTGGAAAGCTCACCTTGCTGTGTCATCCTTGGTCAGGAATTTGCATGTCTCCCTTTGTCCTCTGCCCACTCAGATGGCATCCCCGAGGCAGAACAGATGCAAACCGGGTGTCCTCCAACCCATCCTAACCATCAAACTAGTTTCTTATGGGCACCGTCCTCATTAGTAAGCGAAGTCTGAGACTGGCTGGCTGGTCAGGAGCTTAGTATATGGTGGTCTTTGCAGGGAGCCCTCCAATTTCATCCATGGGCTGAAGCCTTTCCCTAAATTCAGACTCACTCACATGGAATCCTTAAATTCCAGCTTTTGGTAGATTCTTGACTCTGAAAAGTGACATGCTGTCATACTGCCACAGATTAACACAGTCTAACTTATTAGCTAAGTTCTATCCAACTGTGATTTCTTCAGTCTAATATGGGAGCAAAACAACTCACTTTGTTCTGAAGATGACATGCCTCCGAGTGAGCAGAACTCGGCTTTCTCCCGAGAACAGAATACTAAATTATGCCTTTGTTCTGAGTAACTTCTGAACTATTAATGCATCATAAAAGAATATTAGGTTTCCTAGGAGCTACATCATGCAGTTGACTTTGGAATTTACAAAGTGCTAACACTTCTGCAAACAGTAGTTATTCGTTAATTGGCTAAGTCATTCTTTTTATAGCTAGATAGAGTCAGGTATCTTTCTGTGAGCTTTTAAGCAGGTTGGTTTTGCAAGTCCAGAAAATTTCAGCTATTCATAATATATTTTATTTTGCTTTATTCAGGTATCATTCTTTATTATTTAGATACTTGAACAAAAATTTCTTCATAAACAATATATAAAGTTTATGTTTTAGCCTGTGTCATTTAAAACATATAATAATAGTGTTTTCTCTATACTCATCTGAATTATTGCTTAAATTTAAGGCTAAATGGAACCAAGGACAAAGCCTGTCTTTTCCCACAAAAATTCTCCTTTAATTTGTGTTTCTAATCTAATAATTATCACTTTGGAGTCATCGTAACTTGATAAATTGCAGGTTACAAAACTATGTCACAGTTTTCTATTTCATAGTAATTCAAGGATGCAATGAGATATTTTACTAAGTATATGGGAGTTTTTGAAGATTCATCCCCAGCTTATAATTAAGAAACTGAAACTCAGTGAAATTAAGAAATAATACTTGCTCATCTCCTATCTTCCAGAAGTTCTACTGTTCTCAAAAAATGTCTTAACAGTAATCTAATTCTTTATTTGTTCATTCATGAGATTGGTGTTTAGTTACTATGACAAGGGGCTTCTTCAATTTCACATGCCATTCTGACGACTTTCATTGTTATTCTGTCGCTCAGTCATGTCTAACTCTTTGCGACCCATGGACTGCAGCACACCAGGCCTCCCTGTCTTTCACCAACTCCCGGAGTTTGCTCAAACTCATATCCGTTAAGTCGGTGATGCCATCCAACCATCTCACCCACTGTTGTCCCCTTCTCTTCCCGCCTTCAATCTTTCCCAGCATCAGGGTCTTTTCTAATGAGTCAGTTCTTCTCATCAGGTGGACAAAGCATTGGAGTTTCAGCTTCACCATCAGTCCTTCCAACGAATATTCAGGACTGATTTCCTTTAGGATGGACTGTTTGGATCTCTTTGACGTCCAAGGGACTCCCAAGAGTCTTCTCCAACAACACAGTTCAAAAGCATCAATTCTTCCATGCTCAGCCTTCTTTGTAGTCCAACTCTCACATGTGTACATGACCACTGGAAAAACCATAGCCTTGACTAGACCGACCTTTGTCAGCAAAGTGATGGCTCTGCCTTTAAAGTGTTGTCTAGGCCGGTCATAGCTTTCCTTCCAAGGAGCAAGCGTCTTTAGATTTCATGGCTGCAGTTACCATCGGCAGTGATTTTGGAGCCCTGGAAAATAAAATCTGTCACTGTTTCCATCTTTTCCCCCTGTTTGCCATCATTCTTTGACTGCTGAGTTTGAAGCCATTTTTTTCACTCTCTTCTTTCACTTTTGTCCAAAGGCTCTTTAGTTCCTCTTCACTTTCTGCCATCAGGGTGCTGTCATCTGCTCTGTTCACCCCTTCGTGAGTCTAACAGAGCACAGCACAGGACAGGCACTGGTAAATCTTCGCCAGAGGAAGGCGCCATGTCTTCGCCAACATTAGGCTTCAGGTGCGTCTTTGGCTGTGCACACTCTGTCGTGTTGAGTTTGCAACTAAATCTCTTTGGAAGAAGAAATAGCTGAAATAAAGATCAAATGGTCTCATAGTCTCCATTTAATCCTTTTTCATTCTCTGCTCTCTGCTAGTGGTCTGTCCCTGCTGATGCTGAAATATTTGGGGTTCTTTTGATCGGCCTTTGCGATTATTTCGTGATATTTGAACTGTGGTTTTAGCCAGAATATCTTTATTTCATGTGACCACAACGTCTTTTCTTTATAAAGTCTGCCAATAATGTCCATATTAAAACAAAACATTTCAACTGATATGATACTCATCTTATAATGATGAGACTTAGACATTGAGAAATAACATATATGTCTATATTTTAAATATAGTGATGCCATATTTCTGAATCAAGACTCCAATCCATGACTGCTGCAGTGGGCAACTGATCTTCCACCGCCCTTTAGCTGCCTTCCCAACTCTTTTGTAACCACCTCCGATTAAATACTCACTCTTTCCAACCTCTCTAAGTGTCCGTGGAAAAGTAGCTTTAATTGAAAATATATCTATGAAAACAAACTGTTTCTTTATGGATACCTCCTCATTTGCTTTGCTGCTTTGGTCATTTATATATTCAGCTTTTTATTGGTGCATACTTCTGTCCACCTTGAATCATTTTTCTTAGAGTGTCTCAGCCCATGACAGTGATAAGTTCCTTCAAACAGGGCTTTTAAAAATTGGCCACATAAAGTAAGGCCTCTTGACAATCTCAAATGTCAAGAAGTAAGAAAATTTCTTGCAAGATCTCATTCTCTAATATACTCTCTCTTTTAGTGCTTGTCCTGGCAATGATTATGTTTCTACTCCCACATACTAAACCCTCATATTTCTATTACTTTGAGAGGCTTCTGACTTCCTGATGGAACACTGACTAAACAATGCTCTAGAGAAAACTCAGCATGTGTCAGTTCTGGGAAGCATGTGCAACAACGTTCACAGCGAATAGTAGCCAAATACTCACAATAGGAGGATTTTAAAGTTTAGCTCAAATAAATGTTTTGCTCTTTATCAAAAGAGGGAATGAAATGAAATGAATAGAGATTAAGACTTCCCAAAATACAAGACTATTGTTGTCAATAATTCATTTCAGCCTATTAAATAGCAATTTTTAAAATGTCACCTATATTTATCTTCAGTAAAATACTAGCAAACTGAATCTAATAACACATTAAAAAGAAAGAATCAAAAACCATGATCAAGGAGGATTTATCCCAGGGATGCAAGAATTCTTCAGTATATGCAAATGAATCAATGTGATATGCCACATTTTAAAACTTTTCATAAAAATCACATGATCCTCTCAATAGATACAGAAAAAGTTTTTGAAAAATTTCAGCACCCATTTAGGATAATGTCTCCAGAAAGTGGGCATAGAGGTGACTTACCTCAACATAATAAAGGTCATATACAACAAACCCACAGCAAACATCATTTTCACCATGAAAAAGAGAAAGCATTTCCTCTATGAACAGGAATAAGACAAGGATATTCACTCTCACTACTTTTATTCAACATAGTTTTGGAAGTCCTAGCCACAGCAATCAGAGAAGAAAAAGAAATAAAAGAAATCCAAATTGCAAAAGATGAAATAAATCTGTCACTGTTTGCAGATGATGTGATATTATCCATAGAAAATCCTGCAGATGCTACCAAACAACTACTAGAGTTTATCAACAAATTTGATAATGTTGCTGAATACAAAATAAACACACAGATTCTCTCTTACATTCCTATACACTAACAACAAAAGACAAGAAAGAAAATCAATGAAATAATCCCATTCATCATCACATCAAAAAGAATAAAATACCCAGGAATAAACCTACCTATCACTTCATGGGAAATAGACGGGGAAACAGTGGAAACAGTGTCAGACTTTATTTTGGGGGCTCCAAAACCACTGCAGATGGTGATTACAGCCATGAAATTAAAAGATGCTTACTCCTTGGAAGGAAAGGTAGATACCTAGATAGTATATTCAAAAGCAGAGATATTACTTTGCCAACAAAGGTCCGTCTAGTCAAGGCTATGGTTTTTCATGTGGTCATGTATGGATGTGAGAGTTGGACTGTGAAGAATGCTGAGCACTGAAGAATTGATGCTTTTGATCTGTGGTGTTGGAGAAGACTCTTGAGAGTCCCTTGGACTGCAAGGAGATCCAACCAGTCCATTCTGAAGGAGATCAGCCCTGGGATTTGTTTGGAAGGAATGATGCTAAAGCTG